>SJYW01053321.1:329647-374799 GCA_006410735.1 Raphicerus campestris | reverse complement strand
TATATATATATAGATATCTTTATATCATATCTAGGGGATGGAGAGTCCAAAAGAGGGTATCATCAGACCAAGGCATATAATTAAAATGGCAAAAGTTAAAGAAAAGACAGAATCCTAAAGGCAGTAAAATCAAAGCAGAGCATAATATAAAAAAACAAATAAATAAATAAAGGTTATTTTTCTGTAGAAACTTTGTTGACCAGAAGAGAGTGACATATAATTAAAGTGGTGAAATAGAAAATCTTGCATCCTAGGATATCTTGCTGCTGTTGCTGCTAAGTCACTTCAGTCGTGTCCTACTCTGTGTGGCCCCATAGACAGCAGCCCACCAGGCTCCCCCGTCCCTGGGATTCTCCAGGCAAGAACGCTGGAGTGGGTTGCCATTTCCNAGCTTTAAGCCAACTTTTTCACTCTCCTCTTTCACTTTCATCAAGAGGCTTTTTAATTCCCCTTCACTTTCTGCCATAAGGGTGGTGTCATCTGCATATCTGAGGTTATTGATATTTCTCCCGGCAATCTTGATTCCAGCTTGTGTTTCTTCCAGTCCAGAGTTTCTCATGATGTACTCGGCATATAAGTTAAATAAGCAGGGTGGCAATATACAGAGTTTACCACTAAAACTATCTTATGAGAAACTCTAAAACAAGTTTTTTAAGCTGATATACAAAGACCGTAATTAATAAGATTAAAATATATGAAAGTGTACAATACATTGTAAGGGTAAATATAAAGTATGTCATAGAAAACTGTAATCTGTAATATGATAACATGTTAATCTCTTAACTAAAGTAAGCAGACTAAAAGAAAAGAATATTAAAGTTAACTATAGCTTCTATAATTTGCTAATAAATACAAAATATAAAATGAGGTAAATTGTGTCAATAACAACATGAAGGGGGTAATAATATGGCTGAGTTTTTATATATGATCATGGTTTCATTTCTATAAAGCATAAAATAAACTGTTATATCTATTTTTTTTTATTGTATACCTCATGGTAGCCATAAGGCAAAAGCCTACAATATATTCACAAAAGAAAAAGAGAAGGGATGCGTGTATATGTGGGCTTCCCTGGTGGCTCAGTGGTAAAGAATCTGCCTGCAATGTAGGAGATGCTGGGGTTTGATCCCTCCATTGGGAAGATTCCCTGGAGGAGGGCATGGCAACCCATTCCAGTATTCTTGCCTGGAGAATTCCAGGGATGGAGAGACTGGTGGGCTATAGTCCATAGAGTCACAAAGAATTGGACATGACTGAAGCGACTGAGCATGCATGCACATGTTTATGTATGGCTGAATCCCTTCACTGTTGGCCTGAAACCGCCACAATATTGTTAATCAGCTATACCACAATACAAAAAAAGTTCAAAATTTGGAAAAAAAGAGAAGGAACCACTGTATGCGGCAGTCGAGAAAAAAAGCAACAATGGAACTATAAAACAGCCAGAAAGCAATTTGATGTATTAAGTTCTTACATATCAATAATTAATTGAAATGTAAAGGACTGAATTCTTCAATCAAAAAACACAAATGGCTGGAGAGAATAAAAAATAAGACTCAAGTACATGCTACTTATAGGAGACTCACTCTAGTTTTAAGGACACACATAGGTTCAAAGTGAAGTACTAAAAAACATATCCCATGCAACTGGAAACCCAGAAAAGTGAAATAGCTATACTTATTTCAAACAAAAGTAGACTTTAACCTGAAAAAGGTAACAGATGACAAGAAGGCCTTTATATGATGATAAAAGGATCAATTCATTAAGATACAATTTGAAATACATATGCACCTAGCATCAGAGCACATAATATATTAAGCAAATACTGATAGGTCTAAAACATAAGAACACAGAAATAGTAGGGAGTTTCAATATCCCACTTAGAAGCAATAGATAGATAATCCAGACAGAAAAGTCAAAAGGAAACTGCACTTGAACCATTCTTTAGGGCAAACAGACCTACCAGATATATAGAACATTTCATCCAATAGCAGCAGAACACATATCTCCCCCAGTCCACACAGAGCATTCTCTGGGACAGATCATATTATGGGTCACAAAAAAGGTCTTAGTAAATTTAATAAGATTAAAATAATACAAAGTGGTTTTTTTTTTCTGACCACATGGTATGAAACTAGAAATCAACAGGAGAAAATCTAGAAAACTTACAAACATATGGAGATTAAACATGTTCCTGACAGCTAATGAGTCAAAGAAGAAATAAAAAAGGAAATAATAATATCTGGAAATAAATGAATATGCAAATAAAACATATCAAAACCCATGAAATTATTCAAAAGTAATGCTTAGATGAAAGTTCACAAGAGATAAATACATATATTAAGAGAATAGATCTTAAACAACCCAAATTTACAATGCAAAGAATGAGAGAAAAAGAAAAACCTAAGCTCAAAGTTAATGAAAGTTAACAATAAAGATGAGATGAAAGACATAAAGACAATAAAGATGAGATAAATAAAAAAATGATAAGAAAACAATAAAGATCAGTGGAAGAAAAGCAGCTTTTGTAAAAAGATATACAAAATTGACAACAATTTAGTTAGCCTAGGAAAAAAGTCTTAATAAAGAAAATCAGAAAGTAAAGATGAGATATTACAACTAATATCACATAAGTATACTGGATCATAAGATTCTACCCTGAATACTTACAGGCCAAAGTGTTGCATAATCTAGAAGAAATAGATACATTTCTAGAAATGTACAAATTACCAAGGTTGAATCAGAAAGAAATATAAAAATATGAATAGACCAATTACTAGTAAGCAGATTTAATCAGAATCATAAGCTCCCCCAAAAGAAAAGCCCAGAAGCAGTGAGTTTTACCAAATATTTAAAGAATTAATGGCAATTCTTCTCAAATTCTTCCAAAAAAAGAGGGAACACCCATAACTCATTTTACAAGACCCAGAGTATCATAATACCAAAGCCAGATAAGGACACTACAAGAAAAGAAAATTAAGGACTGAAGTTTCTCCTAAATATAGGTATAAAAGCTCTTAGTAAAATATTACCCAAACCAAATTCATGAGCACATTAAAAGGATCATACAGCATGATCAAGTGGGATTTATCTCTGAAATGCAAGCATGTTCAACATATACAAATCAATAAATGTAATCTACCACATTAAAAATAAAAAAGTAAAAAGCATATCATTATCAATAGGCACAGAAAAACATTTACCAAAATACAACATCTTTTTATAATAAAAACTCTCAACAAATTGGTTGCAGAAGGAACATGTACTGTGCCTAATCACTCAGTCGTGTCTGACTTTTTGTGACCCCATGGACTGTAGCCTGACAGGCTCCTCTGTCCATGGGGATTCTCTAGGCAAGAGTACTGGAGTGGGTTGCCATGCCCTCTTCCATGGGATCTGCCCAACCCAGGGATGGAACCCAGATCTGCCACATTGCAGGTGGATTCTTTACTGTCTGAGCCACCAGGGAAGCCAAAGAATATTGGAATGGGTAGCCTATCCCTTCTTCAGGAGATCTTCCCGACCCGGGAATTGAACCAGAGTTTCCTGCATTGCAGATGTGTTCTTTACCATCTGAGCTACCAGGGAAGCCCACAGAAGGAACATACCTCAACATAATAAAGACCATATGAAAAACCTATAGCCGACATCATATTCAGTGTTTAAAGCTCTTCCTCTAAGATCAGGAACAAGACAAACATATTCAATAATCTGGGAAAAAAAAAGGAAATAAAAGGCATCAAAATCAGAAAGGAAAAGTAAAATTATCTCTATATACATATGATATGATCTTTTATTAAAAATCCAAAGGATTTCACTAAAAAACTATTGAAACTAATCAAGGAATTTAGTAAAACTGCAAGATATAAAATCAACAAACTGAAATCAGTACATATCAGCAATAAAATATCAGAAAAAATAAAAACAATGTGTANAAGAAAAGCAGCTTTTGTAAAAAGATATACAAAATTGACAACAATTTAGTTAGCCTAGGAAAAAAGTCTTAATAAAGAAAATCAGAAAGTAAAGATGAGATATTACAACTAATATCACATAAGTATACTGGATCATAAGATTCTACCCTGAATACTTACAGGCCAAAGTGTTGCATAATCTAGAAGAAATAGATACATTTCTAGAAATGTACAAATTACCAAGGTTGAATCAGAAAGAAATATAAAAATATGAATAGACCAATTACTAGTAAGCAGATTTAATCAGAATCATAAGCTCCCCCAAAAGAAAAGCCCAGAAGCAGTGAGTTTTACCAAATATTTAAAGAATTAATGGCAATTCTTCTCAAATTCTTCCAAAAAAAGAGGGAACACCCATAACTCATTTTACAAGACCCAGAGTATCATAATACCAAAGCCAGATAAGGACACTACAAGAAAAGAAAATTAAGGACTGAAGTTTCTCCTAAATATAGGTATAAAAGCTCTTAGTAAAATATTACCCAAACCAAATTCATGAGCACATTAAAAGGATCATACAGCATGATCAAGTGGGATTTATCTCTGAAATGCAAGCATGTTCAACATATACAAATCAATAAATGTAATCTACCACATTAAAAATAAAAAAGTAAAAAGCATATCATTATCAATAGGCACAGAAAAACATTTACCAAAATACAACATCTTTTTATAATAAAAACTCTCAACAAATTGGTTGCAGAAGGAACATGTACTGTGCCTAATCACTCAGTCGTGTCTGACTTTTTGTGACCCCATGGACTGTAGCCTGACAGGCTCCTCTGTCCATGGGGATTCTCTAGGCAAGAGTACTGGAGTGGGTTGCCATGCCCTCTTCCATGGGATCTGCCCAACCCAGGGATGGAACCCAGATCTGCCACATTGCAGGTGGATTCTTTACTGTCTGAGCCACCAGGGAAGCCAAAGAATATTGGAATGGGTAGCCTATCCCTTCTTCAGGAGATCTTCCCGACCCGGGAATTGAACCAGAGTTTCCTGCATTGCAGATGTGTTCTTTACCATCTGAGCTACCAGGGAAGCCCACAGAAGGAACATACCTCAACATAATAAAGACCATATGAAAAACCTATAGCCGACATCATATTCAGTGTTTAAAGCTCTTCCTCTAAGATCAGGAACAAGACAAACATATTCAATAATCTGGGAAAAAAAAAGGAAATAAAAGGCATCAAAATCAGAAAGGAAAAGTAAAATTATCTCTATATACATATGATATGATCTTTTATTAAAAATCCAAAGGATTTCACTAAAAAACTATTGAAACTAATCAAGGAATTTAGTAAAACTGCAAGATATAAAATCAACAAACTGAAATCAGTACATATCAGCAATAAAATATCAGAAAAAATAAAAACAATGTGTAATAAAAACATCAAAATCAATATAATACTTAGGAATAAATTTAAGCAAAAAATGAAAAGTCTGAAAATGGAAAACTACAAGACTAGAAAGAAATGAATAAGGCATACAAATAGGAAAAAAAGTGAGGAAAATGCTTTATGATGTTGGTCTTGTCAATGATTTATTTTAATATGACACCAAAAGCACAGCAATAAAAGCAGAAATCAAATAGTGGGACTACATCAAAGAAAAACATTCTGCACAGTAAAAAAAAATGGGAGAAAATATTTGCAAAATATATATCTGAAAAAGAGATAGTATATAAAATGTATAAATAAATCATAATTTAGCACCAACAATAAAAAGAAACAATGCAAGTGAAAAATGGACAGAGGAACAGAATAGCCATTTTTTAAAGAAGACATCCAAATAGGTACAAAAAGTGCCAATAGGGAAATATAGGTGTGAAAAGGTGCTCAACAAGTAGGAAAAGGTATTCAACAGGGAAATCACGAGTTATCACACCATACCTGTTAGAATGGCTACTACCAAGAAGACAAGAAATAACAACACTGGTGAGGATGTGGAGAAAAGGGGAAATTTACTCACTGTTGGTGGGAATGTAAATTGGTTTAGTCACTTTGGAAAACATTATGGAAGTTACTAAAAAAAATAAAAATAAAGCCACTTATTTTACTTACCTGAGTAGTTCAAGCAAATAGAGGATACCACCAGATTTGCAAATCTTACAGAAAAAAATCCAGGAAAAATAATAATACTGGTGGACAATTTTCTGAGGCAAAATAATAAATCGTGTTCATTGTGTTTTCATTGTTGTGAAGATAATAAAAGTGAAAACCATGCCAAACTTGAGAACCTCTGCTGAAAAGAACAATTCCATCGTAAGCCTGATGGTTGCCATCTGGGTTGGTAGGCCTAATATTGGGCTCCTCTGGTGGGTTAGAGGACGCAGAATCCACCTGCAATGCAGGAGACCGGTTTTGATCTCTGAGTTCAGAAGATCCCCTGGAGGAGTAAATGGCAACCCACTCTAGTATTCTTGCCTGGAGTGCATGGGGTCGCAAAGAGTTGGGCACAATTGAGTGACTAAGCACACACATGGGCCTAAAATGACCAGATATTTCACATTTTCAATAAAAGCTGGAAATTGCAATTGGTTTGTGTCATCTATTATTTTTAAATATAAATTTATTTAATAGGAGGCTAATTACTTTACAATATTGTATTGGTTTTGCCATACATCAACATGAATCTGCCACAGGTATACACGTGTTCCCCATCCTGAGCCCCCCTCCCTCTTCCCTATACATTGAAAAATAATTCGAAATCTGAAAAGGAAACCATTCTGTGGGCTAAATATCATATTGTTTGCCAAATGAAACATGTCAGCCCATTTACAAAATTTATGTAACAGTGTCATGCCTCTGTTTCCTAATCTATTCCGTTAACACACCATGACCTCCATCCTTAAAAAATGCCTACATCTAGAGTATGAGTCAAGAGTTAAAAACACTAAAAAGCCATTTAGCACATGGCTATTAGATGCCAGGTCCTGTGCTGAATCCTGAGTACTTAGTCCTATTTAATTCTCACAACTATATTGCTTCAGTGAGGAAATTGAAGTTAATTAGCTCAGGTACAGCAGACTAAAAAAGGTAACTGAGTAAAGCATCCAACACCACAAGGACACTCATTAGTAGCAATCCTTATGACATGACTTGTCCTGGTGACAAGGATATTGTTAGGGAAGCCTGGTGTGCTGCATGCAGTCCATAGGGTCACGAAGAGTTGGACACAGCTGAGCAACTGAACTGAACTGAACTTATGATGTGATTTGTCCTGATGACAAGGATATTGTGTTTCACCCCAAATCACCTGGGTAGTTAGTATCATATTTCTTCCTTTCCAAATTAGGCCTTTCTCATCGAACAAAATTTCCTTGAGTTTTAAAGTGTCTTGCTTCTTAATTCAGTTATTTATAAAAGCAATAAGGCATTTCTTACTGTCTCCTATCTTTATATAATCAGCGTGTCAGCCGTGCATGAAGCAATTTTCTCAAGAAAGTGGATGGAAGAAATTCTGCAGTCACATGCTTCTCAGCAGATCCTTCCTTGACAAAACAGTCTCATGAGCACGTATTGGTTTTTCTCATGTATTTCCTAAATCTTCCATTTACACTAAACAAGTATATTTTTTCTTGTGCTTCAAAGATTTAAGAGGAAAATATTCGTTTACTCACTTATTTCACCAAATACCTCACCAAATGTCTCACAAATCTTATAAAATGTGTCTCTAAGGCTTAATGAAGGAATATAACGTATTTACCAGAGAGTGGTTAGCCAAAGTTTGAGTCTCTTGGTAATAACATGTTAAAAATCACATTTTAAAAAAGTTAAACGCCACCTATTTCAGTCTTTTTTTTTTTTTTTTTTAGTATTTTTTTCTTAAAAATGTTGATATTATTTCTAAGGCCACTTATTTCCACAATTATCTCTTCATAATGTGGATCTTGAGACGTGATTTAATATTTCTTTACTATAAAGGCATAAATAGTAATGTTTACCTAAGGGCTCTGGACTTTAACTTGGTTAAAAGTCCATTTGTGGGATCAGATTTAATGGTGTGAAAATTGAAATTCTATGTTGTCATGCAATTTGTGTGTGAGATTTTATGTCACTCACTTTACTAGTGTTTATATAGCATTTATTGTTGCTCTGAATATGCTGGATATTGAGTCCTGAATATTTCAAGCTCACATTTTTTGTTGTTGTTGATATAGTTGTTAATATTTCAGGCTATATTTTTATTCATAATTATAGGTGTGATTGCTTTTCTCAAAACACCTAATTTTTTAACTGAATGCAAGTACTTTCTGGCTATAGAACATAAGCCATATACAATTTATAATATAAATTTTCTTTTAAGAATTGTTTGGAGAAACACATTCTGTTTCCATATTTCAACAATATTACCATTTTTTTGTTTTTAAAATTGAGCTTTGTAGGAGCAGCTATGCATCTTTGAGTACTTTCCTGTATGAAACATGATATTAAAGAAAATTATACCTTTCTAAACAGAAATAGGCCACTTTTATCATGAATTCTATCCCAGAGTCTTAGTAGCCAATAAATCTTAGATAAGAAATATGGCCCCATTCATAGATGAGAATAATTAGTTTTTTGGAACATTGTTTTATGAAATCCAGGCAATAGAATTGAATCTTCGGTGACCCAGTTAATACTTTTACATTGCAACATTACAGGTTTTTGTCTTAATTTGTGCCAAATATAATTTATCTTTGGCAAACAGGATTGAGTGAAATCATATGTGAAAATGTATCAGTAATTTTTGTCTTAAACTCATAGAGTTATAGAAAATAATTGGAAGTCATTTAACTTAATCTCACAGACCTTAAGGAATTTTCTTTTTAACACTCTTGGCTAATGCTCACCAATGGCCTCATCAACTCTTCTATAATGGAGTGGTTCCTTCTCAGGGGAAACTTGCTCAATTATTCTTATAGAATTCTTCCTGATATTGAACCTAACAGTGCTTCTCTACCATGTCATTGTTTAAGTGCAACTTCTAGTATTTCCCCCTTCATTTACATGACTGTCCTTCAAGTATTTAAAGACAACCCTGACCTTCCAGTGAGAAGACATCAACCCCAGGACCTACTGTACCTGGCCCCATCTACCAGCCTGCCAACACCAGTTTTGGGACACATAGGTGATACAGCAGAGAACTAGCATCTGGCTCCACCCACTTGGAGCAGAAACTAACCCCAGGATGAGTGGGTGGGTCCAAGTCCTGAGATACAACCCACCAGCCTGTGGACATCAGCCTCAGGACTACTATTGCCCTACAATATGCCATGTCAGGTCCCAGCCCATCCATCAGCCAGTCCCAGGGGCCCTTCTGGGCTCTGGCCCCACATATCCGAGGGCAGACATACCAACTCTGTGTCACCCAGGGACATACAGCTTGAGACCCTGGGAATCAGTTCTGCCCACCAGTTAGCCTGCACTAGCCCTGAGACCCCCAGAGTCAGAAACCGTGGGACTCAGCCCCACCCACAAGGAGGCTGGTCCTGTATCTCACAAGGCGTCTCAGAGCTCAGGTTGGGCTGCTGGTGACCAGGGCCCAGACTCATAGGGTCTCAGGTCAGGTGCTGTCCTGCTGGTGAGTGGGATTGAAGTTCTGGTCCAAGAGCTGGTGTCTGCCTACTAGTGGCAAGGGGAGGCAGGGTCCAGGATTCCTAGAGCTGGCTTCAGTCCTGGTGGTGGGGTCAAGGCCCTAGAGAGAGATTCTGTGGCTAGTTTTAGCTCACTGTTGGGTGGAACAAGGTCCTTGAGTCTCTGGCTACCAGGTCTGGGGTTCCATATTTAATATTTTGGCCAGCTGGTCCTTCTATCTATATATCTCACAGTAACCACAAATCAAAAATCTACACACAGAAAATAAAAGAATCTAAACTAACACTCCAAACTACTCTACCTTGCAACTGGTGCTTTTGAGCCTATGCACAAAACTTTTAATTTCAGTTGTATTTTTTGTTTTGTAATATACATTTTGTTCTCTTTGTAGCTTCTATCTCTTACCAGAGACTATTTCTTGCTGAGGCTTTCTTTCTTTCTTTCTGTTTTTTTCACTCATGGTGTAATTTAAAATTTTTTCAGATAATTCTATCATCTCTGTACTCTTGCTATTGGTATCTTTTGGTGATTTTCAAATTCATTTTCAATATCTTTTGTTTCTTGGTATAATGATTGATTTTTTTAAATGATGTGAACATTTTCATATTAGGAGACATTAGAACTTGTTTAGAACTGTTATTTCAACATTTCCTAACTTCCTTTGATACCACTCCAGCAGGGGAAAGGGAGGGGAGTACCAGCTCATTATCAACCAGTGGAGATAGAAGTTTAGGTTTTCTAGTGGCCCAAATCAACACCCAGAAGAAAGATACTGCTCCTTCTTATTGTCAGGTAGGAGTATGAGTTCTGGCTTACCAATGGGTCTCCATTGACATCATGGTGTGTTTTCTTTTCAACCATTGGGAAATATTGCAAGTCCCTTCTTTTCACTAGGCCTCCTCAGACACTAGCTCAGCAGAGGAGGAGTCGTATGAAAGCTAGGCTTCCCATGTGGTCTTTACTGATGGTGGTCAGGGAGCGGTGAGAAGGTGAGAGATATAAGTTCCACCTTCCTACACGGCCTTCTTTACATTGCTTAGTGGAAATATTTTTGTTCATCCTCAGAGATCCACAAGGATGGTAATCTAGAGTCTTCACTCAGCCTTTGTTTTTTATGTCTGTAGGTGGGGATACTTTTTCGCAGTGTTTGGCTGAAGTAGAGTGGTGATGGTCTGAAAGTTTTCTGACTTACTAGGCTGCTCTTTTCTCAGTTCTGCTCCTTTCCCGGTTCTCTGATTAAAGGCTTTTGATGGTTCCTTTTTTTTTCTTAACTTGTTGGCATGTCTGGGTTGCCATTTTCAGTATTCTTCAGCTCCAAGTTTGTGATATGTGTGGCAAAAATCAAATCTAGAGAAGTCATCACCATTTTGTTCCTCAAACGTCCCTAGGCAGTCTGCCTTCTCTTCACCTTTCAGAATCTTGTATTTGTCTTATATATAAGGTCCAAAGTTCTTAGTAATACTTAGCGATGGAATTGGACAAAATACAACTAGTCTGTCTTCTAAGTAGAAATCCTGGTGGTAGTTTCCTGTACAACATAGATTTTCTCCTTCCTAGAATAACTTCATTTTTATTTGGTGAAGCAATATGCCAAGTTAAAAATATGCTCCTTCTTTGCCTTTGAGGATGGGCATGTGATCAAGTTTTTGCCCATAATAAAACAGCTAGGGTCTACAGGATATGAATTCTAGAAAGGCTATTGTTCAGTAAAAATGGAAGATGGAGGGGCACACTTCTGTTCTCCTTCGTCTTTCTCCCCTTCTTTCTGACTAAAATGGAGACATGATAGCTGAAATTAGGACAGTCATCTTACACCCATGAGAACAAAAGCTACCCATTATAACTGGCAAAGAAAGAAGCTAAAAGTAGCCTGAATCCTTCACCAACTCCTTGAGCAAAGACACCAGCCTTGTTTCTTACTCAAAGAGTATTTGTCATGGAAAAAAATCCTATCAATTTAAGCCTTGCTAGTTGACTTTCTCTTTTGCTCATTAAACGTAGTCCTAATAGTTATCCATTCTTTTCTCTTAAACTCAATTTGAAATTGAGTTCTATTTTNGCAAAGACACCAGCCTTGTTTCCTACTCAAAGAGTATTTGTCATGGAAAAAAATCCTATCAATTTAAGCCTTGCTAGTTGACTTTCTCTTTTGCTCATTAAACGTAGTCCTAATAGTTATCCATTCTTTTCTCTTAAACCCAATTTGAAATTGAGTTCTATTTTACTTCATCTTCAAAAATTCTGCCCAAGGCCACTTCTATGAGGATGACTTCCATGTTCTCAGCCTAAGACATGCTTTGCTGTTATGCCAGCACAAAATAACCACCCCCATTCATGCTTTATACAATTGTGTTTTTAAAAATGTAAGATCCTTCCAACTTCATTAGACAACTTCTTGAGAGTAGGAATTATACTTGCTTGATATTTATTAGCTATTAGATAAATAGCTGTCAAAACACGGATAAACAAAGTTNTTACTTCATCTTCAAAAATTCTGCCCAAGGCCACTTCTATGAGGATGACTTCCATGTTCTCAGCCTAAGACATGCTTTGCTCAGTTATGCCAGCACAAAATAACCACCTCCATTCATGCTTTATACAATTGTGTTTTTAAAAATGTAAGATCCTTCCAACTTCAATAGACAACTTCTTGAGAGTAGGAATTATACTTGCTTGATATTTATTAGCTATTAGATAAATAGCTGTCAAAACACAGATAAACAAAGTTTTCTAGATGGCACTATAGACATTGCAATTTGTCATTGTTGTCTGCAACTATTTTCCAAGTAATTAGCTTCACATAATATGGTTGTGTTGGCATATTTCACTTTTCTCAACACTCCTGGAAATAGCTGAGATACTGGACAAGAATTATTTCCAGAGTTACATCACATACATTTAATTAAAATAAAACAACATTAATTCATCTGTTCTTTATGAAATTGGCAAGCCTACTTCCTTTATGGTGCCAATTTTTGGGTATATATGTACTTTGTATCTAAAAAAATAGTTCAAAGAGCCTCAGGATGTGGAGGAGCTTCCTGTATAGATTTTCTCAATTTTCTGCCTCCCTAATAATAATCTTAGACTGCAAGGAGATCCAACCAGTCCATTCTAAAGGAGATCAGCCCTGGGTGTTCTTTGGAAGGCATGATGCTAAAGTTGAAACTCCAGTACATTGGCCACCTCATGCAAAGAGTTGACTCATTGGAAAAGACTCTGATGCTGGGAGGGATTGGGGGCAGGAGGAGAAGGGGATGACAGAGGATGAGATGGCTGGATGGCATCACCGACTCGATGGACATGAGTTTGAGTGAACTCCAGGAGTTGGTGATGGACAGGGAGGCCTGGCATGCTACAGTTCATGGGGTTGCAAAGAGCCGGACACGACTGAGCAACTGAACTGAACTGAACTGAACTGAATGTTGTCATATGATAAGCTGAATTGTCCTGGGATCCATCCTAGAATCACTATGTGTTTTGCTGTTTACTTGCCTTGTATGGCACTAGGAGGCATTTATGACCACCTCAAATTCATGAAGATTTTGTTTGAAAAATAATGAACTACTGTTCTTTTCTGCTGAAGTTATCATCTTCTATTACTGAAGTCTCCTTCTTATCTCTCTTCTTTCTTAGCTCCTGGCTGAGTTCTTCTGAGAAATGAAAATGAATCCTAAGGAAATCTCAAATCTGGCAGCTCTCTAGAAAGAGAACCAATAACTCTCACTGCCAGTGTCTTAGTGTATCCTGAAGGCAGGGTGAAAGGGGGGGAGTCTTCTGAAGTGAAGCATGGAAGGGCTGAAGGAGAGAGAGGTCAGTCAGCTAATGTTTGCCTCCTATTTTCTTGATTTACATAGTGGATCTTTTTGCTGTTTGCATTTTTTTAAGAGGCACGGTATACATTCTAATGCATTGAAGAACTCTCTAGAGTAAATATATATTCATGTATTTTTTTTTAGCAAAGTAGAAGTAAAATTATAAATTCATAATGGTATACACATCAGATATAAACATATTTCCTACCTACAGTTATATGACAAGGAAATCGATTTTCATGATGACATTAGTGGATGCACACAGTGTTATATATTTGAAATTTTTAGAAGCATCATATAAAAAAGCACAACACTTTGACTATTAAAATGGGACATGATCTAGATATTCCAAATACAATAAAATATATAATACAATCCAGGAAAAAGCATGGTGTGGTAAGAAATGTTTAGATACTATGTTACTAATGTTAGATACTATGATACTAATGTAAGAAGATTGGTTCTAAGAAAAAACATAATTCTGAGTATTTACTTAATTCATGAACTTCAATTTCTTAATCTGTAAAACAACAAATATTTGATATCAATAATTAATATGTATATTTAATGAATGTTCTACCTTCATTATAGTTGTTGAAAGACAGCTAATAGCAGATAAACTAAATTGCTTTAATACTGCCACAGTGCTACACATGTAGGTTTTTCTTAATATAGTTATTGAAAATATACACAAGCCATAATTAGCACTAGATAAAAGCAGAACTCAAGTTTCAATTTGTTAGGTTGATCGTCGGACAGACTAACATTCTAAATGTTAAAAACTTAGCTATCTGTGCTTATTTACCAAAACATTGCAATAGTGCTTTTATCCCTTAAAAGATTACCTGAAATACAATTATGATACAACCAACAGCTACAGGAGATGTTCTATATGGTTAAGAAGTTAAAAAATATATAAGCACATTATTATAAGCCAAATAATAACAGAAAGCTAATAATGAGAAAGAGCTATTCCCATTTTAGTCTTATCCTTCAAGCAGTTTTGAGTCAGCTGTTTTTGTAGATATCTTTTCAAATAATATTTTTCTAAGAATATTTCTTGGTTGATGATTTTTAGATTCTACCTTTTGATTTTATATAGTAAAGATGAAGATTTAGCTCTTTGAAATCTTCTTGCCACTCCCTTTATTTCTCCCAACTTATCTCTCCAGTAATTGGAATTAAATCAATGATCATTACTTTCCTTATTATATTTATGTAAATACTTCTTCCAGCGCCAAGGTAATGCATAAGTATGTGTTTTGTATTGTTAATAATTTCCCTAGCTTACACATTCCCAGTTTGCTATCTCAATATTTTTAATTTATAAATTTAGGTTTGTAGCTCTCCATTACCTTTCCATAATCTACTGTTCTCTAACAATTCCAACCTGTTACATCAAGGGATAAAGAATCCGCTTGAAATGCAGGAGACGCAGGAGACACAACTTTGATCCCTGGGTTGGGAAGATCCCCTGGAAGAGGGCATGGCAACGCACTCCGGTATTCTTGACTGGAGAATCCCATGGACAGAGGAGCCTGGAAGGCCACAGTCCAAAGGGTGGCAAAGAAGCGGATAAGACTGCCGGGACCGAGCACACGCACCTTGAGAAATCCCTTCACTGACGTTTTCATTTGATCCCATATTTCCTGAATGAATCCCACTTTTCCTTCCTTGATTCATGAATTTGCTGAAGACTGTTTTTCAGGACTTCTTAAAAAATGTGTCTTGGGAGATAAGTGTTTAGAACCCTGGCAGACATGAAAATTCCTTGATGCCCTTCGATCCTGACAAGTGATGAGCATCTGGCTGTGTGGTTTTAGTCTGAAAAGCATTTTCCCTCAAAATTTTAAAGTACTTATTCCAGTGGCTTTTAACATGTGGTGCTGCTTATGAGAAATATCAGTCGCTTGATGTGTTCTACTGTGAATCTGTTTTTACTCTCTTGCTGGGTTGTTGTTCTGTTGCTAAGAGGTGTCTGACTGTTTGTGACCCCATGGGCTGTAGCCCACCAGGCTCCTCCATCCAAGGGATTTTTCAGACAAGAATACTGAAGTAGGTTGCCATATTCTTTTTCAAGGTATCTTCTTGATGCAGGGATTGAACCTGAATCTCCTGCATTGGCAGGCAGATTCTTTACCACTGAGGCGTCTGGGAAGGCCTGCTTGCTGGGTACTGTAGGTCAATTCTATTAGAAATGTATATTTTTTACTCTAGGAAAATTCTTTTGCTTGCTTTCTTTAACTCTTTTCCTCTGAGGTTTTTTTTTTTTTTTTTTTTTTTCCTATTTCTTATAAAACTCCAATTTGTTGAATGTTGAATTTTCTAAATAATTTCCTTGAGTGTTGATTTTTGCTCATGGTTTAGTTTTCTCTTTTTTTTCTCTCATCTCTGTCTCTGTCTCTCTCTGAATTTCTATTTCTTTATCATTCTTTCAAACTTTCTATTGAAATATGTTTAGCAATTATATTTTATGTTGTAAATAGTTATTTCTTGTTTTCTGATTTTTCTCCAAAGCATGGTAGGTGTAAGGGACTAGCTGCCGATAGAGACCACCAGATGGAGTTTAGAAAGAAAAGTTTATTGGCAATTTCGGATCCAGGCCACCACCAAGCCAATCGAAGGTGGGGTGCCCCGATTTCTCAGTTTTGGAAGCTTTTATCTTTTAGCAGAGGGGAGGAGCGGGGTTAAGCCAGCTGGCAAGGCATGATAGGGTATCGGGCAAGTCAGGTCATGTCACCATTTGTGACATTTTCGGTTTGCAGCAAGATCCTGTTTTTTTTTTTTTTTTTTTTGGNCACGACTGAACGACTTCCCTTTCACGTTTCACTTTTATGCACTGGAGAAGGAAATGGCAACCCACTCCAGTGTTCTTGCCTGTAGAATCCCAGGGATGGGGAAGCCTGGTGGGCTGCCATCTCTGGGGTCACACAGAGTCGGACATGACTGAAGCAACTTAGCAGCAGCAGCAGCAGCAGCAGTGTTTTAAGCCACAGGTTTGTGGTAATTTATTAGCAATAGAAAACTAAAAACTTTTTTTGTTTTGTGGATAGAATAATTTTCTCACCACCTCTTGCCTTGAGGATTCTAATAACATTTTCTTTTGTTCCCTCCCTTACTTTTATTTGTTGTTTTATTATCTTAGACATTTTCTTGAGTTAAAAGCATTCCTCAAACAGTGATTACTTTTAGTGCTTATATTTAAATGTGAGACACTAAACAGGGGACCAGGCATCTGAGTGAAGACCTGTGACAATGTTCTATTTATATAGACATGGCCAGATCGGCGGGGATCTTTTCTCTGATCTGATTTCATTTCTCTAGTAGAGAAATATTTTATATTCTGGCTAAGTCCTTAATTCCTGGCTGTTAAGCGTTCTGCTTGTGAGATGAGTAAGTCTGAGAGTCTGACAGACTCTCAGTTGTGAATTCCTTTTATCAATCCTAAGCTCCTTTCTACTATGACCACATGAAATTTAAAAATTCCAGACAAAATGCTTCAGATTCACCTCACCTAAAGGGTAAAATTTTGGATGCCACTGTTCTATGTGTCTATATGGTCACCTTAAATATTGGCTTGTGAAAAATCCTCTTTGCAATCACAGGTCTCAAAGGTGCCATCTGCTATACATGTGACTGGCCTCTGAGAACTTCTCAAGTCTAAACCATATATTGGTTGTCTTCAACTTCAGCTGAACAAACTACCATTTTTAAGAATGGAAATTAAGTAAATATAGCTTGCTGTGGAAATTTTCTAATATATTTTTAGGCATGCATGTGTACATGCTAAGTTGCTTCAGTCGAGTCTCACTCTTTGCTACCCCATGGATCATAGCCCATCAGGCTCCTCTATGGGATTCTCCAAGCAAGACTACTGGAGTAGGTAGCCCTGCCTTCCTCCTTGGCATCTTCCTGACCCAAAAATCAAACCCACATCTCTAACTCTCTTGCATTGGCAGGCGTGTTCTTTACCACTAGCGCCACCTGGAAGTCCCATTTTTTATCAATATGGATGCATAAACTAGTGTTTACATCACAAAATCATTTGAATTGTGAGGGAAGAGAGCTAGAACTAATTTTTTATGTTTGGAATATAGATTTGAAATTATGGATTATTTTATGCACTCCTTGTGAGAGCAGGTGCAAATATCATGACTGACATTGCAGAGAATCAGTTGTCACAACTCCTCTCCTCTTCAGCTGTTGTCTAGCTGAAGGCATCTGAGTATTTACCTTAAGGCTCCCTCACCAGCAGCAGCCAATGTTTGTCACCAACTATTTCAACTCTTCCACTGCTCACCACCCCCACCAGCCCAAATCATTTCTTATGCAACAACGGTGAAGATGCTCTGCTTATGGAAACTCTCCTATCAAGTCAGATAAGTGTCTCCATGTAGGCAGCTCAGATTAATCAGCTCCCAGGTAGGGTTAAGGAGACGCTTAGTTATAAAATAAATGTTAGGCATTGTCACTGCCTTCTGGGTGAGGCAGAGGAAGAACAAAAATGTTAAATTCATTTGGAAAGAAGTTATGGCTCTCCATTAAGAAAGCATAAATAGGTAAATAAAATAAATTCATGGGAGCTATTTTTAAAAAGATATAAATATCAGAGGTGTGAAAGACTCTTCATGCCTTTAAATACAATGCTAATAAAATCTACAGTAATATAAGCATATGCTTACATTATATAAGCATATATATACTATGCATATGCTTATATAATATTATATATTATATGTTTATTTATATATATGTAAACATATATAGGCTAAAGTATTACTAGTGTCTTATGAATTGCTTAGAGTTATACAAAGAGTAATGAGGTTTTAAAATGGAAAGATTCCATGGAAAATGGTAGAGTTAGAGCAGTTTAATAATGTGTGTGCATGTGTGTCTGATAACTCATTTCAGTTATGTCTGACTCTGTGACCCTATGGACTGTCGCCAGCAGGCTGCTCTGCCCATGAGATTCTCCAGGCAACAATAAGGAGTGAGTTGCCATGCCCTCCTCTAGGGGATGCATTATTGCCATGTTTCTTGTGTCTGAAGATAGATCTATGTCTTCATAACAGCAAATAAAGAGAAGGATTTGGATTTACATCTGAAAATTCTGGAGGATAAGGANTAAAGTATTACTAGTGTCTTATGAATTGCTTAGAGTTATACAAAGAGTAATGAGGTTTTAAAATGGAAAGATTCCATGGAAAATGGTAGAGTTAGAGCAGTTTAATAATGTGTGTGCATGTGTGTCTGATAACTCATTTCAGTTATGTCTGACTCTGTGACCCTATGGACTGTCGCCAGCAGGCTGCTCTGCCCATGAGATTCTCCAGGCAACAATAAGGAGTGAGTTGCCATGCCCTCCTCTAGGGGATGCATTATTGCCATGTTTCTTGTGTCTGAAGATAGATCTATGTCTTCATAACAGCAAATAAAGAGAAGGATTTGGATTTACATCTGAAAATTCTGGAGGATAAGGAAAAATCTGAAAATGATTGTTTCAAAGTTTACACATAACTCGTTCTTATTTTCAAAGAGATTTCAAACACTGAGGAGCTATTCATCAAAATAACATTTGAATTGTCTATTCCTTGGTCGGGAAGATCCCCTGGAGAAGGGATACGTTACCCACTCCAGCATTCTCGGGCTTCCCTTGTGGCTCAGCTGGTAAAGAATCCACCTGCAATGAGGGAGAGAGACCTGGGTTTGATCCCTGGTTTGGGAAGATCCCCTGGAGAAGGGAAAGGCTACCCTCTCCAGTATTCTGGTCTGGAGAATTCCATGGACTGTATAGTCCACGGCACCGCAAAGAATAGGATACAACTGATCAAATTTCACTTGCTGTGAAAAAGCTTACTGTCACTTATTTCAACTACATCTCTGGATTTTTTGAAATATAATACAGAATTCATATGATTGCTTTTTTGTAGTGAGGGAGAAAATAATAATAATAACTAGTATTAGTAATAACAGCAGTTGTGATTGCAAAGAGTAAGATCAGTAAAAGAAGCAAAATAATTACATTTTATTTATTCATTTGACTACTAATGCATATGTATTACAACATGTTGTAGGTAGATATATAATATAAAAGTAAAAAGCCCTAATTATAATTATATATTAAATATAAATGCAGTGAGTACACAATAAATGAGGAGAAGACAGAAAAATATGCTAAATGCCCAAAGGTACTAAGAAAACCAGATTGGGTAATGGTTGATCATATGTAATTTTTAAAGCATATTACTTAATCTTTTACTCTTCTCAAGCAAGAAAAAGTAAGCTTTTTCTCCCTGTACAGGTGGTTTTGTATTTTTCTTTTTAAAAATATACTTACAAGTATCCTAATAGGTTATTTTGAGCATATAAAAATTTTAAAATAGAATGTGATAATGTCATCTATTTTTTTTCATGTGCTGATAATCACCTACTGAATTAAAAAAGCATGTAAAGCAGGAGATATAGTAACAAAATTGTTTCTTTAGTGAAATGATGAAACTACTTTTTTAAATAAAATATTCATGTGAGTGAGGTAAATTATCTCTTCCACACAGCTTTAAGTATGTTTATTCTTCTCTTAGTGCTCTGAATAACAATATTCAGATAGCTCAGGAGAGTAAATTGACTTCACATGGGATGACACTTTGTTCTAGAACAATGTAGTTTTACTTGTGAGGTTAAAACTCTTCATATGCTTGGACAATTTTCCCAGTAACTTGACAAGTCTTAAATTTATGACAGCAATAGATTATTTTGCATTTTGCTTTATGTTTTTTTTCTTTCTTTCTTTTTTTTTTTTTTTTTACAGTCTTACTGGTAAGACCTGTACACTTCAAGCAGATTGGTAGCAGATACTAAAAAATTTCAAAATTCTTTATGGGGTCAAATATACTTAAATTTAACTTTTTGCATTTCTCTAAATGCTCTCATCATATAGAGTACACCACTGGAAAATGTAATGATGATGAATAACTGTAACAAAATTTCTCTTATACAACTTTTTATTTTGGAATATCATTCTTTTTGTCAAAATAATAACACATAATGAAAAAAATTACTTGCTCAACAAGTATTAAGATTTTCAAATGCAAGTGAAATAAACAGTTTTTGTAAGCCACCTTCCCAGGAAATCAAAGTTTTTATCTCTGTGTATCTCACATTAGAGATTTTTCACAGTAAGAATACTAAAGCAATTTGCTATTTTCTACTCCAAACCCAAGGATAGAACCCGTGGCTCCTGAATTGGTAGGTGGATTCTTTACCACTTTACCACTAGCACCACCTGTGAAGCCTAGACTAGCTTTTTCGTTATTGGAGATCAGCAACATTATAAACCAGATTTTGTTAATGATCTGGTTTACAATGTATATGAATTATGACTTATTAGAAATTAATTTCTCTATATATTTTTCTTATTTACTGTATTTGGCACCAAAAAACTATTCACTTAAACATAGTTATTGTTTCATTAAATATTCTGTAACTTGGAGTTTTACAAAGTCAAACTTGGCAACAACTGCATTATTCCAAACCGATAAGGTTTTAAATTGATTTCTCCAGTATATTAATTCTAAGCAGATATTGCACTCTTAGTGTTTATCAGATGCCGTGAATATGTGCCAAGTGCATCTCAGTCTTTTTCCTCAGAGGATTTCTCATGTGGTTTGGGAGATATAGCTAAATAGCAAAGTGATAAATGAATTATGATGTGGCATGACAGTCCAGTGGTGAACAGAAGCCGCAAGGTCAGGAATGTATTCACAAAGGGAGCAACTGCTGAAAGCCAAAGGTTGACTGATTAACTGGATAAAACAATGGTGAGAAGAGCGCTCTATTCAAAGAAATCAATATGCAAAGGCATCAGGGAACCAAAATAGAATTCTGAAGAAACTTGCATACAATGATCAAAGTCAACCTTGATGCAATATTGCTTAGCTAGCCCAGAATCTAAGGGTTGAATGGAGGTGGGATTGAGTTTAGAATTTGATAGAAATAACGATGAAACAGCTTCTAAAAGTAAGATTTCCATAAGACTAAAAGGATATCAAAGCTTCAGGGGATCTTGAAATATTTCATAATTTCAATGAAGGTCGAAATAGCCACAGGAAGGGACCAGGATGTTTCAAATATATCGAGTGTCAGTCTAGGAAATGGNTTTTGGAATATCATTCTTTTTGTCAAAATAATAACACATAATGAAAAAAATTACTTGCTCAACAAGTATTAAGATTTTCAAATGCAAGTGAAATAAACAGTTTTTGTAAGCCACCTTCCCAGGAAATCAAAGTTTTTATCTCTGTGTATCTCACATTAGAGATTTTTCACAGTAAGAATACTAAAGCAATTTGCTATTTTCTACTCCAAACCCAAGGATAGAACCCGTGGCTCCTGAATTGGTAGGTGGATTCTTTACCACTTTACCACTAGCACCACCTGTGAAGCCTAGACTAGCTTTTTCGTTATTGGAGATCAGCAACATTATAAACCAGATTTTGTTAATGATCTGGTTTACAATGTATATGAATTATGACTTATTAGAAATTAATTTCTCTATATATTTTTCTTATTTACTGTATTTGGCACCAAAAAACTATTCACTTAAACATAGTTATTGTTTCATTAAATATTCTGTAACTTGGAGTTTTACAAAGTCAAACTTGGCAACAACTGCATTATTCCAAACCGATAAGGTTTTAAATTGATTTCTCCAGTGTATTAATTCTAAGCAGATATTGCACTCTTAGTGTTTATCAGATGCCGTGAATATGTGCCAAGTGCATCTCAGTCTTTTTCCTCAGAGGATTTCTCATGTGGTTTGGGAGATATAGCTAAATAGCAAAGTGATAAATGAATTATGATGTGGCATGACAGTCCAGTGGTGAACAGAAGCCGCAAGGTCAGGAATGTATTCACAAAGGGAGCAACTGCTGAAAGCCAAAGGTTGACTGATTAACTGGATAAAACAATGGTGAGAAGAGCACTCTATTCAAAGAAATCAATATGCAAAGGCATCAGGGAACCAAAATAGAATTCTGAAGAAACTTGCATACAATGATCAAAGTCAACCTTGATGCAATATTGCTTAGCTAGCCCAGAATCTAAGGGTTGAATGGAGGTGGAATTGAGTTTAGAATTTGATAGAAATAACGATGAAACAGCTTCTAAAAGTAAGATTTCCATAAGACTAAAAGGATATCAAAGCTTCAGGGGATCTTGAAATATTTCATAATTTCAATGAAGGTCGAAATAGCCACAGGAAGGGACCAGGATGTTTCAAATATATCGAGTGTCAGTCTAGGAAATGGAAAACTGCTGTAATTTTAAAGCCAAAACAGTGAACAGAAGTGAAACTTACAAGAAGTATCCATTTAAGGAAATGGGATTACTGGAAGAGAACAGCAGTCTCCTACATTCTGGTTATATGAAAATGAATCATGGATTCTTCTGTTTTGGAAAATATGTACTTGTGATTTTGTCAGTGGCATGCATTTGACTTGCATTTCTCTGTGTTGTGAGAAAGCTCTAGTGTTTCACATAAGTCAGTTCAGTGGTGATGGTACTCTATTGTGCATTGGAACTATGTTTATGAAGTGAATTACTGTGGCAGGAATATGCAGGAGGAATCGAGCGGAGAACTTACCATGCAACTCAGTTCTATCCCCAGCTTTCTGAGTGACCTTGGGAAAATCCTTTACCCTCTTCATGCCTGGGTTTCTTCTCTCTGGCACATGGAAAATTTTGTTCCTGAATTAAAAAAAATTATCAAAAAACTGATGTCCTTCGTAGAAATAACCCCTGAGTAATGGAGGATTTGAGAGGGCTTGAAGTTTTTATATAGTGTTTTTAAATTTTGTTATGAAGTGCATCATTCAATCAAGACATGATTAAAAGGCAGTCTGACATAAAACTAATCTTATAGGATTGAAAATTTTATTTTATAGTTTAATATAGTCTTTAATATTTTTTTAAAATTAAAATTTTTCATGTGGCATTTTGTGGTCCCAAGGAAGTGGTCTTGCAATCCTCTAGAGTTTACTGGAATGGTAAAAAAAAATCAGTCTACAGCTAGACTCTCTAGCATTCAGATTTCAGCTCTTCCAATTGAGTTTGGAAAATTATTTAATTTCTCTCTACTTCAGTTTTCTCATTTGTAAAATGGGAACAAAAATAATAATAGCTATCTCACAGGATGGTTGTGATGGGAAAAATGTCAATGAATGTAAGGTATATAGAACATTGCCTATCATATATTCAAGAATTGACCTATTAGAGTTTCTATTTTATTGCCTGAAAAAATGGATTCTATCTCATAAGTGGTTAAAAGAATCTAATTTTTAAAATCTATGAGTAAGCAGTAAGCAACGTGCAAAGTGAGGGGTTGTATCTGCCTTCTTCTATAGCTACTTCTACATATTGGTACATTAGCAGATGAAATGGTGCAATACGCTGCCCTGGTTACCAGAGAGTCTCTAACTCAGTCCTCATTCTGTCCTACTGATGCATTATTTTCTTATAAGCAGTCTGGACATCTTTTATAAATATATCTGAGAGTGAAAGTGAAAGTGGGTCAGTCGTGTCTGACTCATTGCAACCCCATGGACTGTAGCCCGCCAGGCTCATCTGTCCATGGGATTCTCCAGGCAAGAATACCGGAGTAGGCAGCATTCCCTTCTTCATGGGATCGTCCCAAACTAGGGGTCAAACCCAGGTCTCCTGCATTACAGGTGGATTCTTTACCACCTGAGCCACCAGGAAAGCCCAAGAATACTGGAGTGGGTAGCCTATCCCTTCTCTCGGGGATCTCCAACCCAAGAATTGAACTGGGGTGGAGACCTTGCAGACAAATTCTTTACCAGCTGAGCTAATAGGGAAACCCCATATCTGAGAATAGCTGTCCAAATCAACTTTTAAATAGAAAATATTTCTTCTCCCTTCTCCCTTTATATTCTAGGAAGTCGTTCTGTATAAGAAAGCCAGGTAACTTTGTTAAGATATTTTTACGAAGCTTCAATTTTTAGTTTTAATGTGATAAGCATAAGGACTTGAGAGTAAAGGCTATTTTAGATTAATTCCTGACTACCACTTACTGTATGGTGATGGGCAAGTCACCCATGCTTTTGCTTCTACATGTGTAAAAGGCAATACTGAGAATGCCTGCTGAATTGTGCTTTTAAAAGATTCATTATCTATATATATGTATAATGTATATTCATTATACATATATTTTGCTGTACACCTGAAACTAACATGTTATAAATCAACTATACTCCAATATATTTTTAAAGGACTTACTAAACATAAAAATATTTACAACTATGAAAGGTCTTGATATTTACAACTAAGGTCTTGACAGATGCTAGTTATTGTGGTGCTCATTATTGTCCTTAGTGTTTAGTTATAGAGTAGATCCCAGTCATAGAGTAAGCTGAAGTTTGTGTGATTTGAGGCTGTGCTTAAAAACATTACAAAGCAAACAAATCTAAACTAAACAAAAAATATTTGCAAACATAGTGAAATGAGAGCGTCTGAATATTCTCCCTTCCATACAATAAGAATAATGCAAAAGATGTCAGTTTTTTTTTTTTTTTGAGAACTCTAGAAATTAACCAGAGGCTTGACAGAATCTGTAAAAACAGCTGAATTTNAGATGTGTATAAGAGACAGGAAATGAGGACGTCTGAATATTCTCCCTTCCATACAATAAGAATAATGCAAAAGATGTCAGTTTTTTTTTTTTTTGAGAACTCTAGAAATTAACCAGAGGCTTGACAGAATCTGTAAAAACAGCTGAATTTCAGTAAAAGCAGTAAGTATTGTGGCATTTTAACTTTCCTTATTCCCATACCCTCCCACCGAGCTCAATGGTAGTTTTAAAAGAAAATAACACATAATCATGGTGAAAACCAGCAGCATGACAGCATGGAGAAGTGCACAGTGGGGCTGGAGCTCCCCTAAAGACCCATTCTCAGAGAATTCTCACTGTTTCATCTGATGGTTGTTACTGGCAAATCTATTTTTACTTGACCTAACTTGGAACTCACCTAGTGAGAATAGTCTNAATCCGGGTCTCCCACATTGCATGTCGATTCTTTACTGTATGAGACACCAGGGAAGCCCATAAGTAAGATGCATAGGCCCTAAATCTACATTTTGAAGTCTTTTTTTTTTAAGGTGTCAAATTGCTCTTAAGATTGTTTATAATAGTTTATATGCCTTTTAGTCAACAAGAGACCCTGCTTTCATGCATCTTTACCAGCAATGGATAGTGTTTTTCACATTTCTACTTTTGTGTTTTGTGTTCTCATATCAATTTACATTTATCTTATTATTAAGGAACTTGGACATTTTAATTATATTTTAATATACTTTCTACTACTTTTTTTTTGAAATTTGCCTGATTCGTTTGCCCATTTATATAAGCTGCTCAAATTTTTGACTATTCAGAATTTAATTTTTTTCTTATTAAGATTGATCTTTTCTTTTTAATTTCATTTACATTTTTTGCCTTTGATATCTGAATATACTTTTGAATTTGAACTTAGAACACAATTAATCAACCATGAATAGAGTTTCAGAATATTTTGCTATGAGTTGTGAAGGATACCTGTCTTAAATTGGCAAATATTACCCTATAGACTCAGCTAAACTTGGGACAAGAATAGATCTCCCTACCTTAAACCTGAAATTATCCCTATTTTGCCATTTCATCCACTAGCAATGCAATATACTCTACTTGGGTATGGACCTATAAATTAAAGCCACTGGGTTTAATCAGCATGCTTTTTGGAATGAATAGAAAAAAACAGTAAATCTAAGAAAGATCTTATATTCCATAATTTATATCTTAGTCAATATTTAGTTATTTCTCTGAATAGTCAAGATATTCTGATTAACATTCTAGTGACTTTAAAGTGGATACATTTACAGTATGAAATAGAAACATCTGTAAGCACCTGATATTATTTCCTTTAGATAAATTCTAATAAATTGAATTTATGGATCAAAAGTTCTGCAAATTCTCCCCTTTTACCTTATTTACTTACCAGATGATGAACATTTTGAAGTCAAACCTCTGTCTTAACTGTGTGTAAACCTCTTTGCTTGACAGTTTTACAGATGAGGGAAATGACAGAGTTTAAGTAATTTATCAATTTTATTGAATAAATAAATTTAGTAATTAAAAAATAACTTTGAAAGATTGAATGAAAGGAAAAAAATGAGCTTTCAAAACAGTCCATAAAACTTAAGATATAAATAGTTGTTCAATTTTCTTTAGTTCTCACTCAAAGTAAAAATATTGATCAATAATTTTTTGTCTTTAACTAATTATAGTTCTACGCAAAAATGTTTTGAATATTGCTGAAATTAATCATAATATGCTACTAAGATAAGTATGCCTACATATAAATCTTCTTAAAGAAACACACACAACCTAATGCCTACTTTTAAGTGTCATTTCAAATGGCATTTTGAAAAGAATGGAACATCAGGAAATTCATCATTGGATGTTTTAACACATCATTCATTTAGTCAACAATTAGACAATTTTATGTGTAATACTTTGTAATATCTAGGAGAACCATGATATAATAGAAAATCTGGTCTCTTTCCTCAAGTAATTACTGTGCAATTGAATCTGAAATACAAAAATTTTGAAATAACTGAAGTGTTACTGTAGCTCTAAATATTAATAATTGCAAATAGAAATGCTTCTAATTGAACTCAAATATGTTGACCAGGTGTTGGTTGGAGGAACAAAGACAGAAAGTGTTAAGAATGGAAGAATCAATAGCTAGAACATGGAAGCAAACATGTTCATTGGCAGATGAATGGATAAGAAAGCTGTGGTACATATACACAATGGAATATTACTCAGCTATTAAAAAGAAAGCATTTGAGTCAGTTCTAATGAGGTGGATGAAACTGGAGCCTATTATACAAAGTTAAGTAAGTCAGAAAGAAAAACACCAATATAGTATTTTAATGCATATATATGGCATTTAGAAAGATGGTAACAATGACCGTATATGTGAGACAGCAAAAGAGACATAGATGTAAAGAACAGACTTTTGGACTCTGTAGGAGATGGTGAGTGGGATGATTTGAGAGAATAGCATTGAAAGGTGTATTACCATATGTGAGATCGTCAGTCCAGATTGGATGCATGAGACAGGGTGCTCAGGGCCAGTGCACAGGGAGACTGTGAGGGACGGGATGCAGAGGGAGGTGGGAGGGGGGTTCAAGATGAGGAACACATGTGCACCCATGGCTGATTCATGTCAATGTATGACACAAACCACTACAATATTGTAAAGTAATTAGCCTCCAATTAAAATAAATAAATTAATTTTAAAAAAGAATGGAGGAATGATTCAAAATGGCAAATAGGTACCTGAATTTGAGAAGAAATGAGAGTTATGAATTGGCAAACATGTGGGAAGCAAATGTTTTAACTGCAGCATTTAAAGGAATGGAGATTACTGAAAGGAGACCAGCTTTGTAGGAAGCGAAGGGATATTCACCTGATTAAGTGAGAATGAATTTGGTGAAAAGAATGAGAGAACAATTGACTGAGCTTCTTCAATGGTGATTCAGGGAGAACTGAACCTGGGCGATGCTCCCATCAGTATCAACAGAGAACACAAGGATGCTGTCATGGTGGTGGGAAGGGCAGCACATTTCTAGCTTATGTGAATTAGGGGAGAGAGAAAGAAGTGGAAATAGATGATCTGAGAATAACCTCTTGGGAAAAGATTCAGATAGCCTTGTATGGAAATAAAAAAGTTATTTTGAGACTGTTGTTTCTGGATGGTTCATTGTGTGTGTGTGTGTGTGTGTGTGTGTGTGTATGTGCGTAATGTTTGTATATTTACTTCCTGGAAGAAATAAAAATAATAGCTTTCAATCCATGACTTAAGCCCAGAATGATCTTTTGAGTTAAAAACCTGAGTCATATGCAGGCAGTTCATACTGGGGCTCTGGTACAACCTAGAGGGTTGGGATAGGGTGGGAGATGGGAAGGAAAATGGAGAGGGAGGGATATATGTATACCTGTGGCTGATTCATGTTGATGCATGGCAGAAACCAACACAATATTGTAAACCAGTTATCCTCCAATTAAATATAAATATTAAAAAACCCTGAATCATAAGACATATCATCCTGTGAACTTTACCTTGCAGACTTTATTTAAGCACATAATATGTCTTAATAATTAACTCTAGCTATTAAATATGTAAGAATGCTTTTATATCAAGCAAAAATGTGCTTGATGCAATGAAAAATATTACTTAATTCAGAACCACCTGATTTGTATCAAGGATTTATTAATTTCTGCCCCCTCCCCCGCCAGTATGCACAGTTAACCTGAACTCTAAAGTTGGTTTGAGTTCTATGTACTTGAAAAATAAACCTCCAAATGTATGAAAAAAGTACCCTATGGAGAGAATGAGGCAAAACTCTAAAATTTAGGCTTCCAAACAGTGGGGGAGCCTGATTTTAGGAAAACTTGCTAAGTACTAATAAATCACCCGTGCATTCACAATGTTCTTAGTAGCCCTAATGGAGAATATGCAAAAAATGCAGCATCTCCCAGAAATGTCATATCAAAATTCAGAGATATTAAATGACCAGCTTTTANGACACAAACCACTACAATATTGTAAAGTAATTAGCCTCCAATTAAAATAAATAAATTAATTTTAAAAAAGAATGGAGGAATGATTCAAAATGGCAAATAGGTACCTGAATTTGAGAAGAAATGAGAGTTATGAATTGGCAAACATGTGGGAAGCAAATGTTTTAACTGCAGCATTTAAAGGAATGGAGATTACTGAAAGGAGACCAGCTTTGTAGGAAGCGAAGGGATATTCACCTGATTAAGTGAGAATGAATTTGGTGAAAAGAATGAGAGAACAATTGACTGAGCTTCTTCAATGGTGATTCAGGGAGAACTGAACCTGGGCGATGCTCCCATCAGTATCAACAGAGAACACAAGGATGCTGTCATGGTGGTGGGAAGGGCAGCACATTTCTAGCTTATGTGAATTAGGGGAGAGAGAAAGAAGTGGAAATAGATGATCTGAGAATAACCTCTTGGGAAAAGATTCAGATAGCCTTGTATGGAAATAAAAAAGTTATTTTGAGACTGTTGTTTCTGGATGGTTCATTGTGTGTGTGTGTGTGTGTGTGTGTGTGTGTATGTGCGTAATGTTTGTATATTTACTTCCTGGAAGAAATAAAAATAATAGCTTTCAATCCATGACTTAAGCCCAGAATGATCTTTTGAGTTAAAAACCTGAGTCATATGCAGGCAGTTCATACTGGGGCTCTGGTACAACCTAGAGGGTTGGGATAGGGTGGGAGATGGGAAGGAAAATGGAGAGGGAGGGATATATGTATACCTGTGGCTGATTCATGTTGATGCATGGCAGAAACCAACACAATATTGTAAACCAGTTATCCTCCAATTAAATATAAATATTAAAAAACCCTGAATCATAAGACATATCATCCTGTGAACTTTACCTTGCAGACTTTATTTAAGCACATAATATGTCTTAATAATTAACTCTAGCTATTAAATATGTAAGAATGCTTTTATATCAAGCAAAAATGTGCTTGATGCAATGAAAAATATTACTTAATTCAGAACCACCTGATTTGTATCAAGGATTTATTAATTTCTGCCCCCTCCCCCGCCAGTATGCACAGTTAACCTGAACTCTAAAGTTGGTTTGAGTTCTATGTACTTGAAAAATAAACCTCCAAATGTATGAAAAAAGTACCCTATGGAGAGAATGAGGCAAAACTCTAAAATTTAGGCTTCCAAACAGTGGGGGAGCCTGATTTTAGGAAAACTTGCTAAGTACTAATAAATCACCCGTGCATTCACAATGTTCTTAGTAGCCCTAATGGAGAATATGCAAAAAATGCAGCATCTCCCAGAAATGTCATATCAAAATTCAGAGATATTAAATGACCAGCTTTTACATAAAAGTTAGCAGCTTTCAAATCTTTAAAACATTTAAACAAGAGGTCTAAGGCATCCCATTTTATTTTTCCCATATCACTTATTCTTAGTCATCAATGTATTAAACCTCAAACACATTAGTTTATTTAAAGATATTTCTCAGTTCTTCTAAACTTACCTTAAGAAGTGCAATATTGTCCATTCAAAAATCCCCAATTTAAGAAAAGCAGGACAATGGAGTTCTGGGGCCCAGACATATTATCCCCAAATATGCTTCAATTGGATGTTAATTATTTTGATTTTAAATTACTTAATAGTCAATGCAAGAGGGACACTGTGACACTTCTATACGTCTCCCTGAATGCAGAAGATCTCCTATTTGAAAGGTGCCCTCCCTGCATCTGGAGGTTTAAGGAGGTTTAAGGATGTTTCCATTATCACCAGAAATAGCAAATTGGGGATGAGAAACTTGAATAAATAAACCTTGTCTTCGTTGCTCAGTTGTGACTGACTCTTTGTGACCCCATGGACTGTAGCCTGCCAGGCTCTTCTGTCCATGGGATTTTCCAGGCAAGAATACTGGAGCGAGTTGCCATTTCCTTTTCCAGGGGCTCTTCCTGATCTGGGGATCGAGCTCAGGTCTCCTGCATTACAGGCAGACTAGGCACAAATAAATCTTGGTACTCCTTTAATTTGTTACACCAAACCAATTTTCTTTTTTTTAGAGTCTTCACTAATTAAGCACCCAAAAACTAAGTTCTTTATTCTATTAACCCCTCAAAATTTGTATTTCTTTATTTAAAAAGCATAAAAGCTGACTGCTTTTGTCATTTCTCAGTCCCTGTTTTATGAGACCTACTTGTTCATAAATTCAATTAATTTATTTTTCCCAGTTAATATGCCTTGTAGTAATTTTATCATTAGACCAGTCACAGAAGTCAAGTTGGATAGAGGGAGAAATTTCCCTCTATGAGGTGGGAGTAATTTCTAAATGCTTATTGGAAATGAGGAAAAAGGCAAGGCGATGGAGTTCCTTTATTGGTTGTGAATGAGACCTTGGCTATGTTCATGAAGGTAATAGACAAAGATAATTGTGGGAGAGGCTGATAACAAAGATGAGAATGAAAATGGCAGACATGTGGGGAAAAGGGATCTACATTTGACAGACTTACTTGAAGTTTCAATAACACCTGTCACAGCCGATGAGCACCATCCTGTTAACATGATGGAAACCTTGGCACTGCCATCTCAGATCCTATCAGTTGTGCAAGTAACTTCCCCACAAGTAGATTTTACTTTTCATTATCAATGCTGACAACAGCACTGGAATACACTCAGTTTTTCCTTTTAATTTGTGATATTTTCTGGTATTTCTGCTTGCATGTGAATGCTCAAGATGGACATCTTGTCAAGTCATGCATGAAGCTGAAAAATTCTTGCAAAAATGCGAGCTGTCCACCTCTTCCAGAGAACATGACCTTGAGTAAGAGGAAAAACAAACTATACCATCATATTAGAATTACATTTGCAGGGAGTAAGTTAATAACTTAGAACACAGACTTTTTATTCAAGTTTCCTAAAAATGGATAAAGAGTTAAAAATTAGTTGATAAGATCAAAATAATGATGAAATTTATTCCCTTAAATAAGGGAATGAAACTTCATTTTAAATGTCATGGGAAGAATGAGAAAAAAATCTTTATACTACACATGATAATATACACAGAAAATCAGATTATCAATTGGAAAATGTTGATTAGTTAATACAAGAATTCAATAAAGTGACTAGATAAAAGGTGAGTAATCAATTGATCCTACTTATTCAATATTTTTTAATTCATCTACTCAATAAGATTTGTTTTGCAATCTGAAATCAATAAATACCATGCTTTTGTGGTCATTGGTGCATATGCACAATAGCAAAAAATTTGAATTATCCAATATTCACATTCTCAGCTGAAGTTCAACAAGTTGATACTGTCTTTTTGTTTCAATTCTCAAACTGTAAATGTGTCCTTTTTGGTTATCTATTTAGTGCCATTTTGTGCTTTTTTTGATTAATCACAATTTAACTGTTTATAATATTTCTGAAGAATACTGCAAATCTATTGTCTACTGCTCCTAAGTACAAGAAGACTGTACAGTGTCTAATGGAAAAAAAAAACAAAACCACAACATGTATTTGATAATATATACTCAGGCCTAAGTTATAGTGCTCTTAGCTGTGAATTAAATATTAATGAAACAATGATGTATTAAGTAAAGCATCTTTAAACAGAGACATATAAAACAAGGTTAAGTATTGATTTGTTGACAAAAATGTTGTGACCAGAGACTTTAAAAAACCTGACCTAGTATTTCTTTGGGAATAATTATTCAGTATTTGCTAATTCATGTTTGTGGTGAATTTATAGAATATAACTACTGAATGAATAATGAGAATGATCTATATGCAAAATTTCTCAGGGATCTTATTAAATAGCATATTTGAAAGTGTAATATTTTTGTATTACATTTGAAGATTCAACAAAACTACACTAAATTTAGTAATGAATTTAACTCACTTTGTTCTTTTTTTCCTTTAGAATTTAAGTTGCCTGGAGACAATAATATCAGATTATGTTCTGCAATGCAAGCTCCAGAATAATATTTGGCACCTATAAAGGAACCTAATAAGTGGTTGGTATTGTTACTTTTCCTTGGAGATTTTGCCTGCATTTATTTTATTTCTTTTTTACTGACAGAAGAATTACTGAATGATAAGATTTAAAAATTATACAGGAAAGGAGTAGCTATGGAACAATATAAAAAACTTAATGAGAAATATAGATCAATTTAATATGCAAATATTCTATAAATTACAATGCAACAAGAAATTAATACACAAGAATATTTTGCAAATGCATGTGACAGAAAAGGAACTAAACTTATTAATATATATAAAGCTCATTTAAATCAATTAGAAAACTTCAGTCTCAATAAACAAATAGGAATAAGGAAGACTATTTACACAAAGGAAATTCAAATTGATAATATAATATAATGGATACTATTTTAACAGTGAACATGAACTTGAGGAAACTCAGAGACAGAGAACAGAGAGCCTGGTGTGTTGCAGTCTGGGGTCACAAAAAGTTGGACACGACTTAGTGACTGAACAGCAACAACAAATAACAAAAATACAACAGTAACAATATTTGCCTTCCACAAACTTGGAGGGCTTTATGTTAAGTAAAACAAGCCAAATAGGAAAAGACAGATATTGTATGATATCATTTATATGTGGAATTAAAAAAAAGTCAGACTTACAGTAACAGTAAAAAAGTGGTTGTCAGGGTTGGAAATAGGGAGAGTCTGGTAATACTGAATAAACTATGAAGTGGATAAAATCTGGCCATCTAATGTGGCAATGTGATGACTATAGTTGATCACACTGCCCTGTAATATTAAAATTTACTAAGATAATAGAATTTAAGTGTTCTAAACAAAAATAAAATAAAAATATGTGCAGTTATAGATGTGCTGATTAATGATGAAGAATAGGACATTTTACAATGTATATGCATATCAAATCATCACACTGCACTGCACCTTAAATATCTTGCAATTTTATTTGTTAATTAAATCTCATAAAGCGACCAAAAAAAAAAAAAAAGCCACAAAGAAGTTGCTATTAGAAACTGAAAAAAACTTAGAAAAAAGCTGAAATGAAAAAAATAGTAAGTTCATACTTTTGAAGGCTAACAAATAATGAAAATTGTTTGGTGCTAAGTGATATTAATCAGCACTGACAAGTAAGGACACAGTGCAATGAGCACTCTCATCTACTGCTACAAAACAGTCTTAAGATTGAGCTGAAAAACCACGGGGAGAATTTTTGTCACATACAGAGGAAAACTACTCAAACATGTTCATTTTAGAATTCTTTAGAGAAGCTGAAACTTGGGAACAAATTCTATCTCCATAAAGTGGAAGTGCTATGCAAATCATGCTATAGCCATTTGATGGAAAGGTATATATCCATTAAAAAAATGTTTCTAAAAGCTTTTAAACACATGGGGAAGTGCTTAAGTCAGCATGTTAGTCACTCACTTATGTCTGACACTTCATGATCCCATGGACTGTATAGCTCACCAGGCTCCACTTTCCTTGGAATTCTCCAGGCATGAATACTGAAGTGGGTAGTCATTCACTTCCTTCTCCAGGGTATCTTCCTGACCTAGGGATTTAAAGGCATCTACTGCATCTTCTGAATTGGCGGGCAGATTCTTTACTATCCAAGCTACCACCAAATCAAACTTGGATTTGTTCACCTTTTCTCAGCAAAGTTAATCTCCTAACACCAGGATGAAGTGGAGGGAACTACAGTGTTTATTGCAAGGCCAACCAAGGAGTATGGAAGGCTAAAGTTAAAAAAAGACCTAAACCCCCCAATGGCTTTTCAGTTCAGTTCAGTTGCTCAGTCATGTCCAGCTCTTTGAGATCCCATCAACCGTAGCATGCCAGGCCTCCCTGTCAATCAACAATTCCGGGAGTTTACCCAAAATCATGTCCATTGAGTCAGTGATGACATCCAACCATCTAATCCTCTGCCTTTCCTTTCTCCTCCTGCCCCCAATCCCTCCCAGCATCAGGGTCTGACAGACTGTGGCCCACTGGAGAAAGGAATGGCAATCCACTTCAGTATTCTTCCCTTGAGAATCCCATGAACAGTATGAAAAGGCAAAATGATAGGATACTGAAAGAGGAACTCCCCAGGTCGGTAGGTGACCAATATGCTACTGGAGGTAATGGAGAAATAACTCCAGAAAGAGTGAAGGGATGGAACCAAAGCAGTTGTGGATGTGACTGTTGATAGAAGCAAGATCCAATGCTGTAAAGAGCAATATTGCATAGGAACCTGGAATGTTAGGTCCATGAATCAAGGCAAATTGGAAGTAGTCAAACAGGAGATGGTAAGAGTGAATATTCTAGGAATTCTAGGAATCAGTGAACTAAAATGGACTGGAATGGGTGAAGTTAACTCAGATGATCATTCTATCTACTACTGTGGGCAGGAATCCCTTAGAAGAAATGGAGTAGCTATCATAGTCAACACAAGAGTCCAAAATGAAGTACTTAGATGGAATTTCAAAAACGACAGAATGATCTCTGTTCGTTTCCAAGGCAAACCTTTCAATATCAAGGTAATCCAAGTCTATGCCCTGACCAGTAATGCTGAAGAAGCTGGATTGATTGGTTCTATGAAGACCTACAAGGTCTTTTTAACTAACACCCCCAAAAGATGTCCTTTCCATTAAAGGGGACTGGAATGCAAAATAGGAAGTCAAGAAACACCTGGAGTAACAGGTAATTTTGGCCTTGGAATGTGGAATGAAGCAGGGCAAAGGCTAATAGAGTTTTGTCAAGAGAACACACTGGTCATAGCAAACACCCTCTTCCAACAACACAAGAGAAGACTCTACACATGAACATCACCAGATGGCCAACTCTAAAATCAGATTGATTATATTCTTTGCAGCCAAAGATGGAGAAGCTCTGTACAATCAATCAGCAAAAACAAGACTGGGATCTGACTGTGGCTCAGATCATGAACTCCTTATTGTCAAATTCAGACTTAAATTGAAGAAAGCAGGGAAAAACACTAGACCATTCAGGTATGACCTAAATCAAATCCCTTATGATTATACAGTGGAAGTGAGAAATAGATTTAAGGGACTAGATATGAAAGACAGAGTGCCTGATGAACTATGGACAGAGGTTCATGATATTGTCCAGGAGACAGGGATCAAGACATTCCCTATGGAAAAGAAATGCAAAGAAATGTTCTGGAGAGGCCTTGCAAATAGCTGTGAAAAGAAGAGAGGCGAAAAGCAAAGGAGAAAAGGAAAGATATAGGCATCTGAATGCAGAGTTCCAAAGAAGATCAAGGAGAGATAAGAAAGCCTTCCTTCCTCAATGCAAGGAAATAGAGGAAAACAATAGACTGAAAGACTAGAGCTCTCTTCAAGAAAATTAGAGATACCAAGGGAACATTTCACGCAAAAATGAGCTCGATAAAGCACAGAAATGGTATGGACTCAACAGAAGCAGAATACATTAAGAAGAGGTGTCAAGAACACCGAAGAACTGTACAAAAAAGATCTTCATGACCCAGATAATTATGATGGTGTGATCACTCACCTAGAACCAGACATCCTGGAATCTGAAGTCGTGGGCCTTAGAAAGCATCACTAGGAACAAAGTTGGTGGGGGTGATGGAATTACAGTTGAGCTATTTCAAATTCAGTTGTTTTTAGGAAAGGATTTTGAAAGATANAACCAGACATCCTGGAATCTGAAGTCGTGGGCCTTAGAAAGCATCACTAGGAACAAAGTTGGTGGGGGTGATGGAATTACAGTTGAGCTATTTCAAATTCAGTTGTTTTTAGGAAAGGATTTTGAAAGATAAGCAAAGGAGAGGATTGTAGTGTGCCAGATAAGCTGGATATTCTTCTGATTGATTAGTGGTAAGGTAATAGGGTGGTATTTGAGAAGTTAAAGTCATCAACCTTCTGGTTCCAACAAGCCTAGAGTCTAGTTTCTGGTGGTCAGCATGCTATTAACTTGTTCGACCCAGTGAGAGTTTCAGTATCTGCAGAACAACTCAGAGATATGGCTCAGAATACTATCTATAGCCCTTGAAAAAGAACTAAAAGTTTGTAACTTTGTGTGACAGGCAAGCTGTTATTATTTTGTCTTTCTTGACTGTTTTCCTTTATTTCTTCATTTTCTCATTTCTCTGACTAAATTTGTTCTTTGGAATTTTGGGAAGGCCTAGGAGGTCCCATCACTTCATGGGAAATAGATGGGGAAACAGTGGAAACAGTGTCAGACTTTATTTTTTTAGGCTCCAAAATCANAGAAACACAAGCTGGAATCAAGATTGTTAGGAAAAATATCAATCACCTCAGATATATGCAAATGACACCACCCTTATGGCAGAAAGTGAAGAGGAGCTAAAAAGCCTCTTGATGAAAGTGAAAGAGGAGAGTGAAAAAGTTGACTTAAAGCTCAACATTCAGAAAACGAAGATCATGACTTCACTTACTCACTTACATATATAAGGGTCTTGTTTTTGTGTGCATTCAGCCAGTCTGTGTCTTTTGGTTGGAGCCTTTAATCCATTTGCATTTAAAGTAATAATTGATATACATGTTCTATTGCCATTTTCTTAATTGTTTGGAGTTGATTTTGTAGTTCTTTTTCCTTCTCTTGTATTTCTTGACTATATAAGTCCATTTAACATTTGTTGTAAAGTAGATTTGGTGGTACTGAATTCTCTTAACTTTTGATTGCCTGAAAAGCTTTTTATGTTTCCATCAACTTTGAATGAGATCCTTTCTGTGTATAGTAATTTTGGTTGTAGATTTTTGTCCTTCAGCACTTTAAATATATCCTGTCATTCCCTTCTGGCCTACAGAGTTTTTGCTGAAAGATCAGCTGTTAAACATATTGGATTTCCTTTTATGGTGGCTCAGACAGTAAAGCATCAGTCTACAATACAGGAGACCTGGGTTCAATCCCTGGGTCAGGAAGATTCCCTAGAGAAGGAAATGGCAATCCACTCCAGTACTATTGCCTGGAAAATCCCATGGACAGAGAAGCCTGGTAGGCTAGAGTTCATGGGGTCACAGAGTCGGACACGACTGAGCGACTTCACTTCATTTCACTTCCCTTGTATGTTATTTGTTGCTTTTCCCTTGCTGCTTTAAATTTTCTTTCATTGTGTTTAGTCTTTGTTTGTTAGTTTGATTAGTATGTGTCTTGGTGTGTTTCTCCTTGGATTAATCCTGTATGGGACTCTTTGTGCCTCTTGGACTTGATTGATTCTTCTTTTTCCATGTTGGGGAAATTTCAAGCTATAATCTCTTAAAAATTTTTCTCATACCATTTTTTTTTCTCTTCTTCTTCTGAGACCCCTATAATTAGAATGTTGGTGTGCTTGATATTGCCCCAGAGGTCTCTGAGACTATCTTCAGTTGTTTTCATTCTTTTTACTTTATTCTGTACTTTAGAAGCTATTTCCACCATTTTGTCTTCAAGCTCTCTAATTCATTCTTCTGCTTCAGGTATTCTGCTAATGATCCCTTCTAGAATATTTTTAATTTCAGTAAAAATAAAACAGACAAACAGTGTTGCTTGTCTCTGTAGGCTTATTCTTTAATTCTCCTTGGTCTTTGTTATTTGATTCTTGCATTTTCTCCATTTTATTTTCAAGTTTTTTGATCATATTTACTATCATTATTCTGAATTCTTTTTAAGGTATTTTGCCTATTTCCTCTTCATTATTAGGACTTTTTTGTTTCTAATTTATTATTTCATTGGGGTAGTATTTCTCTGCCTTTTCATTATTTTTTTTTTTAACTTATTGTGTTGGAGGTCTCCTTTTCTGATACTTCAAAATTAAATTATCTTTTCCTTTTGGTTTCTGCCCTCCTAAGGTTGGTCTAGTGGCTTGTGTAAGCTTCAAATAGGGTAAGATTTGTGCTGAGATTTTTTTTTTACTGTTGTTTGTTTGTTTTCCCTCTGATGGACAAGACTGAGTGAGGTTGTAATCCTGTCTCCTGATAATTTGGCTCGTACTTTTGTTTGTTTGTTGTTTAGATGAGGCATCCTGCACAAGGTGATACTGGTGGTTGGGTGATGCTGGGACTTGTATTCAAGTGGTTTCCTTTGTGTGAGTTCTCACTATTTGACACTCCATAGGGTTAGTTCTCTGGCAGTCTAGGGTCTTGGAGTCACTGCTCCCACTCCAAAGGCTTAGGGCTTGATCTCTGATCAGGAATGAAGATTCCACAAGTGGTTTGTTATGGCATTAAGTGAGATTAAAACAAGAATCCAAAGATGAACCCCAGACAAATGGCAGTTACAAAGTCAGGCAAATAATAATTGAAATAATGGAATATACACATATACATTTACAGCCATAAGCAAAGTCAAAACATTACCACAAAAATAAAGTACAGTAGACTGACCAGGTGAACAAAGGAAAAAACAAATTCTATTTACCAGTTAAGAACAAAAATAGCCAAAGCACAAGCCAGAACACAAAACTAAAGCAAGATGTAAAGTGGGGAATAAAGAAATGAAAAGAAAACTAAAAAATATGTTGAGAGGAAAGGAAAGGAAGAAAAAGAAGCAAAATATATATATTAAAGATTACCTGCGAGGGGAGAAGAATAGGACAGAAAACACAAGAATAAATGTAGAAAAAATATAATAAGCTTTAAAAAAATAAAAATTAAAATTATAAAAAAAAGAAAAGAAAAAAGGGAGAGAGAAAAAAAAAAGGAAAATTCCACAGAAGTGCAAAAACCCAATGTAGAGGCAATAGTTTACAACAACAATAAAAAGTGTGAATATACACCCATAAGCAAAATCAAAACAGTCAAACAAAAATAAAGTACAGCATTTTGACCCAGCAATCAAAGGAAACTAAAAATTATATTTACTATTTAAGAACAAAACTAACTAAGGCACAAACTGGAAAACAAAGCTAAGGCAAGATGCCAATTGGGGAATAAACCAATTAAAATAAAACTAACAAATATGTTGAAAGAAAAGGAAAGAAAGAAAAGAAAGGAAGAGTAGATATCAAAAGTCAAATAGAGGTAGATAAAAAAGATTTATATACACTAAAGATCAGCTGCAAGGGGAAAAGAGTAGTAGGAAAGGCAAGTAAAGGATAAATGTAGAAAAAATAATAAATAGGTTTAAATAATTAAGAATTAAATTTTAAAAAGGAGAAAATAAAAAGAAAGGAAAATTCCACAGAACTACAGAAGCCCGATGTAGAGGCAGAAGTTTATGACAACAGTAAAAATATGCAATTTATTAAAAAAAAAAAAAGCTCAAAGCTTAGTAGTGCCATTATAATCAACAACTACAACAGAGGGGGAAAAGAAAAGAAAAAAAGAAAAAGAAAAAAATCAAAAGTATATATAGAACAAGTCAAAACATAAGAATAATAAATGTTTTTCTTGAGTCACTGCTGTCAGAGTCCTTTCCTTCACTGGGAGTTACAGTCCACTTCATCTCCCTATGATGCCCTTTAACACTATTCTGATCTCTGGATCTGTTGTGGGGGCAGCTGAGATTTTGATCTGGTCCTACTCCTCTGTGTTCTTGTCTCCAATGTCCACAACTATCAGAACTTAGTGCTTTATCTTTTGTGGGAGCTCTCAGTGCCCTTTTGTATATTCCATAGACACAGAGGCTGCCTAGTTGATCATGTGGTATTAATCTGCAGATTGTATAGATGGTGGTGGTGGTGGGGTCTTTTTCCTCAGCCACCATGCCCTGGGTTTCAACTGTGGTTTTATTTCTACTTCTGCATGTGGGTCTTCCACTGGGATTTGCTCCTGAGGCTGCCCTGGAGGACTAGGGTTTGCTCCTGTGAAGGCCAGGTGTGGAGGTGGTGCAGCTGCTTGGGTTTCAGGGGTTCTGCAGCACCAGGTACTCAGGGGAGTTGATGGCTAGGACAGCAGGAAATACAGTGCTCTAGAAGGGTATGGCACCAGTACTGGCCAATATACACCAGTATTCTTTTCTGGAGAACCCCCCCTGACAGAGAAGCCTGGCAGGCCAGTCTACAGGGCCACAAAGAGTCCAGACATGACCAAAGCTACTCTGTGGGTATAAATGCAAGATTTTTTTTGCCTGTGGCAGCTCTGCCCCAGTCAGAGTTGAGTGTGAAGGTGCGACAGCTGCTTGGCTGGCAGGGACACTGGTGGCACCAAGTGTGCAGGGACATGGACTGACTCCACCCCAGGAGTTATGACCCTCTCAGAGTCTTTTGTCGAGCCTCTTGCAGCTGGTGATCAGAAAGCCTCTCTGACCAGTCTTTCTCCATAGCTCTGCCCGTTCTGGCACTTACAGGGCTCCCTTGTCTCAGGTCCTTCTCTGTTGTTAGGCATGTCAAGCACACAGAGGCCCCCCCTCCCCCCGCCCTGGCTGGGGTTTTACTCTGCAGACTGGCACATCAAGCACTTAAAGGAGTTCACTAGATGGGGTCCTACTCTGTAGTTTGGCGCATTAGTTACTTAAAGAAGTACCCTGGGTAGGGGTCCTACTCTGTAGTTCAGTACATCAAGTATTGATGGTCTAGCCTCTCTATTGTTCAGCTGCTGATGCTGGCATGTGGGGAGAGAGAAGCTATGGTGATGGCTCTACCCACTACGCGTGACTCAGCAATATATCCTTGCTTCCATGGCTGCCTGGCTTTCCTCCACTGGCATTTTGCACCACAGTCTCCTCCCTCACATCCCCTTGATCCATCTCTCTGCAGTCAATAGCAGCTCTTGTCCTGGGATTGCTCCACAATCCCTAAATTCCAGCTTCTATCTGCTGCACCTTCCAGGGTATCTGCCTTCCTGTCTGGTATATATATGGCTGCAGCAAGGGCTGTCTATTCCCATTCCATTTAGGCTGCCACAGATCAACTATTTCACTTTCAGCCTTAACTGTTTCTCCTCTGAGTCAGACAATTGCCCTGATGTGGGGATTGGACCCCTGCTTCAGTTCCCCCACCCCCTGAGGACAGGTCCAATCCCACTAACACTTCTGTTTGTTCCCCTAGTTTCTTTGTCTTATCGAGTTTTGTGTGGTTCTAAATATTCTTTTCCACTGGTCAGGTACCCCTGTCCGTTTTCGACTGGTGTTCTGCACGCACTTCTGTGTCTGAAGGCGTATTTCTAATGTATCTGTGGAAAGAGATGTAGTCCATGTCCACCTACTCCTCCGCCATCTTGGTCACTTTTTTTCTGGGAGAGCTTTAAAAAACAGAGTCTATTTCTTTTCATTGGCTGAGCCCTTGCCAGGAATAGTCTTTCTCCTTCCTGCTGGGCCCTGCTATACTTGTAAATTATGATTGTTCCCACTTCTGGGCTCCCAACCCTAATTAAGTTTTTCTGTTTATTAATTTTTTTATACTTTGGCACCTTACTTTGTTTTTAAAACTAAATTTCCTTATTTTTAAATTTCAAATAGTAATTCATGTCTTATTTTGGGGTGTTTCAATGATCAAATGAATACTAATGCTTTTAGTAAAGGGCAAACTCTATGAATAGTAGCCGTTATTATTATTACTTCAAATTACCAATAGAACTTACAGAATTGAAGATTATTATGGGCTTGATCACTAAATAGAACCAAGGTTCAAACTTGCACCTTCTTACTTCAAACTCATTGCATTTGCATTGTGCACAATGTCTTAGAGAATTTGAGTTAAAATGACTTACAGACATAAAACTTGAGTACAAGCAGGGCATTTTGAAATGACACTGATTATTTTCCACAGTTTTGTTTCTTTGACGTGTCCCTCTCTCTTTACCTGTGACTAAAGAACACCTTTCCTGAGTAAATTCTTTGAGCATTACTCTCTCTGCTCAACTTTGTCTTCAAGGCTTGTTTTATCAGCAGTAATTACCAGAAGATGGTTTTTCAGGCCACTAAATTGTCAAAGATAGATAATTTTGTTCTCTCTGGAGCTGTGCATTTTTTTTTCCCACAAGATATGAAGGCTTCAAACCTTTGGTTTAAGAGAAGAGTGTTGGATTCTTATATCTGCTTCTGCATTTAGTGTATTACTTTGTCATGTTATCACATGTCCTTAAGTCATAGGAAAACTCTACTGTATACTTGTAAGAGAATGAGAATAAAAGTGTAAATGCCTTGGTATCATTATAAGAATGGATTTTATTTTAAGAATCCCTAGTCCAAAGTTTTATAAACACTGATTTAAAATATTTGTAGATATGGTAAAGGAAACAGAAAATTTATTAACAAATAAAGCAAGCTTGTTTTGTCCAGTTGCATTGACATTTACCAAAAAGTTCAGTTTTAATCTCCAAGTACGTGTAGTTATTCAGCCCCTGAGTGAAGTGAATTGAAAGGAAAATCACTAGTCGTGTCTGATTCTTTCAGACTGCATGGACTATACAGTCCAGGGAATTCTCCAGGCCAGAATACTAGAGTGGGTAGCCTTTCCCTTCTCCAGGGGATCTTCCCAAGCCAGGAATAGAACCCAGGTCTCCTGCATAACAGGAGGATTCTTTACCAGCTGAGCCACAAGGGAAGCCCAAGAACACTNTCTCCAGGCCAGAATACTAGAGTGGGTAGCCTTTCCCTTCTCCAGGGGATCTTCCCAAGCCAGGAATAGAACCCAGGTCTCCTGCATAACAGGAGGATTCTTTACCAGCTGAGCCACAAGGGAAGCCCAAGAACACTGGAGTGGGTAGCCTATCTCTTCGCTGGTGGATCTACCTGACGCAGGAATTGAACCAGGTCTCTGGCATTGTAGTTGCTATGTAATTTCCTATAATTTGTGACCCCATGGACTGCAGTATGCTGAGCTTCTCTATCCTCCTCTGTCTCCTGGAGTTTGCTCAAATCCATGTCCATTGAGTCAGTATGCCATCTAACCATCTCATCCTCTGTCACTCCTTTCTCCTTTTGCCTTCGATCTTTCCCAGCATCACGGTCTTTTCCAGTGAGTTGGCTCTTTGTATCAAGTGGCCCAAATACTGGAACTTTAGCTTTAACAACAGTTCTTCCAATGAATTTTTAAGATTGATTTCCTTTAAGATTTACTGGTTTGATCTCCTTGCAGTCCAAGAGATCCCCTAGAGCCTTCTCCACCATNATTCTGGGAGGGATTAGGTGCAGCAGGAGAAGGGGATGACAGAGGATGAGATGGCTGGATGGCATCACGGACTCAATGGACGTGAGTCTGAGTGAACTCCGAGAGATGGTAATGAACAGGGAGGCCTGGCATGCTGAGATTCATGGGGTCTCAAAGAGTTGGACACGACTGAGTGACTGAACTGAAGTGAACTGATTCTGTCCACTGTAGAAACTTAGCATCATCTCTGGCCTCTACTCAACAGATGCATATAAAAGAGAAAGAATAAGAGGAGCTGAGAATGACCTTGATGGTTTCTAGGCTGGGGAATTACTATTACCTGACACAGAATTCCTATTTACCAAAGATATCTTGTTGCCTAATCTCTTGAAAAATGACAAGTACATGGATTGGAGAGAAAATAGCAATCTATGTGTTCTGGAGTGGTGACAAGAAGTTAAAATATTAAGAGACACACTTAGTGTCTTAGCCATCATCTAGGAGTCACAGTGTGGAAAATTCTGAAAGAGATGGGAATACAAGACCACCTAACCTGCCTCTTGAGAAACCTATATGCAGGTCAGGAAGCAACAGTTAGAACTGGACATGGAACAACAGACTGGTTCCAAATAGGAAAAGGAATACGTCAAGGCTGTATATTGTCATCCTGCTTATTTAACTTATATGCAGAGTACATCATGAGAAACGCTTGGCTGGAAGAAGCACTAGCTGGAATCAAGATTGCCAGGAGAAATTCAATAACCTCAGATATGCAGATGACACCACCCTTATGGCAAAAAGTGAAGGGTAACTAAAAAGCCTCTTGATGATCCTCTACATAGAAAATCTTAAAGACTCCACCAGAAAACTACTAGAGCTAATCAATGAATATAGTAAAGTTGCAGGATATAAAATAAACACTCAGAAATCCCTTGCATTCCTATACACTAATAATGAGAAAGTAGAAAAAGAAGTTAAGGAAACAATTCCATTCACCATTGCAACAGAAAGAATAAAATACTTAGGAATATACCTACCTAAAGAAACTAAAGACCTATATATTGAAAACTATAAAACACTGATGAAAGAAATCAAAGAGGACACTAATAGATGGAGAAATATACCATGTTCATGGATTAGAAGAGTCAAT
>SJYW01053321.1:279886-308445 GCA_006410735.1 Raphicerus campestris | reverse complement strand
CCTCCTTTGTCGAAGATAAGGTGTCCATAAGTGTGTGGATTTATCTCAGGGCTTTCTATTTTGTTCCATTGATCTATATTTCTGTCTTTGTGCCAGTACCATACTGTCTTAATGACTGTGGCTACAGATTCAATGCAATCCCCATCAAGCTACCAACAGTATTTTTCACAGAACTAGAACAAATAATCTCAAGATTTGTATGGAAACACAAAAAACCGCGAATAGCAAAAGCAATCTTGAGAAAGAAGAATGGAACTGGAGGAATCAACTTGCCTGACTTCAGGCTCTACTACAATGCATTTTGCTTTTCATATGGCTTTCGCAACCAGTGGCAGCAAACTTTGTTGCCTCAGCAGCATTTGCACAGTCCTTGCTTCTTGTCTCTGGGTGCTCCTGATGTGTTGACATGGGAGACTTGCAGAGCCTCACTTGGTGTTAATGGGGTGTTCATGTACGGGTAGTCTGGAAGTACAGAGGAATTATGCCCCATGGGCAGCATATAAAAATGCAGAATATATGCTCAAGCAGAAAAGTTTGAGGCATATTGTACTGCTACAGAGAAAGTCTAATGTTAGCTATATATTTCTTACTTCCTATCCTTGGGCAGCTATGAGAATGTGGTATGGGGCCCTGTGGAAACCCATTCAGGGTTCATGCTGTCACAGTTTAGAAAATTACAAATTTTGACTAGTGGCAGATGGAGCTGATGAATAAATCACCCTCTTGACTTCCCTTAGGTGGACACTTCTGAGGTCCAGTCTCTGCAATTCACAAGGTTGGGTGGAACTGACAAGTCTCAATAAGTTGGCTCTTGCTTTTTTCCTGTTTTACTCTCCTTATCCTCCTTATTTCTATTTCTTGGGATCACTTTCCAAATAAACTACTTTCACCTTTTTTGTATCCAGCTCTGCATTTTGGAGAGCATCTTCTAAGAAAAAAGGGGATCTTCCATCATGTCTCAGGGCTCTGGGCCATTCCCATTACTTAAGTGGCAAATACCATTTATCTCCTGCTTTCAGACATGTGTCTTTCAAAAACGTCTCAAGTTCCATTTTCACCATGTTATTTGAGCACAGTGTTCTCACTGGAGTAGATTCACAATGATGCCTTGGAGGTGATGAGGTAACTGAGGTTCCCGTGAACTAAATTGTGTCTCAGTGATGATGAGCTGGCGGAGCCCCACTGTGGGATGCTGGATGTGTGCATCTGTCCATGTGAAAGTAAATCACTTCTGGGGTTTCCTGATAACTGTGATAGAAGTGATAAAAAAAATCCAGACAAATAAATATATTCCAGGTATTAAGAGCCATGGTGATTTGCTGCAAGAGTTTCCATCTGGAAGAGCAGCTGCAATTGCATTCACCACCGGATTAAACTATGCTAATCAAATATCATTTCCAACAGTCCTCTGTCTACACAGGACAGTCCAGGTAAATGGTGATATAATAGGAATCATCACTCTTGTTTTCTTTGGTCTTTGGTTGTGATTCCCCCAAAGAGGTGGTATTGTTTTTGGTGTATTATTTTGATAAAGAGGGGGCACTCAAGAGGCCTTTCTTTTTTTTTTTTTTAGTTGGAGTATAGTTGATTTTTACAACTTCCTTTGTAGCTCAGTTGGTAAAGAGTCTGCCTGCAATGCAGAAGTCCTGGGTTTGATACCTGGGTTGGGAAGATCCCCTGGAGAAGGAAATAGCAACCCACTCAAGTATTCTTGCCTGGAGAATCCCATGGACAGAGTAACTTGTAGGGCTATAGTCCATGGGGTTGCAAGAGTTGGACATGACTTGGCAACTAAACCATAGTTGATTTACAATATTGTGCTAGTTTCAGGTGTACAGCAAAGTGATTCAGATGTACCTGTATCTATGTCTATATCTGTCTTCTTTTTCAGATTCTTTTTTCATATAGATTATTACAGAATATTGAGATTTCCCTGTGCTGTATAGTAGGTCCTTGGTGGTTATCTATTTTATATGTAGTAGTGTGTATATGTTAATCTTAATGGCTTGGTGTTAGTCTCTCAGCTGTGGCCCCCGTGGACTGTAACTCGCCAGGCTCCTCTGTCCATGGAATTCTCCAGGCAAGAATACAAGAGTGGGTTGCCATTCCCTTCTACAGGAGACAGCCCAATTTAGGGATCAAACCTGGGTCGCCCACATTATAGGAAGATTCTTTATCATTTGAGCCACCAGGGAAGCTCATATATGCTAATCCAAACCTCCTAATTTGCCCCTAATTTCTTCCCCCTCAAGAGGCCTCTCATGTGCTGTGTGCTTAGGCACTCAGTGGTATCCAACTCTTTGTGACCCCATGGATTGCAGCTCACTGGCTTCCTTTGTCCATGGATTCTCCAAGCAAGAATACTGGAACGGGTTGCCTCCAGGGGATCTTCTCCATCCAGGGATTGAACCCAGGTCTCCTGCATTACAGGCAGATTCTTTACCAATTGAACCACCAGGGATTCCTCTAAAATTGTAAGCTTTTCTTCATTAGTCAATACTATTTCCTAAATTTAGCTTTTTATACTCCATCCTTAGAAACTAGGGCTATCACAAGATGGGCATGGACTCCTATGAGGCCCCAAATGAGATGGAATTTGATCAGTTTCCATATTACAGTTGAGCTAAGAAGATGAATACTCATTCATCTTGAATACTCATTCAAGCCTGCTTTAGTCACGCTGTTTTCTGCTACAGACTGGCCATATTGTGCTCAAATTCCTAGCCTTTCTGCAGCTATGACTATGTCACATAGTTCTGGCTAATGGGAATCAGATGTTAGGACTCTACTTCCTGAGAAAAATCTGGCAAAGACTTCTGAAAAAAAAAAAAAAGCTGACATTTTCTTTTGCTGCCTTCTTTTTCTTGCCTAAAGGTAGTCCCCAGAAATACAATACGCTGGTCTGCTACCATCCAAACTTCTCATTACTTAAAAAAAAAAAAAAAAAAAGAGTTTGGTAGGCATTTCTCATACTCATGATTCACAGAGCTAAGCAGACAGACCACACAATTCATATGAGCCATACTATGAGCAATAACCATGGAGATGAAGCACCTTGGAATAATATAAGTATTTCCTATTTTCCCATTTCACAGTTAGGGGCAGAAGTTGCATTGAAAAAGGATATAAGAAAAATTTACCACATAGACCAGGATATTATTGCAAGTCTTCTTTCCCATACTGTATGCAAGTGACTCTTAGTCCTTACCTGACTCAGATCTGGGACTGGGGAGTGGCCGGGCTCTGTTGCTATGATGTTGATGTTACCTCTCTGTCATTAGACTTAGAATGTATTTGTTTATGCAAAGCACACAGACCTTAGTTCACTTTGCATCTATTTTAACTTACACATTTCATGTTCAATAATGCTTTCAACTATATCTTTTTAAAATATAAATTTACTTATTTCAATTGGAGGTTAATTACTTTACAATATTGTTTGGTTTTGCCATATATCAACATGAATCTGCTACAGGTATACACGTGTTCCCCATCCTGAACCCCACTCCCTCCTCCCTCCCCATACCATCCCTCTGGGTCGTCTCAGTGCCTATTATACAGAGTGAAGTAAACCAGAAAGGAAAACACCAATACAGTATACTAACACATATATATGGAATTTAGAAAGATGGTATCAATAATTTCTTTAAACACTATCGTTCTAACAACCACTCTACCCTGCAGTGCATCACGGTAAGCATGCCCAGTTCTGTTAACTAGTACTTCACCTCTGCCAGTCCATGATAACTTCATCATCTTTAAAATTAACAAGCCCATTTTAAATGTCCAGCAATTCTATCAATATTCTTGTCATAAAAGAGTTAGCCACTGTGATACTTTTCAAAGATTTAGAAGTCTTTCAGATCCAGTGTATTTTTCTGTGTTAAGGCCAAATATTGTCTTCTGGATTATGACTGCTACCAATTCAGTCATAACTTGGTATTCTTACCTTCAAATTACAGTAAATTTCACATAATATATTTACATAACATTTTTCTCCATAAACTTGTGGCTTCTTTTATCTTTGATATAAAAAGGAATTTCTTGCATTTTAAACTTGTTTAGTCTAGTATACCATGAAGTACATACTTCACTAAGATGATAGAGGAGGTTAAAACTACTTCTATGTACCTATTTGAGCAAACTGAATATAAAATTTCTGGTCAATACATCTATCTCAGTAAATTCAGCCAGATGTAACAATGTTTCTCTCTATTTAACACCATTGGATTTCATTCTCATGCATGTTTACAAATGCTAACTGATATTGATTAGGAAGTAACATTGAATTTTGCTTGGTGCATATTCCTTTACACTCCAGAGTCAATGAAAAAGGATAACTTGGGAAGGGACATAAAAGTACTGAATTGCTTTTGGCAGAAATTGTTAGTTGCAGGCCACTACATTGATACTCATTTTCTCTTTCTACATTAATCTCAGAACCCACTTTTTATAGGAACAACCATATGCCTTAAGGAAAACAGTACCCCTCGATTTGCATCTGGTTTGTTACATAATCAAGTCCTGCCAATAAAAGGCGTAAGTTGCATGGTCTTTCTGAAACGTTCCTTATAGAATGGAGTTCACTCTTCTCTTGTTAACTGGAATTAGAACCAGGATAATGTGACAGTACACTAAAGATGGGAAATAGAAAGATAGTTGGAGCTAGTGTGTTGGTGACTATGGAGGACCCATTCCAAGTTCGGATTACCTGTTTGGGACTATTGCTGCTGCTAAGTCACTTCAGTCATGTCTGACTTTGTGTGACCCCATAGACGGCAGCCCACCAGGCTCCCTCGTCCCTGGGATTCTCCAGGCAAGAAAACTGGAGTGGGTTGCCATTTCCCTCTCCAATGCATGAAAGTGAAAATGAAAGGGAAAGTCACTCAGTAGTGTCTGACTCTTCACGACCCCATGGACCGCGGCCTACCAGGCTCCTCTGTCCATGGGATTTTCCAGGCAAGAGTACTGGAGTGGGGTGCCATCATCTTCTCCAGTTTGGGACTATTAACACTATTAAAAGTTTTAATACTCTTAAATGAGATAGAAAGTAGTTCTGTTAGGCTTTAAAGCACTGCTAATATCTTTTCCTGATAACGCAGCTAGACTTAATTCTGTTTCATGTTTCCAAGTGAATATATTGGTAGGGTTGTCTGTGGGTGGTCTTCTAACAAGACTAAACAACTGTAACTGCCAGGAGACCAGGGGATGGTTTTGTAGACAAACAAGGCTCAGTCAGACTGAAGTGTACTTACCATTCAAATTTAGTGCTTTTCAATAGGAGTGCTAAGTATATTTTAGGCAAGACAATTTGTGTGTGTGTGTGTGTGTGTGCAAGGTTTTCCCACGTTTTAGGGTATTTAAAATTATTCATACTCAAGTGATAAATGCTAGTAGCATCTACCAGTGAAAGCACCTCCAAATGCTTATGGAAACTCCCTGGGGCTGGCCACATCTCAGTTTGAGAACTACTGCTTTAAACCATGTATAACTTTCTGTGAGTCCTTCTGCCAGTTCTTGGTGCCTTATTCATTTTTAACATTTATATAAAAGATTTGTCAAAGTTACAATTCAACTGATGTTATAAATTGTCAAGTCATAGGATTGCATGTTAACTTTTATTTATTGCACTTTCAGCCCTATGACTACCAGTGATAAAAAATTTGTTTAGCACAGTCACAGAAAATTCCTGATTTTCTGACTGTCTGAAAAAAAAAATAGATCTTTAAATTTGTCATTTTATTTATGGAGCATCCTAATGCACTTAGAGGCCATAGGTCCATCTCACAGCCCTCATGGTCATTGTAGTGCTTTATAGAAGTGGATACTAGGTCCTTCAAAGTCTTTCCATCAATGGACACTTAATGCCAGGTGATCACAGGTGAGAGTAATGAGCCATCTATTGGGCCAGAGAGTGTTAACAGTTTATAGTATAAGTTGTAATCTTACCACCTCAGAACCAATCAAACAGGAAAAATAATCCTAGATATATTCTCCTTCAAGTTCAGCTGTCTACAACACATACTAGCTTTTAAAAAAAATCATTTAAAAATTGTATTTAAATTAATGTTTTGTAGTGGTTTTTGCCATACATTGACATCAACCATGGTGTACATGTGTCCCCCATCCTGAATCCCCCTCCCACCTCTCTCCGCATCCCATCCCTCAGGGTCATTCCAGTGCACTAGCCCTGAGCACCCTGTCTCCTGCATTGAACCTGAACTGGTGATATATTTCATATATGATAATATACATGTTTCAATGCTATTCTCTCAGATCATTCTACCGTTGCCTTGTCCCACAGAGTCCAAAAGTCTGTTCTTTACATCTGTGTCTCTTTTGCTGTCTCACATATAGGGTCATTGTTACCATCTTTCTAAATTTCATATATATGCATTAATATACTGTATTGGTGTTTTTCTTTCTGACTTACTTCACTCTGTAAAATAGGCTCCAGTTTCATCCACCTCATTAGAACTGATTAAAATGTATGGAGATTCCTTAAAAAACTGGAAGTAGAACTGCCATACAACCCAGCAATCCCACTGCTGGGCATACACACTGAGAAAACCAGAATTGAAAGAGACACGTGTACCCCCAGTGTTCATCGTACTAGCTTCTGAATCAATCTGTGCTCCTAGTTGCAACAAACAGAATTCACTCAAGATTGTCTCTGATAAAAAGTAATGTCTGAGAGTTAATCTCAGAAAATGAAGACAGGAACAATCTCCTAACTATACCACAGAGGTTGCTCAGGAAGGAAACCCCATGGAGGTCGCTTAGCCCAGTACAGACACATTAGCAGTTCCAATGATGCTGCGGACAGGACTCCAAAGCTCCACCATCACCATTCCTGAAAACAGATTCCACTGGGTGCCCAGGTCAGTTGACTCCTTCTGAGCTGGTTTCACATGAGTGTGCCTAATAAAATAATTTTTACATGATGAATACATTTTTTTTTCCAGAATCTTTCTTTCAAGTTGTGCTTGAGGTAGATTACTATATTACTATCAATCAGCATCTTCATAATCTTTGCTAGCTGGAGGGTGACTTTCATATTTTAACAGCTTTATTATCTTTTAAAAATATATAATACTTTGAATACTATATAAGTTGAGAAAATGTCATTTATCATGGTCTCATTTGTGTATTTCCTCTGGATTTTTGTGCTTTTTTTCCACACCAAAATTTCAATTGCAGTGTTTCCTGAATTCTTTATTAAAATTTTTCATATTTATTGAGTCTATAAACCACTCTTGTCATCTTTACTACACTTATATTCCCAGATATGCCTCATGTTTTTCTTAATTTATTTTCCATCTTATGTAGCTAAATTCATAATATTTTCTTTTATGATGTTTTCTATTGTTTTTATCCTGCACAGGATATTATTTTATTAAATGATCAATTCTTTTTCAAGGCCCACATTTTTGTTGTGGCTAATTCCTTTAATGTGCTTTTGAATTTTATTTCTTAACAATTTAGAATTCTTGTGTTACAGTCTAAAATGAACTTGGTTGGTGTAGCTTGGTATACTGTTTTTTCCCTGTTTTGATATCAGAAACCATCTTGTAAGTAGATTTTATTGGCTTCTGTCTTCTTTTTAATGCTCTGGAGCAGTTATTTATAATATTTATTAACATCTTATACCACATTCTAAGGGCATTTTGCTCAGATAGTTTATGAAGATAATTCTTGGGGCATTTCCATGTCTTAACCATTATTATTTATTCAATTTTTGTAATGCAATTTTATACATAAATAGAAACAAATTTTTTAGAAGAGAGTGGTAATTTTCATACTTTAATGTGAATAAGTATGATTTGATAGATATGCAGATTCCTGGCTCCTTCTCCAAATATTCTGACCCATTAACTCTAATTCTGACAGACCTAAACTTTTGTACCTTTAATATTCCAGGAAATTCTTAAATAGAAGAGCTGAAAACTGTGCCTTGAGAAATACAGGGATAAATTTCATATATTCTCTTACAAAAGCTGTCTCCTTATACAGGTCATTTTATCTTTTATCTCATTCCTAATTTGATTTTCTTGTGTTTGTCTTTTCTCTTATTTGGAATTGCCAGGGGTTATTGCTAACTTCTCATAAGTATAATTTATTGTATTCATTTATATTTGTACTCCATTTTATAATTTACTGATTTCCTCTGTGGTTCTTATTATGTTATCCTTTATATAAACTTGTTTTTTTTTTCCTCAGAGTTGAACATTCAGTATATTTGCTTTATTTCTGTTTAAAAATTAAAATATTAACTGTAATGATTTTAAGTTTGGTGTTTTCATCTCCCATAAGATCTAACATGATATTCTAATTTTAGCTACTTTGTAAAATTCTGGAATCATAATTTTGAATTTTATGTAATATAGTACACGACTGAGCGATTTCACTTTCACGCGTTGGAGAAGGAAATGGCAACCCCCTCCAGTGTTCCAGCACACTAGGCTTCCCTGTTTTTCACCATCTCCTGGAGTTTCTTCAGATTCATGTCTATTGAGCTGGTGATGCCATCCAACCATCTCATCCTCTATCATTCCCTTCTCCTCATGTTTTCAGTCTTTCCCAGCATCAAGGTCTTTTCCATGATCTGCTCTTTGCATCAGGTGACCAAAGTACTGCAGCTTCAGCTTCAGCATCAGTTCTTCCAATTAATATTCAGAGTTGATTTCTTTTAGGAATGACTTGTTTGATCTCCTTGCTGTCCCAGGGACACTCAAGAGTCTTCTCCAGCAAGGAAGTTTGAAAGCAAGGAATTTTTTTCATGTTCAGCTTTCTTTATGGTCCAATTCTCACATCCATACATGACTACTGGAAAAACTATAGGTCTGCCTATAAGGACCTTTGTCAGCAAAGTGATGTCTCTGCTTTTTAATATGCTGTCTAGGTTTGTCATAGCTTTTTTTTCCTAAGGAACAAGTGTGATTTAATTTCATGCTTTAACTGCACTGAATACATTTCTGAAAATAAGGACGAGCAGTTCTGATCTTAAATAACTCCATCTAGAAGTACCAAGGGTACTTTTATTTAAAATGCAACCAAAGTTGACCCATTGTATTAATAGTTCATTACCATTTGACATAAACAATGCAGTTTCACTAAAAGTAAAGCATTGTGTCATTTAAATTCAGAAAAATGTGCCATACTATAAAAAATTAGAAACCTTGATTGACACAGATCTGAATCCTATTGTTAACCACTTATATAATAGTTGTAGCTCAATAAGGAAAAAAAAAAAAAAGGTTAAAGAAAAGTAACATCCACTTTATCTCAGGGTAGTAAATGAGGGGTATAATCTATAAGTGGAAGATGTCACATAATTAATTTTCAGAATCATGTTGCTCTTGAACATTGCTATAAATACAATATTTTAGTACAATGTTATGTAAAACTCAAGTCTGAATAACTTTTACATTTTTTCCTGTAATTTAAAAAGTTAAGACACAATTTCTAGGAAAGTTAATTTGTAAGGCCATAATAATTAAGGACCCAACTGGGAAAATAGTTTAGTTTACTTTGTTGGTTTTCTAAGCTAAGTGTCTTTAACTTGTGTTGGATTTTTCAAGAGATCCTCTAATTTGGATGGGAAGAAATGTACGTTTATAGTCACTAATACCTAATTGAAATTTAGGTCTCTTCCTTTATTATCTAGCCAACATATTTCAGTAATATTAGTGGTATCTATGATTTTGTTACCAGAAGAAATTATAAATATTTTTATAACATAAAACTCAAAATACTGTTATAACTATTTTAAAGGTGTAGTAAACTACCTGCTCTATCTCGTAACTGAATGTGTTTATAAAATAGTGTATATATCACTACACCACAAATTCATTTTCTAATAATATTTTAGTTCCTACATCTCAAAATAAAAACAGTTTTATTTATAATACTATATATTTCATGCATTTCAAATACGTTAAAGAAGTGGTCCATGAATAACAACAACAGAACATAAAGAATTTTTGTTGCAAAGCCATGTAAGGGAAAAAAATTAAGGAAAAGAAAGATTAGTAGAATGAATTTTCCCCCTTTCCCAATATTTCTTAAAAAGTGAACAAAATGAAGTTTTTGGAAGAAAAAATATATTATGGTGTAACTATATTTCCTGCTTTGCCTGGGATAGTCCTGATTTTCCTAGAGTAATTTTTAAAGCATTCCATTTCACACCCAAAAGTATCTTGGGCTGAGAATAAAGGATACCAGCAAGGTACATATTATGTCCTTAAACATACAAGGGAGAAGGTTTGGCATTGATTTAATTTAGAGGATTAATAAATGGAAATGTCTTCCTTAATATTTTTCCCTTTATTACAAGATCTTCCATTTCTTGTATGTGAAAAGATGTATAAGTTGTGAAAAGACAACCAAAGAATAAAATTTATTACCTTTGACACTTAAAATATTGGAAAGCAAAGGCAGAATCTTAGTAAATATTTGTTTAATTAAAAGCTTTTTTAGTAGAAAAGGAATATTCACTAATTTATTCCACATTGCTTTCATCTCTATTTTAAAATAATGCACACAACAGCCATCATCTAAAAGAAAGAATAATCATAAAAGGCCATGCACACAGAGTATGGTCTATTATTCATTTTGGGGTATTACTCAGAAATCTGAGACAGGCTAATGGTTTATTAGGAAATGTCCATGGAAAGCAGAACAATTTATGCAACAACGGTAACGTTTCATCACCAAGATAAAAAGTACAATGGCAGAGACTGGCAAGATGACACAAATAAGTGGGCCAACCTATTGTGCCTTTCCCTTTAACCATTAGACTGCCCTGCCCTAATGCTTGTGGGAAGAGAATTTACATGTATAATCTACTGACTAGCTTGAATTCATATACACCTTTGACAATTAAATTGTAGATACCACATTTCACACTTTGTTGCCTTACAGTAATTTTTTGTTCTCTCATTTTGGCTTTAATTAGAATGGATCATTCTTATTTTGCTCTTTCTTATTTAGATATCTTTCAGTAAAGCATCTGAGGTGGTTAGATGGCATCACTGACTCAACGGACATGAGTGAGCAAACTCCGGGAGACAGTTAAGGACAGGGAAGCCTGGTGTGCTGCAGTCCATGGGGTCAAAGAGAGTTGGACACGACTTAGTGGCTGAACAACAACAACTTAAACTTACAAGGGAAAAACCTATATATCATAATTGCTTTAAAATTGGAATAAAGCTATTCCAAAGTGGAATTTCCTTGGTGGGGAATTGTAAACAATTCTAAAAAATGAAATTAGCATTATTTTATAAAATGAACTTGAAAAGCAGAATTATTTTAAAATAAATTGTCTTAAAAGTAAATAAAAAGTATATTTTTTTAAATAAAATAAAAAAGCAGCCACAGCAGAGTGTAAATAAAATATTCTATAAAATAGAGTCAGGGATATTTTGATGAAATATTGAGGAAGACAGTAGAAGTATGCCTTTGAGCAACACTAGCAGTAAAGCAGCTGGTTTTTTCTTGTTTTGTATTCTGATTCAAATAATTAAATCCTTGAGAAACAAGAGAAGACAAAGGAATTAGAGTATATCACAACTGAACAAATTTAAAATATATACCTACACAATGAAATGTGCTTCAAAATGTTTGTAAAGTTCACTATTGCATCACTGAATTGAACACCAATCCCAAAATATTAGCACATGAAGTTTTCCTTAAGTTATATTTTCTAGGGCACCCAGACGAAGACATTATGTATGTACAGTTGTCAAAAGGCCATCATTAGTATTTATGATTTCTGACCCTATGAATCATTAAATATTTCATTTGTTCTTAGCCAGTATTTCAGGTGACTGAGATTGTTTTCATGATAAGGTGAATCAAACAACAATTTCTGGGGAAGAGAATTAATTGGTGGTCTTATCTCTATGATGTTTCTGTGATCTTTCTGAATTTTCTGGAGTCTCCCAATAAATTTTACTGTTAGATTACGAGGAACCCTAGGGAAGACTTTGGATTTTAAAAATATTACAGCCTTACTTCAAGCAGACTTTTTTTTTTCCCTTGAAGAGATCAGTTCAGTTCAGTTCAGTCGCTCAGTCATGTCTGACTCTACGATGCAGCACGCCAGGCCTCCCTGTTCATTACCATCTCTCGGAGTTCACTCAGACTCATGTCCATTGAGTCAGTGATGCCATCCAGCCATCTTATCCTCTGTCGTCCCCTTCTCCTGCCCCAATCCTTCCCAGCATCAGAGTCTTTTCCAATGAATCAACTCTTCTCATGAGGNTGCTTCTATTCTTTGATTTTTATATTCCAGGTCTGGTTCAGGGAATATACACATAGGACAGCACCCTAATTTTATCAGATGTTATCTTCTATCTTATTTCCATTCAGACAGCTTCAACTTTCTGTAAGGTCAGCAAATTTGAGGTGATAAGGTACACAGTTAGCAGTAAATTCCATGAGTATTAAGCTTAATTAGTTGCTTAATTTGTCTGCATGAAATTAGCTCTTTGATCAACCGCAACGCTGTGCATAAGGCATTCAGCAAACCCAGAGGTAGTATTGATGGGAGAAGCATGTCACAAATGGAAGGAAAAGCTAATCCAGAGTAAATATGTGGTCCAGTTAGGGAAAATTATTCTTCCTTTCATGATGGAAAAGGTCTAATGTTCAGTCCACAATCAGATAGCTAGCTAGCTCCCTAGGAAGTAATAATTTTACTTTCTTTTACTGGTGCTGGAAAATTGGATACTCAGCAGAAAGGGGACCCAGTGGGGCCATGGAGTGGGGAAATATTTGTTGTTACACTGTCTCTGACCTTGCCATCAAGGTCATGGAATCCTTTGGCCAAGCAGTAAGGAGGCTTGGGAAAGAGGTGACTGAAAACCACTAGAGTATTCAGAGTCCCCATTGCACCGGGGGCCTTTCGGTAAACATTCACACGGTACATCCTCGCAGTCTGAATCCATTCCAAAAGGCCCATCCACATGCTTCTTTCCAAAACATCCTAGAAACCTACTCCTGATACCAATTTCTCCAAGTTCTTTTCTGTCCAAACCATTATTCACCACTTTCTCATGTAGATTCTCATCTTTGTCTTTTCTAGTCGTCTTCTCTTTTGCTAAAAGAATTAGATGCCATATAATTCAACTTGTGAGTGGAACTGAAGTTCCTCAACTCTTGAATTACTGTTTCCAGAGTGCTATGTAAGGTCTTCAGGAAATCATGTGGCTCTTACTGACAGCGTGTCCCTCTATCAGCAGTTATGGTCTGAGGGAGCAGTGGGCACAGTGGGAGCATGAACTACTCGTGAAAGTGACACACTTGTGCTTTCAGATACTGCCCACAATAACATTTTACGATTTAGCTCAAGGAACATGCCTGATTTTTCTGCTTTGTAACATTTGATAACTCCCAGTTCATGATGGGCAGCTCAGATTACTGTGGTACCTAGCTCTATAATCAGGCATTCAGTCTCTACAGGGCTCAGCAGCAAGCCAATAATTATTTCTCTAAGGGAAAATAATTACTTGGGAATTACTTGTTACCTGGCTTTATGCAAAAACATAGAATTCTCCATGTCATGTCTCATCACAAATGCCATATAACTTCCAGGTATGCCACAGGTACAATGAATAATGTTGAATTTCATAGTCATAAGGTGCCAGTTAAAAAAAATGTATATATAGTCATACAGCCCAAATCAGTTAAAATATCTACTGTTTTCTATTTTTCTCTTAATAGTAGAATTTTGAGCTACTCAACAAATGAACCAGAGCAGCATACCCTAGACAATTGTATTTTCCTGCAAAATACAAAAGGATGTATCATATGTGGTGTCTCATTCTTAGTGGTAAAGTGTGTGAGGTGCTTCAAACTATATTCATTTTAGAAGGAATATCCTGAAATTTCCAGGCTTCTAAATTCCCCAGAACATTACTGAAGTATCAGGCCCCTGGCTTTTAATCTCAATCATTTCCCACCTTCTGGCAATAGGAACTTACCATGTCATCTTGCAGATGTGCTGTTTTCTATTTACCAGGTTCTATCAGGCTTATGTAATCAAGGTTGCAAAACCTCATACAGATTTGAGAAGAAGATAGAAGGATTTGAGAGGTAAAGAGCCACTAAAGCAAATTAATGAAGATATAATATTACTCCTATTAAACTAACACAAAGACTAGTGTTTACTGATCTTTGAGATGGAGAAATAATACATGTTTATAAATAAACATAAAATGTTTAAATATATAAAATGCAAAATGATAATGCATATAATATGAAATATCATCAGCAAGTGAAATTGCTAAGTAGTTGAATTTATGACAATCCACTCATTCTCTAAGATCTACCTATCTTCTGCTCAAAACAACAAGTACATTAACTCATGATGTGTTTGGAATTATCACTTCTATATATATTGTCTTCACTGGTGGCACTAATCTCCAGGACTCAGCCAGACAGGTGATATTGTGATTTGTTTTACTTTTTTGAAATGAAATATGTGATGGTTAATTTTATGTCAACTTGACTGGGAACAGGATACCCCAATACCTGGTAAGATACTTTTTCTGGGTATGTAAGGGTGTTTTTTCTGTGAGGGTGTTTCTGGAAGAGATTAGCTTCTGATTGAGTAGACTAAGTAAAGAAAATCCACCCTTACCAGTGTGGGTAGGCATCAGACAATCCACTGAAGACCGAAATAGATAAAATTTGAAGAAAGGGTAAATTTCTTCTCTCTTCTTGAATGAAGATATCAGTCTTTTCCTGTTCTCAGACATCAACACTGCTGGTTCTTGGGATTTGTGTGTGTGTGTGCTCAGTAGTGTTTGGCTCTTTGTGACTCCATGGACTATAGCCCACCAGGTTCTTCAGTCCATGGAATTTTCAGGAAAATTCCATGAGTTTCTTTTTCCTAGTCCAGGAGATCTTTCCAACCCGGGGATCCAACCTGTGTCTCTTGTGTTTTCTGCACTCGCAGGCAAATTCCTTGCCACTGAGCCACCATGGAAACCCTTCTGGGATTTAGGACTCCAGAAATTATTCAATTGTTCCCCTCAGTTCTCAGGCCTTCAGGCTTATACTGAGTACACCATCAACTTTCCTTGTTCTCCGGCTTATGAACAGGATACTGTAGGACTTCTCAGTCTCCACATGTGAGTCAATTACTATAATAAATCTTCTTATTTCTGTATGTATGCATGTATCTATCATCTAATCAGCTGGAGAATCCTAATAGGAGAAGTGAGGATCATAATCGTCCACTTGGCTCTTCCAACCATGTTAACCACAAGACAGAGGGTTATGAAACTCTCTCAGTTGCTGATGTTATTTATTCTCATCTTAATTCAGGGGCCAGAGTAACAACTACTTGTTTAGTCACACAGCCAATGGGCCACATAAACACACTTAATATAGTCCTCATTCAGCAGATGATTTCAATAAGTTACCCCTTTGACCAATGGACTAAAATATTTTAGATTGCTAGAGATATTAGTATAGAGACAGGGATAATCCAAATTGACCATGAAATATATAGATTTTTCCATTTTGGGTGAATGAGTGCTCTTGTAAATGTCTTTTAGACCTTTTGGGGAAAATCAGGATAAAATATGTAGCTCAAGATTCTGTTATTAGAACAAGATCTTTCTTCAATCATGTCCATGATATAATGTGTACAATTCTGTTCTCTGTGCTGCACTAACATTTTACCCTGGGGGAATCTATTATAAGATCAACAAGCTTTTAATAAACTTTCCTAATACTAATATTATTTTTCATCTCATTACTAAGAAATCAATCATATTTGAATTCCAAAGGATAAACTGGAAATCATATTAATGTGATTCTGTCATTTAAGTGCTATCATAACAGAATTAATGAAATGTAATTTTAAAATGGAATGAAGAAAATCCAAAATTTCTTTTAGACAATCATAATACACAGAAAAGATTTAAAATTCTGTTCAGTGGATTGACAGGCCAACAAAACAGCCAAACAAGCTACTATTAATATTTATTTACCAATTATCTCTAAAAGTGTTATACCTTTGTCTCTGTCACTTGGTTAATATCTAAGCAGGATTTCCATCAGTGATTCTTAACTGGAAAAGAAAAATCTCACTCATGAAGACATCAACTAATTAAATATACATTTTTTATGTTAACAACTTAGACACTGAAAGTATCTGTTAATCACTTTGCTCAAATGCTTAAAAGAGGAAAAAAATCTGCCTTTCATTAATTTATGCTAGATAATATTATTTTTATGTTTAAAGATGATAAGATGTGATTCTAGAAAAATTTCATTAGAAGGCAACATGTTATATCAGAGAGTCCAAATTTGGCATAGGGGATCTGCCATTGGCTTTGTTTATTTTATTTTATTTTTATTTTTGACTCAAGCAAAAGATTTAACTTTTCTGAGCTTTCATTTATCAATCTTCAATTAGAAATGGAAATACCTATCATACAGGTTCATAAATCTTGTGTAAAGAGTATGTGGCTAGAGTTTGGTACATAGTAAAGTAGGTATTATTTATATGATTTAAATAGACAAATTATCAGATCATGGATTCATAAAGATATATTTTGCATTAGTTAGTTCAGTTGCTCAGTCATGTCTGACTCTTTGTGACCCCATGCATCGCAGCACTCCAGGCCTCCCTGTCCATCATCAACTCCTGGAGTTCACTCAGACTCAGTCCATCTAGTCAATGATGCCATCCAGCCATCTCGTCCTCTGTCATCCCCTTCTCCTCCTGCCCCCAATCCCTTCCAGAATCCGAGTCTTTTCCAATGAGTCAACTTTTTGCATGAGCTGGCCAAGGTACTGAAATTTCAGCTTTAGCATCATTCCCTCCAAAGAAATCCCAGAGCTGATATCCTTCAGAATGGACTGGTTGGATTTCCTTGTAGTCCAAGGGACTGTCAAGAGTCTTCTCCAACACCACAGTTCAAAAGCATCAATTCTCCAGCACTCAGCCTTCTTCACAGTCCAACTCTCACATCCATACATGACCACTGGAAAANGTAGCTCAAGATTCTGTTATTAGAACAAGATCTTTCTTCAATCATGTCCATGATATAATGTGTACAATTCTGTTCTCTGTGCTGCACTAACATTTTACCCTGGGGGAATCTATTATAAGATCAACAAGCTTTTAATAAACTTTCCTAATACTAATATTATTTTTCATCTCATTACTAAGAAATCAATCATATTTGAATTCCAAAGGATAAACTGGAAATCATATTAATGTGATTCTGTCATTTAAGTGCTATCATAACAGAATTAATGAAATGTAATTTTAAAATGGAATGAAGAAAATCCAAAATTTCTTTTAGACAATCATAATACACAGAAAAGATTTAAAATTCTGTTCAGTGGATTGACAGGCCAACAAAACAGCCAAACAAGCTACTATTAATATTTATTTACCAATTATCTCTAAAAGTGTTATACCTTTGTCTCTGTCACTTGGTTAATATCTAAGCAGGATTTCCATCAGTGATTCTTAACTGGAAAAGAAAAATCTCACTCATGAAGACATCAACTAATTAAATATACATTTTTTATGTTAACAACTTAGACACTGAAAGTATCTGTTAATCACTTTGCTCAAATGCTTAAAAGAGGAAAAAAATCTGCCTTTCATTAATTTATGCTAGATAATATTATTTTTATGTTTAAAGATGATAAGATGTGATTCTAGAAAAATTTCATTAGAAGGCAACATGTTATATCAGAGAGTCCAAATTTGGCATAGGGGATCTGCCATTGGCTTTGTTTATTTTATTTTATTTTTATTTTTGACTCAAGCAAAAGATTTAACTTTTCTGAGCTTTCATTTATCAATCTTCAATTAGAAATGGAAATACCTATCATGCAGGTTCATAAATCTTGTGTAAAGAGTATGTGGCTAGAGTTTGGTACATAGTAAAGTAGGTATTATTTATATGATTTAAATAGACAAATTATCAGATCATGGATTCATAAAGATATATTTTGCATTAGTTAGTTCAGTTGCTCAGTCATGTCTGACTCTTTGTGACCCCATGCATCGCAGCACTCCAGGCCTCCCTGTCCATCATCAACTCCTGGAGTTCACTCAGACTCAGTCCATCTAGTCAATGATGCCATCCAGCCATCTCGTCCTCTGTCATCCCCTTCTCCTCCTGCCCCCAATCCCTTCCAGAATCCGAGTCTTTTCCAATGAGTCAACTTTTTGCATGAGCTGGCCAAGGTACTGAAATTTCAGCTTTAGCATCATTCCCTCCAAAGAAATCCCAGAGCTGATATCCTTCAGAATGGACTGGTTGGATTTCCTTGTAGTCCAAGGGACTGTCAAGAGTCTTCTCCAACACCACAGTTCAAAAGCATCAATTCTCCAGCACTCAGCCTTCTTCACAGTCCAACTCTCACATCCATACATGACCACTGGAAAAATCATAGCCTTGACTAGACAGACCTTTGTTGGCAAAGTAATGTCTCTGCTTTTGAATATGCTATCTAGGTTGGTCATAAATTTTCTATGCTGCTGCTGCTGCTTCTAAGTCGCTTCAGTCATGTCTGACTCTGTGCGACCCCATAGATGGCAGCCAATCAGTCTCCTCCATCCTTGGGATTCTCCAGGCAAGAACACTGGAGTGGGTTTCCATTGCCTTCTCCAATGCATGAAAGTGAAAAGTGAACGTGAAGTCGCTCAGTAGTGTTCGACTCATAGCAACCCTATGGACTGCAGCCTACCAGGCTCCTCCACCCATGGGATTTTCCAGGCAAGAACACTGGAGTGAGGTGCCATTGCCTTTTCTATAAACACCTTTAAAAACAGAAGGAGGAGGTACCATCAATATATATCTTTGTAAACCCTTGAGGCAGCAATCTCTCCTTTCATGTTCTACCCACATTTCAATTACCTTTTATGAATGACTGTGGAGAGTTACACTGAGGCTTAACTGATACTGGATGTTGGGGGACACTCAACAGTTGTTGAATATGTGGAGAGAGGGATCCAGGACCATGGCAAGTGGCTTGTACATCATCTTTAACTGACAGATCAATAATTTTAGCCATTTTAACTTTGGGTCTTTTAACCTGAAGGGAGAATTCTTTGCTGCCCATATTTTGAAAACCTCTAGCCAAGACCATTTCATCTTGGCCTTTTGAGGATAACAGATATTAGTTAAAAACCACAAGCAAGAGCCAGATGGATGTCATTTCCCATTTCTCCATTAAATAGCTACTCTACTTTTATATAATAGTTGAACGTTAAATTGAGTCTGACCTGAGCACAAAGCCATGGTGAATGTGTCATGCACATTTTGTCCCTATAAAGGAAATTTATTTTTTGTTCTAGTGTTTCTCCTTATATTAAAATGAGTAAATTAGTGTACTCTCATCATTTAAAATACATTGTTTATTTTTAAATGTATATTTTTCTTTTTACAATCCCCACAACTTTTAAATCTCCATTTCCTTTCTCTATGTGTTTAAATAATAGCTACCAATTACATAACATCCCCCATTTGTTTCTACATTCCCTAATCTTTTTTAAAAAATGCCTACTTTGTCAAGCATTTTACTGCTTCTCTTCCAAACAGTTCAGGTTTATATTTTTCTTCCATTTAGCATTTTATAAAATAGCATTTTATAAAGTGGACTTAGTAATTTTTTTCTTCTGGAAATGAACAGGTGTGTGCTAAAATAAGAAGTCTGGGTCTCAAGGAAAAGGAACACAACACTCTTGCAACCAATCCCCACTCTATGGACGAGAGCCCACAAACACTCCCCTCTCCCCTCAACCCCCACCTGTAGGGCACCTCAGGACACCACAGCTTTCAGAAACATCTCTACCTCCTCCTCATGGCTCTGGGAAAATTGCACTGGCTAGACAATTGCAACAGGACTTTTCCAGGGCTCTGATTTTTGGAACATTTTCTTTTCTCAAGGAAGATAATGTCTTTGAGTTCAATTCTGACTTCCTGGAGGAAGCTCATGAATGGAACCAGAATAAGAAAAGCAATGAGGAATAGTATACCCCACATTATTACTGATGATGCCAAATAAAACTCTAGGCAGTCAATGCATTTCAGATCCAACAAAATAATTTTCAGGCTGGAAATGGATGTTGTTAGTTATTAGACCAGACACATTCATCGAGTCCCAAGAGAGAAAATACTATAAATGAAAGAACAGGAGCAATGCGATTTTATAGTGTGCCGCACGCCCAAAACCAAGCAGAGCCAACAGAAACCAAGACACAGATGTGNCAGACACATTCATCGAGTCCCAAGAGAGAAAATACTATAAATGAAAGAACAGGAGCAATGCGATTTTATAGTGTGCCGCACGCCCAAAACCAAGCAGAGCCAACAGAAACCAAGACACAGATGTGGTTTGCCTGTCCTTCTGAAGATGGACATTCCGAACCGGGGGCCGCATGGTGGCTTCACTAATCAGAGCTTCTTAAAAGAAGGGGTGCTTGTCACCATAGCTATTAGAGGTCTCTCTTACAAGCATCCATAATTTTCCAAAATCAGCTTTTACTTCAATATCTGGTATTTATTCTTTGTTCAGTTGTAGTCAGAGCTCTGATTCCAGTGTAAATAGTCAAACTTGAAAGTTTTTGAGTAGAGGTCATTAAATTTCTCTACAACAAGCATCTGTTAAAGGGATCTGATGCTGGGAATTCTGCTGATTTGATTAAACATAGTCCCTTTCTCTGGGTAAAGAATTAATTTGAAACTGAAACCTGAGAACATATCCAAGAGCATAAACAGTCACATAGGTTCATTAATGAACTGAAATGTTTATAGTATAAAGCTTCAGTACCACATTTTCTGAAGCAATCTTTTTTTTTTTTNAAAGCTATGTACTGTATGCTTTCAACTATATAACATTCTGGTAAAAGTAAGCCTGTGGAGACAGTGAAAAGATCAGTGGTTGCCAGGGATTTGTGGGGGTGGGGTAGGTGTCACACAAGAGATTTTTAGAACTGTAAAACTATCCGGTATGATACAGTACTATAATAGTAGGTGTGTGCTTGCTCAATCATGTTTTACTCTTTGCAACCCCATGGACTGTAGCCTACCAGGCTCCTCTGTCCAAGGGATTTCCCAGGCAAGAATACTGGAGCAGTTGCTATTTCCTTCTTCAGAGGATCTTCCTGACCCAGGGATGGAACTCGCATCTCTGCCATTTCCTGCATTGCAGGCTGATTCTTTACCACTAATACCATCTGGGGAAGCCCTTTTTTCTCTCAGAGATAGGACTTGGGGACTAAATAACAGTTATGCATTTATCAAAAACCATCACATGTACAGCACAGAGACAAATCTAATGTAATGAGAATTTGATCAGAATTACACTAAATTTAGGGAGTGATTTGGGGATATGACCTAGTCATGATTACAAGCATATTTCAAAGTGCTACTTTTTCAATAGTTGTATGCATGTCTGACTCACTCCATCCCATGGGCTGTAGCCAGTTAGGCTCCTCTGTCTATGGAATTTTCCAAGCAAAAATACTGGAGTGGGTTGCCATTTCCTTCACCAGGGGATTTTCCTCAGCCAGAGATTGATCCCGCATCCCTGGTGTCTCCTGCATTAGCAGGTGGATTCTTTACCACTGTTGCCAGCTGGGAAGCCATTCCAAACAGAAATATTGTTTAAGAACATGTGACACATGTATGAAATTCTTAAAATAGTTTTCTTAGTAGTGTAAAACTAGTAATACTTTGATTATTTAATATTAAGACTGATTTTAGTAGGTATTCTTGAAAACATTTATCATGTCCTGTTATCTTCATTCTTACTAAAACATATGGTTGTATAATTCTAGAAAGATATTTTCACGTCTTGATTACTTGGCTTTAAGTTAAATTCATGTTATTAAGATGATTAGATGTTTCCTTGTAAAATTAGATGAAGGTAAATATATTAGTGAAGTTAAGACAGTATTTTGGATTTGAGTTTTGATCCTCAAATTAACAAGTAACCAAATAATTCAGTCCAAGGAGCTTTGGTTTTGGATGTTAGCTTCAATTTTCTTTAATTCATATATTANTGTAAAATTAGATGAAGGTAAATATATTAGTGAAGTTAAGACAGTATTTTGGATTTGAGTTTTGATCCTCAAATTAACAAGTAACCAAATAATTCAGTCCAAGGAGCTTTGGTTTTGGATGTTAGCTTCAATTTTCTTTAATTCATATATTAGTAATTTTCAAATGAAAAAACATATCATATCACAACACATTTTTATAATAGTATATGCATAATAGTCTTGCACATTTCAGAAACCTAAAGTAATAAAATGAAATCTTAAATATGCAGAATGAGTTGAAATATAGTTACATGTAATAGAAAGTTTTATGCTTGAGAACTGAAAAGGAAGTTAATATGTCTCATTCATATTCTCTCTATTATTCCACAGTGTCAGTTAATTACTGTAGAGGCGGGTGGGTGTTCTGTAGATCTTCCAGAGTACTCAAGCATTGCCCTCTCCTTGTTCAGTTTTTAAGTCTTCTTGGAAAATAAGTGCAAATTTTAGAATCTTCATTGAAATTTGACTCTTTGTTTTGATCCTCTTTTTACAAAAACAAAAAAAAAAGATGTAAGAGCCTTGAGAAACTGTTAAATAACACTAAGGTACAATTAAGTAGATTCTGATTAACTGGGTAACACCATTTGTTCTGAGCAGATAGAAAAGGTGGATAAAATATGAAAAAATAAAGTATTGTTATTTGTTCTTTCAGCATAGAAATTACTTACTTTTATATAGCTTTCTCCAACATGTTGAACACATTACTGGAACTAGAAGAATTAATGCAATCTGACACACTTGTGGCTCAGCTGGTAAACAATCCGCTTGCAATGCAGGAGACCTGAGTTCGATCCCTGGGTTGGGAAGATCCCCTGGAGAAGAGAAAGGCTACCCACTCCAGTATTCTGGCCTAGAAAATTCCATGGACTATGCAGTCCATGGGATTGCAGAGTCAGACACGACTGAGTGACTTTCACTTTCAGTTGGAAATGAGTACCGCTTTTATATTAACTGGTCGCTGTGGAATGTAGAAGAGAAGATCTTGAATTAGGCATTTCTAAAGAGATCCCTTTGATTTCTATTTTTGGGTTTTTCTGGCAAGAATACAGGACTGGGTTATATAATCCAATGGATATTCATGTAAAGGATGAATATGTCTGATCCTTAGCAAAGAATCATATTGATATATTTTCTGTATTTCCAGAGAGGAAGGGTTTACATTCTTTCTCCTTAATCTATCTCAATGCTTTGTACACTTCATAAACTGTATAAAAAGCCAAGTCACATAACAAGTGCTTGGTCCATCAAACAAGTTCTCATCAAATCTCAGTCTAAATACACATTTCTTTATGAAGGTGTTTATGGACAAAATCTGCCAAATCTTCAGAAAATATCATTCATAATATCTTCATGTAGCTAATAAATTGTTAGAAAAATGAAAAAAGAATAGACCTGGTCCTCAAGTGGTAGTGATGCTGCTTCCACTCATATGTTCTCATTTATTCTCTGCCAGAATGTTTATGTGCTACTGTGTAGTCCCAGGCATGCCATCTGTTCCTATTGTCAAGGCCAGGAAGCTTAGGTAGCAAGAGGGTACTGCATTCTTGATTTCTGAAGAGATTAGCTACACCCAGAAATGCATTCTATTTTTTGGCTACTTTCTATACCCTAAAATCATATAGACTCTCCTGCAAATATGGGCAATGTGTTACATGGGAAATTAAATAAAAGAGTATGAAGCCAGGGGAAATTTAGTATAATCATGAACAGTTAAGGGCATGCTCTTTCATCAAACACACTGGACTGAAATTTGGGCTCAGCTTCTTACTAGCTCCATGACCTTGGGCAAGTTAATAACAGACTTTAAACTGCAGCATCCTTGTTTGTGAATTTTAGAGATAACAAAAGTACATTGTCTATTATGCTTGCTTATGAAGTAACACATGCAAAACTCTTATCAAAGTACATAGCTTATTATAAGCAGTCCATCTTCATTAGCTGTTATTATATGTATCTTACTAAGTACAATAGTAATTTTAATCCTTTGTTAATACCCAAAATTATACTGCAAAATAGATCTGAAACATGTAAAATATATTGTACTTTATTGTGGATTGAAGTAAACATACTTGATAGTGTATTCTCAAGCTTATATAATGTTATCCATGATTGATTTGGCTATAACATCTAGTTTTCTGACATGATCTGCATTTCTTTCTCTCAGCCTAGGGTACTTAAATAGATGTATTTTTTTTAAGCCAATTTATTTCATTTGTACACTTTGTGTGTTTTAGTTGAAGGGAAATATTCATCATTATTTGATTTCAGAATAAGCATAGTTTCAAAGTATTGGCAACAATTGGCAGTATTGGAGAAAATATCAGAGGAGATGAGAGGATGGTGCTGTGACAACTGTGAAAATCATTTGGAGAGAATACAGTTTTAACAAATGATGTTTTGTTAAAGAAAACCATTTATTCAAGTAAATGTTAAAAGTCAGCCTGTGATATAAACAAAATAAATTAACCATTTTGAGAAATTTTAGCTGAAGTCAATTAGCCAATAGATAAATCCATCAGAGGCAGATCCCACTTCATCTTCTTTAGTAAANAAAGAAAACCATTTATTCAAGTAAATGTTAAAAGTCAGCCTGTGATATAAACAAAATAAATTAACCATTTTGAGAAATTTTAGCTGAAGTCAATTAGCCAATAGATAAATCCATCAGAGGCAGATCCTACTTCATCTTCTTTAGTAAAAGGAGCTGTCTCTTTCAGATAACTGCTGTATTTTTGTAAATAACATCCCTTTGACAGACATTTTTAAAATATATTTTATTATCTTTTAACTTTTTCTCCTAGATATTGCAAGAATATTTCTGCAAAGAGTTTCAAGACTGTTCTGGACCAAGAAGTACTTTATAAAGTTAGCTATACCTTACAAAATGTTCATTGTGTTTATATGAGTACTTTCCAAGATGTAGTATTTTCAGTTACTCTTGGTCAATGTCTCATAGTTACTGCAATCCAGATGTACTTAACAGATGGGTACAGAGTTTGTAATACAAAAGTTTTTTTGCAGAAAATTTATAATCTTCTCATTTGTCTCAGTTACATTTTCTGGTGCTACCCACTCTTCCTCTGTGTTTTTCTAGTATTATTTGCCATTGATATAAGTATATTGTAATACAAAATAATATGTAAGATTTTCTTTAGTATATAATGTGTTCCAAATATAAGTGAGTTCTAAAGCATAGCGAGAATAATAGACTTTTCCATTAAAGATCAAGGACTTCACAGTGATGGAGCCAGATATATCAATTGATCAGAATTAGCATTGTAAGGAGTATGCTGATAGTGGCAGAAGGCACCATGAGGAAAAGGAGGGCTGTGGATAGTATTCCAATCTGGAAACCTAGGGGTCAATCTGAGCTTATAATAAATTAAGCTTCTGAGGTGTCCACCAGAAGGCAATAGGTAGCCTCTAGAAGGGAGGAAATCAAATTATGTTGATATGACTTTGCCTTATTTCTGTTCTGAAGTCTATCAAGTTCATCTCTACCTTTAGGTCTCTAGCTCAAAGTGTTGCTTTTACTAGGAACCATCTTTTATAAGGTTATTATGGCCAATATTTTTGCCATTCAGATCTGAGCTCAAATGTCACCTTTTAAAATAGGTCTTCCTCAATCTTTTTTGAGTTACTTTGCTTATTTTTTAATGTTGTTTCTCAATCTTGATCATTTACTTGATTTTATTGATCAATGTTTCTGTCCACTTGCATTTGCCCCTCCTATTTCAATGCGAATGTAATGAGGATAATGCTCTTGCCTTATTCCCTGCTTTGTCGTTAGCAGCAAGGGACAGTCCTGGATGAACACAGTTGCTTGATAACTCCCTGTCCAGTGGATGAATGCATGCATGAATGAATAAAAGCATAGGAGATCATATTAGTGAATGGAAGCATAGGAGGCCCAGATAGGTTTTCATTTTAGGGTAGTCCTTCACCCACTGATAGGATCAAAAGGTAACAAATATATAAGGGATTCACAATGAGGCTTACTAACTATGAACTGCCAATGTAGAATTTCTTCTAATTCTCCCTTCTGGGATTGTTAGACCGTGGTGAGGAACTGAACATATAGGCAAGGATTAAGTGAATCTTCAAGCAACACAGGAGAAGGGTGAAAAAAATCACTTCACTGTTTTACCTACTCTTTATCTAAAAAGTAAAAATCTTTAGGCAAAAGCCTCACTGACATCTGAGTTAGGTGAAAATTAGCTTTCCAAAAATAGAGTACTCATAATTGACCTATTAGACAGAAATAGCCGGTTGTCTCAGTTAACTGGCACCGCCTTTTCTTTTGTACCTCACCAGCACAATGATATTATTCTATTATAGACATCATGTGTTCAACAGAATTAAAATCTGGTGAGTAAGAGATATGAACATAATCTTTTTTTGGCTCTTCACATAGACTAAGTAAAAGTTCTGACTCCTTATGATGCCAGTTCATTATTAGACTAGTTTATTTTGGGGATAATGCCTAGCAGTGTGCTTCAAGAGATAACAGACAACATCAGGCTAATATAGAGTTTATTCCCAAATCTTAAGAAGTTTTAATACAAAAGCTTTCAGCTGTTGTTTACATATAATCAGATTTGTTTACAAATAATCAAAAAATTGACTTTCAGTAAGCTATGAACATAAGCAGAATATCTCACTCTGCTAAAAGACAGAATCAGAATTACGGCTAGGATGGTGGAGGAATAGGATGGGGAGACCACTTTCTTCCCCACAAGTTCATCAAAAGTACATTTAAACGCTGAGTAAATTCCACAAAACAACTTTTGAATGCCAGCAGAGGACATCAGGCACCCAGAAAAGCAAGTCATTGTCTTCACAAGGAGGTAGGAAAAAATATAAAAGATAAAAAAAGAGACAAAAGAGGTAGGGATGGAGCTCTGTCCCAGGAAAGAAGTCTTAAAAAGAGAGGTTTCCATACACCAGGAAACACTCTCACTGTCGCGTCTGTGGTGAGCCTTGAAAGTACAGAGGGCAACATAACAGGGAGTAAAAATACATAAATAATTAAAACCCACAGATTACAAGCTCAACAGTAACTCCCCCAGCAGANAAGGAGGTAGGAAAAAATATAAAAGATAAAAAAAGAGACAAAAGAGGTAGGGATGGAGCTCTGTCCCAGGAAAGAAGTCTTTAAAAGAGAGGTTTCCAAACACCAGGAAACACTCTCACTGTCGCGTCTGTGGTGAGCCTTGAAAGTACAGAGGGCAACATAACAAGGAGTAAAAATACATAAATAATTAAACCCCACAGATTACAAGCTCAACAGTAACTCCCCCAGCGGAGAAACAGCACAGACAGCTGCACCCTCCACTAGTAAGTGGGGGCTGGGCAGGGAGGCATGGGCTGCATTGCTTAGAGTAAGGACTGGGCCTGAATGCCCCTACGGCAATCTAAGCGATCTAACTTGGGCTAGCAAACCGGACTGTGGGATAGCTACCACGCGAAAAGCCAGCTCTAACCTGAGACACCACCAGCCCCATTCACAGAACAAAGGACTAAACAAAGATAGCCGGCTGCAGACCATCTCCCTTCAGTGACAGGCAGACAGAGCCAGAAGGGGGCAATCACAGCCCCAGAGAGACATTATCTATCAAACTGCAAGCAGGCTTCTTTGCTAACTAAGACTTTTTGGGGTTCTGGCTGGTCAACATCCACCTGAGAAGGTGCGCCAGTTGTACACCCAGAAAACTGAATGGCAGGGATGGGGGAGGCAATAAGTAGCACCAACTGCGCTCGCCAAACATCTCATCACCTGAGCTGCTCAGACCTGGGAAGGGCACAAAACACAGGCCCAACAGAGTCTGTTCTTCTGAGGACTACCCAAGTGCCTGAACCTGTGCGGCTTAGACCTCAGAGATGCAGGCAGCCCAAGGCCGGCCTTGGACGGTTCCCTGGGGAGCAACCTAGAGCCTGAGCAGTGTGGGCAGGGAGGGCACATGCGCCATGAGTGGTAACAGGCCCAGTGTGGCTGAGACACTGAGAGCACACGCCAGTGTTATTTGGGAGTGTCCCTTCCTCCCCACAGTGCGACTGAACAAGTGAGCCTAAAATAAGTGTCCACCACCGCCCCCCTTGTGTTAGGGCAGAAATCAGACACTGAAGAGACCAGCAAACAAAAGAAGCTAAAACAGGAGGGAACCACTTTGGAAGTGACAGGTGCAGTAGATTAAAACCCTGTAGTTAGTACTGACTACATAGGAAGGGGCCTACAGATCTTGAGAAATATAAGCCAGAACAAGAAATTATGCAAAAATGAACTGACCCCACAATGCCCACAACAACGCCAGAGAAAGTCCTAGATATATGTTTACTATTTTTATGATCATTCTTTTCTTTCTCTTTTCTTCTTTTTAAATTTTAAAGTCCTCTATTACTCCTTTAATTTTCATTTTTATAACCTACTATTACTTTGCAAAAAAAAAAAGACCCTATTTTTTAAAGCAAACCA
>SJYW01053321.1:267944-278588 GCA_006410735.1 Raphicerus campestris | reverse complement strand
TTGCTTTTCTGGGTGCCTGATGTCCTCTGCTGGCATTCAAAAGTTGTTTTGTGGAATTTACTCAGCGTTTAAATGTACTTTTGATGAACTTGTGGGGAAGAAAGTGGTCTCCCCATCCTATTCCTCCACCATCCTAGCCGTAATTCTGATTCTGTCTTTTAGCAGAGTGAGATATTCTGCTTATGTTCACAGCTTACTGAAAGTCAATTTTTTGATTATTTGTAAACAAATCTGATTATATGTAAACAACAGCTGAAAGCTTTTGTATTAAAACTTCTTAAGATTTGAGAATAAACTCTATATTAGCCTGATGTTGTCTGTTATCTCTTGAAGCACACTGCTAGGCATTATCCCCAAAATAAACTAGTCTAATAATGAACTGGCATCATAAGGAGTCAGAACTTTTACTTAGTCTATGTGAAGAGCCAAAAAAAGATTATGTTCATATCTCTTACTCACCAGATTTTAATTCTGTTGAACACATGATGTCTGTAATAGAATAGTATCATTGTGCTGGTGAGGTACAAAAGCAAAGGCGGTGCCAGTTAACTGAGACAACCGGCTATTTCTGTCTAATAGGTCAATTATGAGTATTCTATTTTTGGAAAGCTAATTTTCACCTAACTCAGATGTCAGTGAGGCTTTTTGCCTAAAGATTTTTACTTTTTAGATAAAGAGTAGGTAAAACAGTGAAGTGATTTTTTTCACCCTTCTCCTGTGTTGCTTGAAGATTCACTTAATCCTTGCCTATATGTTCAGTTCCTCACTACGGTCTAACAATCCCAGAAGGGAGAATTAGAAGAAATTCTACATTGGCAGTTCATCGTTAGTAAGCCTCATTGTGAATCCCTTATATATTTGTTACCTTTTGATCCTTTCAGTGGGTGAAGGACTACCCTAAAATGAAAACCTATCTGGGCCTCCTATGCTTCCATTCACTAATATGATCTCCTATGCTTTTATTCATTCATGCATGCATTCATCCACTGGACAGGGAGTTATCAAGCAACTGTGTTCATCCAGGACTGTCCCTTGCTGCTAACGACAAAGCAGGGAATAAGGCAAGAGCATTATCCTCATTACATTCGCATTGAAATAGGAGGGGCAAATGCAAGTGGACAGAAACATTGATCAATAAAATCAAGTAAATGATCAAGATTGAGAAACAACATTAAAAAATAAGCAAAGTAACTCAAAAAAGATTGAGGAAGACCTATTTTAAAAGGTGACATTTGAGCTCAGATCTGAATGGCAAAAATATTGGCCATAATAACCTTATAAAAGATGGTTCCTAGTAAAAGCAACACTTTGAGCTAGAGACCTAAAGGGAGAGATGAACTTGATAGACTTCAGAACAGAAATAAGGCGAAGTCATATCAACATAATTTGATTTCCTCCCTTCTAGAGGTTGCCTATTGCCTTCTGGTGGACACCTCAGAAGCTTAATTTATTATAAGCTCAGATTGACCCCTAGGTTTCCAGATTGGAATACTAACCACAGCCCTCCTTTTACTCATGGTGCCTTCTGCCACTATCAACATACTCCTTACAATGCTAATTCTGATCAATTGATATATCTGGCTCCATCACTGTGAAGTCCTTGATCTTTAATGGAAAAGTCTATTATTCTCGCTATGCTTTAGAACTCACTTATATTTGGAACACATTATATACTAAAGAAAATCTTACATATTATTTTGTATTACAATATACTTATATCAATGGCAAATAATACTAGAAAAACACAGAGGAAGAGTGGGTAGCACCAGAAAATGTAACTGAGACAAATGAGAAGATTATAAATTTTCTGCAAAAAAACTTTTGTATTACAAACTCTGTACCCATCTGTTAAGTACATCTGGATTGCAGTAACTATGAGACATTGACCAAGAGTAACTGAAAATACTACATCTTGGAAAGTACTCATATAAACACAATGAACATTTTGTAAGGTATAGCTAACTTTATAAAGTACTTCTTGGTCCAGAACAGTCTTGAAACTCTTTGCAGAAATATTCTTGCAATATCTAGGAGAAAAAGTTAAAAGATAATAAAATATATTTTAAAAATGTCTGTCAAAGGGATGTTATTTACAAAAATACAGCAGTTATCTGAAAGAGACAGCTCCTTTTACTAAAGAAGATGAAGTAGGATCTGCCTCTGATGGATTTATCTATTGGCTAATTGACTTCAGCTAAAATTTCTCAAAATGGTTAATTTATTTTGTTTATATCACAGGCTGACTTTTAACATTTACTTGAATAAATGGTTTTCTTTAACAAAACATCATTTGTTAAAACTGTATTCTCTCCAAATGATTTTCACAGTTGTCACAGCACCATCCTCTCATCTCCTCTGATATTTTCTCCAATACTGCCAATTGTTGCCAATACTTTGAAACTATGCTTATTCTGAAATCAAATAATGATGAATATTTCCCTTCAACTAAAACACACAAAGTGTACAAATGAAATAAATTGGCTTAAAAAAAATACATCTATTTAAGTACCCTAGGCTGAGAGAAAGAAATGCAGATCATGTCAGAAAACTAGATGTTATAGCCAAATCAATCATGGATAACATTATATAAGCTTGAGAATACACTATCAAGTATGTTTACTTCAATCCACAATAAAGTACAATATATTTTACATGTTTCAGATCTATTTTGCAGTATAATTTTGGGTATTAACAAAGGATTAAAATTACTATTGTACTTAGTAAGATACATATAATAACAGCTAATGAAGATGGACTGCTTATAATAAGCTATGTACTTTGATAAGAGTTTTGCATGTGTTACTTCATAAGCAAGCATAATAGACAATGTACTTTTGTTATCTCTAAAATTCACAAACAAGGATGCTGCAGTTTAAAGTCTGTTATTAACTTGCCCAAGGTCATGGAGCTAGTAAGAAGCTGAGCCCAAATTTCAGTCCAGTGTGTTTGATGAAAGAGCATGCCCTTAACTGTTCATGATTATACTAAATTTCCCCTGGCTTCATACTCTTTTATTTAATTTCCCATGTAACACATTGCCCATATTTGCAGGAGAGTCTATATGATTTTAGGGTATAGAAAGTAGCCAAAAAATAGAATGCATTTCTGGGTGTAGCTAATCTCTTCAGAAATCAAGAATGCAGTACCCTCTTGCTACCTAAGCTTCCTGGCCTTGACAATAGGAACAGATGGCATGCCTGGGACTACACAGTAGCACATAAACATTCTGGCAGAGAATAAATGAGAACATATGAGTGGAAGCAGCATCACTACCACTTGAGGACCAGGTCTATTCTTTTTTCATTTTTCTAACAATTTATTAGCTACATGAAGATATTATGAATGATATTTTCTGAAGATTTGGCAGATTTTGTCCATAAACACCTTCATAAAGAAATGTGTATTTAGACTGAGATTTGATGAGAACTTGTTTGATGGACCAAGCACTTGTTATGTGACTTGGCTTTTTATACAGTTTATGAAGTGTACAAAGCATTGAGATAGATTAAGGAGAAAGAATGTAAACCCTTCCTCTCTGGAAATACAGAAAATATATCAATATGATTCTTTGCTAAGGATCAGACATATTCATCCTTTACATGAATATCCATTGGATTATATAACCCAGTCCTGTATTCTTGCCAGAAAAACCCAAAAATAGAAATCAAAGGGATCTCTTTAGAAATGCCTAATTCAAGATCTTCTCTTCTACATTCCACAGCGACCAGTTAATATAAAAGCGGTACTCATTTCCAACTGAAAGTGAAAGTCACTCAGTCGTGTCTGACTCTGCAATCCCATGGACTGCATAGTCCATGGAATTTTCTAGGCCAGAATACTGGAGTGGGTAGCCTTTCTCTTCTCCAGGGGATCTTCCCAACCCAGGGATCGAACTCAGGTCTCCTGCATTGCAAGCGGATTGTTTACCAGCTGAGCCACAAGTGTGTCAGATTGCATTAATTCTTCTAGTTCCAGTAATGTGTTCAACATGTTGGAGAAAGCTATATAAAAGTAAGTAATTTCTATGCTGAAAGAACAAATAACAATACTTTATTTTTTCATATTTTATCCACCTTTTCTTTCTGCTCAGAACAAATGGTGTTACCCAGTTAATCAGAATCTACTTAATTGTACCTTAGTGTTATTTAACAGTTTCTCAAGGCTCTTACATCTTTTTTTTTTGTTTTTGTAAAAAGAGGATCAAAACAAAGAGTCAAATTTCAATGAAGATTCTAAAATTTGCACTTATTTTCCAAGAAGACTTAAAAACTGAACAAGGAGAGGGCAATGCTTGAGTACTCTGGAAGATCTACAGAACACCCACCCGCCTCTACAGTAATTAACTGACACTGTGGAATAATAGAGAGAATATGAATGAGACATATTAACTTCCTTTTCAGTTCTCAAGCATAAAACTTTCTATTACATGTAACTATATTTCAACTCATTCTGCATATTTAAGATTTCATTTTATTACTTTAGGTTTCTGAAATGTGCAAGACTATTATGCATATACTATTATAAAAATGTGTTGTGATATGATATGTTTTTTCATTTGAAAATTACTAATATATGAATTAAAGAAAATTGAAGCTAACATCCAAAACCAAAGCTCCTTGGACTGAATTATTTGGTTACTTGTTAATTTGAGGATCAAAACTCAAATCCAAAATACTGTCTTAACTTCACTAATATATTTACCTTCATCTAATTTTACAAGGAAACATCTAATCATCTTAATAACATGAATTTAACTTAAAGCCAAGTAATCAAGACGTGAAAATATCTTTCTAGAATTATACAACCATATGTTTTAGTAAGAATGAAGATAACAGGACATGATAAATGTTTTCAAGAATACCTACTAAAATCAGTCTTAATATTAAATAATCAAAGTATTACTAATTTTACACTACTAAGAAAACTATTTTAAGAATTTCATACATGTGTCACATGTTCTTAAACAATATTTCTGTTTGGAATGGCTTCCCAGCTGGCAACAGTGGTAAAGAATCCACCTGCTAATGCAGGAGACACCAGGGATGCGGGATCAATCTCTGGCTGAGGAAAATCCCCTGGTGAAGGAAAAGGCAACCCACTCCAGTATTTTTGCTTGGAAAATTCCATAGACAGAGGAGCCTAACTGGCTACAGCCCATGGGATGGAGTGAGTCAGACATGCACACAACTATTGAAAAAGTAGCACTTTGAAATATGCTTGTAATCATGACTAGGTCATATCCCCAAATCACTCCCTAAATTTAGTGTAATTCTGATCAAATTCTCATTACATTAGATTTGTCTCTGTGCTGTACATGTGATGGTTTTTGATAAATGCATAACTGTTATTTAGTCCCCAAGTCCTATCTCTGAGAGAAAAAAGGGCTTCCCCAGATGGTATTAGTGGTAAAGAATCAGCCTGCAATGCAGGAAATGGCAGAGATGCGAGTTCCATCCCTGGGTCAGGAAGATCCCCTGAAGAAGGAAATAGCAACTCCTCCAGTAATCTTGCCTGGGAAATCCCTTGGACAGAGGAGCCTGGTAGGCTACAGTCCATGGGGTTGCAAAGAGTCAAACACGATTGAGCAAGCACACACCTACTATTATAGTACTGTATCATACCGGATAGTTTTACAGTTCTAAAAATCTCTTGTGTGACACCTACCCCACCCCCACAAATCCCTGGCAACCACTGATCTTTTCACTGTCTCCACAGGCTTACTTTTACCAGAATGTTATATAGTTGAAAGCATACAGTACATAGCTTTCTTAAAGTAGATCCTTTTGTTAGCAATATATATTTGAGATTCCTCTATGCCTTTTTCCTGCATTGATAACTTATTTATTTTTATCACTGAATAATACTGAGTTTATTTATTCATTCACTTACTGAAGAATATCTCTTTCTCTTTTATGCTTTGGCAATTATGAATAGAGATGCTATATCCATTCGTACACAAGTTTGTAGGTACACAAGTTTTCTACTCACTGCAGGATCCTATGGTAAAAGTATGATCTTAGTAAGAAAGCACCAAACTATCTTCCATTGTGACTGTACCAGCTTGTATTCCCAGCAACAGTGAGCTAAATTCCTGTCGCTCAACATCCTCATGAGCATTTAGTGTTATTAGTGTTTTAGGTTTTAGCCTCTTTAATAGGAGTATAGTAGCATCGCACTGTTGTTTTAATTTATAATTCTCTCATAACATATGATGTTGAGCATTTTCTCATGTGCTTAGTTTCCCCTTATGTATCTTCTTTCATGAGATGTTTGTTCAGATCTCCCCACTCTTTAACTGTCACTTTAAATATTTTTTTTTCATCTTTTTCTTTCAGTCGTTTGATATCCTTGGATGTTGTGGCTTATACGCATTCAACTTAAGGTTAACTAAGTTTCCTGAATTTATAGATGTACTTTTCACCAAATTTAGGAATTTGGAAGGCATTATTTCAAACTGAAAGAGGGCATGGCAACCCACTCCAGTATTCTTGCTTGGAGAACCCCTCTATAGGGTCACAAAGAGTCAGACATGACTGAGTGACTTAGCACAGCACATTATTTCAAATAATTTTCTCATTCTTTTTTCATTTAATTGAGAGACTCTAGTAATATACATTTCCATTTCTGAAACTGGCCCATAGGATTCTGAATACTTTTAAATTTGTCTCTGCCTTGGCAATTTTTTCATGTCNAAGAAAAGCAGACCAAAGGAAAAATGTAGAAAAGCTACCATCACCTGTTCACAAAAAGATGATGGAAAACGTGTAAAGTTATGCTGACTCTTAATAGTATTAGAGAATACAGTTCAGCTCATTTCAGTCACTCAGTCATGTCTGACTCTTCATGGACTGCAGTGGGCCATGCTTCCCTGTCCATCACCAACTCCTGGAGTGTGCTCAAATTCATGTTCATTGAGTTGGTGACGCCATCCAACTATCTCATTCTCTGCCGTCCTCTTCTCCTCCTGCCTTCAATCTTTCCCAGCATCAGGGTCTTTTTCAGGGAGTCAGTTCTTCACATCAAGTGCCAAGGTATTGGAGTTTCATCTTCAGCATCAGTTCTTCCAATGAATATTCAGGACTGATTTCCTTTAGGATTGACTGGTTTGATCTCTTGGCAGTCCAAGGGACTCTCAGGAGTCTTCTTCAATACTACAGTTCAAAAGCATCAATTCTTTGGCTCTCAGCTTTCTTTATGGTCCAACTCTCACATCCATACGTGACTACTGGTAAAACTATAGCTTTGACTAGATGGACCTTTGTAGGGATACAAACAGAGTACAAGACAAAGAGAATACAAGTGAGATTACTTTGTAGATTTTCCCAGTCTATAAGGTTGGTAACAGGGCTTCTCTGGCAGCTCATTGGTAAAAAACCTGCCTGCACCACCGGAGAACACATGCAATTCAGGAGATCTAGTTTCAGTCTCTGGATGGGGAAGATCCCCTGGAGAAGGAAATAGCAACTCACTCCATATTCTTGCCTGGAAAATCCCATGGACAGAGGTGTGGTGTGGGCTGTCCATGGGGGTTGCAAGAGTAGGACATGACTTAGTGACTAAACCACCACCACCAAGCTTGGGAGAAATTTTGCAAACTTGAAAATGTCAGGTTTGTTGAGGAAACAAAAACACAAGTGCACACACACACACACACACAAGCTATTAGCAAGAATGAGAATTAATGAAATTATTTTCAAGTGTTATTTCCAGTGTATATGGAAAATATACATCACATAGAGTTAAGCCCATAACAAATATCCATACATCTGAAGAAAAATATGCTAAATAATATCCATTCCACTGCTGTATGTCTTAGAGGGATAATGAACATAATCAAGGAGTTTCCCTGATAGCTCAGCTGGTAAAGAATCTGACTGCAATGCAGAAGATCTTGGTTCAATCCCTGGATTGGGAAGATCCACTGGAGAATGGAAAGACAACCCACTCCAGTATTCTGACCTGGAGAATTCCATGGACTGTATAGTCCAATGGGTTGCAAAGAGTTATTGAGCCTCCATCAATGTCCAAATGTTAAAATATATGTAGTATATCCTAAGGTGGAATATTTTATATAAATTAAAAATGAGATTAGCCTAAACATACCAACTAGATACATATGTAAGTCATGTTACATAGAATGCATAGCATGCCTACGGTGATTGAACTTAAAAGTGAAAATTTATGCATGCATGAAGACAGATCTACACATACAGAAAGTCTGAGAGGAAGCACACTCAGCCTCTGACTGTTGTTACAGAAGGGAATGCCTGAAAGCATTGCTTAAGATGTTCTCATTTTACTTTGTATATTTTCACATTGTTTATATTTTTCAAGGAAGACCCTTTTCTGTTCTATTCAGTTCAGTTTAGTTGCTAAGTCATTTTTGACTCTTTGCAAACCCAAGGACTGCAGCATACTAGGCTACCCTGTCCATCACCAACTCCCAGAGCTTGCTTAAACTCATGTTCATTGAGTTAGTGATGCAGTCCAACCATCTCATCCTCTGTCGTCCCCTTTTCCTCCTGTCTTCAATCTTTCCCAGCATCAGGGGCTTTTCCGATGAGTTGGTTCTTCACATCAGGTAGCCAGAGTATTATAGTTTCAGCTTTAGCACCAGCCCTTTCAATGAATATTCAGGACTCATTTCCTTTAGGATGGACTGGTTGGATCTCCTTGCAGTCCAGGGGACTCTGAAGAGTCTTCTCCAACACCGCAGCTCAAAAGCATCAATTCTTCAGTGGTCAGCTTTCTTTCTATTCCAACTCTCACATCCAGACATGACTACTGGAAAAACCATAGTTTTGACTAGACAGACCTTTGTTGGTAAAGTAATGTCTTTGCTTTTTAATATGCTTTCTAGGATGATCATAGCTTTTCATCCAAGGAGAAAGCATCTTTTAATTTCAGGGCTGTAGTCACCATCTGTAGTGATTTTGGAGCCCCCCAAAATAAAGTCTCTCACTGTTTCCTCATCTATTTGCCATAAAGTGATGGGACTAGAAGCCATGATCTTTGTTTTCTGAATGTTGAGCTTTAAGCCAACTTTTTCACTCTCCTCTTTCACTTTCATCAAGAGGCTTTTGAGTTCCTCTTCACTTTCTGCCATAAGGGTGGTATCATCTGCATATCTGAGGTTATTGATATTTCTCCCAGCAATCTTGATTTCAGCTTGTGTTTCTTCCAGTTCAACATTTCTCATGATGTATATAAGTTAAATAAGCAGGGTGACAATATACAGCCTTGACGTACTCCTTTTCCTATTTGGAACCAGTCTGTTGCTCCAAGTCCATTATAAAGCAAGGTGTAAAACTGATTCACAGATTTTGAGTGGCCTGAGCCAATAACCATGTCAACTGAGCTTACTGTTAAAACCACCTCCATTTTCGTCTGTGTGTGTGTGTGTGTGTGTGTGTGTGTGTGTGTGTGTGTGTAACAAACTAGTAAGACAGTCAAGGGCTTCCGTGGTGGCTCAGATGGTAAAGAATCTGCCTGTAATGCACGAGACCCAGGTTAGACACGTGAGTCAGAAAGATTCCCTGGAGAAGGGAAACGCACCCAAGACAGTCAAGGATCAATAAAATTGAAACCAACAGCCTGAAAGAAAACACAGTTTCAGGAAGCTTGTCAGTGGAACTCTTAACTTTACAATTGCATTTTTGTTTGTTTAAGAACTATTAGAAGTCAGAAATATACACTATGGAGATATGTCTATTTCAGCAAAAATGCTTTAGCTTTATTTTCATAGAAAGAAGTAGTCCAAGTATTCAAACAATGTAATTATTTTGACCTACGGCAGATGATATATTTTCTCTGGGCATAACTTGTACTATTTTCTTCCTCTTGTGAAATCTGTATGCAGGTCAAGTACCAACAGTTAGCACTGGACATGGGACAACAGACTGGTTCAAAATTGGGAAAGGAATACATCAAGACTATATATTGTCATCCTGCTTATTTAACTTATGTCCAGAGTGAAAGTGAAGTTGCTCAGTCATGTCCAACTGCAATCCCATGAATTGTAGCCTACCAGGCTCCTCCATCCTTGGGACTTTTCAGGCAAGAGTACTGGAGTGGGTTGCTGTTTCCTTCTCGAGAAGATCTTCCCAACCCAGGGATCGAACCCAAGTCTCTCATATTGTAGGCAGACACTTTTATCGTCTGAGCCACCAGGGAAGTATGCAAAGTACATCAGGCGAAATGCCAGGCTGGATGAAACACAAGCTGGAATCAAGATTGCCAGGAAAAATGTCAATAACCTCAGATACACAAACGACCCCGCCTTTATGGCAGAAAGTGAAGAAGAACTAAAGAGCCTCTTGATGAAAGTGAAAGAGGAGAGTGAAAATGTTGACTTAAAACTCACTATCTGGTCCCATCACTCCATGGGAAATAGATGGGGAAACAGTGGAAACAGTGTCAGACTTTATTTTGGGGGGCTCTAAAATCACTGCAGATGGTGACTGCAGACATGAAATTAAAAGACGTTTAGTCCTTGGAAGAAAAGTTATGACCAACTTAGATAGTATATTCAAAAGCAGAGACATTACTTTGCTGACTAAGGTCCGTCTAGTCAAGGCTATGGTTTTTCCAGTGGTCATGTATGGATATGAGAGTTGGCCTGTGAAGAAGGCTGAGCGCTGAAGA
>SJYW01053321.1:240502-257895 GCA_006410735.1 Raphicerus campestris | reverse complement strand
TTATGGCAGAAAGTGAAGAAGAACTAAAGAGCCTCTTGATGAAAGTGAAAGAGGAGAGTGAAAATGTTGACTTAAAACTCACTATCTGGTCCCATCACTCCATGGGAAATAGATGGGGAAACAGTGGAAACAGTGTCAGACTTTATTTTGGGGGGCTCTAAAATCACTGCAGATGGTGACTGCAGACATGAAATTAAAAGACATTTAGTCCTTGGAAGAAAAGTTATGACCAACTTAGATAGTATATTCAAAAGCAGAGACATTACTTTGCTGACTAAGGTCCGTCTAGTCAAGGCTATGGTTTTTCCAGTGGTCATGTATGGATATGAGAGTTGGCCTGTGAAGAAGGCTGAGCGCTGAAGAATTGATGCTTTGAATTGTGGTGTTGGAGAAGACTCTTGAGAGTCCCTTGGACTGCAAGGAGATCCAACCAGTCCATTCTAAAGGAGATCAACCCTGGGATTTCTTCGGAAAGAATGATGCTAAAGCTGATACTCCAGTACTTTGGCCACCTGATGTGAAGAGTTGACTCACTGGAAAAGACTCTGATGCTGGGAGGGATTGGGGGCAGGAGGAGAAGGGGACGACAGAGGATGAGATGGCTGGATGGCATCACGGACTCGATGGACGTGAGTCTGAGTGAACTCTGAGAGATGGTAATGAACAAGGAGACCTGGTGTGCTGTGATTCATGGGGTCGCAAAGAGTCGGACACGACTGAGTGACTGAACTGAACTTATAATGGGCCGTTCACATATCAAAGCGAAATATGCACCTGTCAAAGAAATTCCAAACTAAATTTTTTATAGAATTGTAATACTACAACAGAAAGAGAAAAGAAGTGTGACATTCTATACAGACACACACACACACACAATGCAAATATATTATATATAAAAAAGTTGAAAGTGTACCTCAGAAACTTTGGAAAAATAAGATGCTAATCTATGCTTATCAGTGCTTTGCATATTAGATGTAGAAAGAAGCCATAGACACTGTGTAGTCCTTCTCCTTAACTGTAGACAGAGAAAGGTAAACTAAAGAAGCTAGGTTTGTTTAAGGCCACGTTTATTATTAGAGCATTAATAGATTAGATCCCATCTCTCCCTTTTTGTCCCAGGACTGTTATTCATTTTTCTCAATGATAATGAACGTCAATTTTTTTTTTCTTATTTAGAGAGTTATGGTTTTACTAGGATAAAAACAAGGTTGCCTGGGATACTAACCTAAGATCCACCTTAAGGAAACCCTGCACCTAAAGGAGTTTTTCTAATGAAATTGTATGTATAAGGCTTTTTCCTGATATATATTATAAAATATATCTATATTACAATATATCTGTATTATATAATTAGAATATATGTCTATAATAGATGATAACAGATTATAGTATATATAATACAATTGCATGTATAAGACTTTTTCTGATACAGATTAATTTTAGCAGAATATGAAAATTAAATTTTGGTGCTATTCTTTTTCTGTAAGGAGTTCAGTGGATGAGCTGCTCTAAAAAGCATAATGGTACTAATATATGTGGCCAGTAAGTAACTAAAAATATTAATAGTAGTTAATCAATTTGATTAATCTNGGGAGGGATTGGGGGCAGGAGGAGAAGGGGACGACAGAGGATGAGATGGCTGGATGGCATCACGGACTCGATGGACGTGAGTCTGAGTGAACTCTGAGAGATGGTAATGAACAAGGAGACCTGGTGTGCTGTGATTCATGGGGTCGCAAAGAGTCGGACACGACTGAGTGACTGAACTGAACTTATAATGGGCCGTTCACATATCAAAGCGAAATATGCACCTGTCAAAGAAATTCCAAACTAAATTTTTTATAGAATTGTAATACTACAACAGAAAGAGAAAAGAAGTGTGACATTCTATACAGACACACACACACACACAATGCAAATATATTATATATAAAAAAGTTGAAAGTGTACCTCAGAAACTTTGGAAAAATAAGATGCTAATCTATGCTTATCAGTGCTTTGCATATTAGATGTAGAAAGAAGCCATAGACAGTGTGTAGTCCTTCTCCTTAACTGTAGACAGAGAAAGGTAAACTAAAGAAGCTAGGTTTGTTTAAGGCCACGTTTATTATTAGAGAATTAATAGATTAGATCCCATCTCTCCCTTTTTGTCCCAGGACTGTTATTCATTTTTCTCAATGATAATGAACGTCAATTTTTTTTTTCTTATTTAGAGAGTTATGGTTTTACTAGGATAAAAACAAGGTTGCCTGGGATACTAACCTAAGATCCACCTTAAGGAAACCCTGCACCTAAAGGAGTTTTTCTAATGAAATTGTATGTATAAGGCTTTTTCCTGATATATATTATAAAATATATCTATATTACAATATATCTGTATTATATAATTAGAATATATGTCTATAATAGATGATAATAGATTATAGTATATATAATACAATTGCATGTATAAGACTTTTTCTGATACAGATTAATTTTAGCAGAATATGAAAATTAAATTTTGGTGCTATTCTTTTTCTGTAAGGAGTTCAGTGGATGAGCTGCTCTAAAAAGCATAATGGTACTAATATATGTGGCCAGTAAGTAACTAAAAATATTAATAGTAGTTAATCAATTTGATTAATCTGTCTTTCAGCCATAATCTGATATTTAGACATTGGTATTGGATGGTTGATTCTCTTAGCCACTTTCATTCGACAAATAATACTTATGTGCCAGTTAGTTGTTTACTAGAAGTGTAACAAAGAGATGAATTTTTCTCTGTATAGAGAGCTACTTGGTTTTCAAACTTCATCTAAAACATCAAAATCCACAAAGCTGCAGATTAGGTATAGTTTTTCCTGCCTACTCTTGACTCTCACAAAGTTTTATACACTGTTCTATTACAGTGTATAATAGAACAGATCCCTAATCTCTGGGATCTAATGTCTGATAATCTCTGAGATAGAGCTGATGTAATAATAATAGAAGTAAAATGCACAATAAATATAATGTGCTTGAATCATCCTGAAACCATTCCCCTGCCCCCAGTCTGTGGAAAAAGTTATCTTCCATGAAACTGGTCCCTGGGGCCCAAAAGGTTGGAGACCACTGTATTATAGTACTTATTATTTTAAATATACTTGAACATGTACAACCATTTCCCACTTTTAAAATATTTACCTCTTTCATTCTCTGTACTTAGTACACACCTGGGTTTTGCATCGTATAGTTTATGTATTCATTGGTCTGACTCTTCAGTCTGGGGACAGTGGTTTGCCCTATGTCTTCCCCTCCCTGTAGGACCAGGAAGAATTGCTAGTTTATTAGTTTGTTCAGCTTTTAATTTTTGCTGGGGCAGAGTGATAGATTTCAAGCTTATATGCAAAATTGGAAACTAGAGTCCTTGCTGCACTACATTTAAAGAGAATTAATAATATCTATGTTCATCATAGATACATTTCTGAGCTTATCCATTATATTGATACAGTATACATATAAAGGGATTTCTGGAGAACTTGGGTATCTTATCACATTTTTAAATTAAAAAAATCTGTGACTTTCCAACATGCAAAGAAAATCTTGATTATAAGATTAAAATCCCTATTAAAATATACTTAAAAGTAGAGTGAATATTCTTCCCATTCACCTTGCAAAACAGGTGTCAGTTATTGGCTTTATAATTATAGGTATTATAAAGATCGATACTTGATTTTATTTTCAGGATTCAAAAGAATGTAATAAAAAATAAAAACTTAACACTAAAGATGAGAAAAAACATATTAGCCATTTCAGTACTCAGGAATAATGAGAGATGATGAAAATCCCAAGGCAGTCTCTTGATAGTTCTTAAATCCATTTGCAAAGTTTTCATCCATATGCTACATAAAAGCATCCATAATGGCAGGAATAGATTAGATCAAACTTCACAAAAATATTGGTGGGATGAATTTTTTCTGAAATATTTAATGAGTGATTGAATCTTGCCTTATCTTTAATTTACATAAACTGTAGCCTTGCTGTACAGGTAGAACAACTGTTAACTTCTACTTTAAGTTCAATTTCACCATTAAGCAGTACAAATGGATGGCACTTGTGCAGTTCACAAGCTGTTATGCAAATCACAAAGTTTGGGATATGCTTTAGAAACAGTTTTTAAATTTTTTGTTGGATAGAAGCTCACTGTTGGTGAAAGGGTAATGGTCTGTTATGTAAAAGCTTATGCTCTATCATAAGAAACACTTTATCATGTACCTTCTATGTGTTTGACATTGGGTTAAAGAATGTAGATACAGTATTTAGCAAGATAAACACATTTCCTGTTCTTATATTACCTCATGTATAGTGAGATAAAGAATCTGCCTTCAATGTGAGAAAACTGGGCTTGATCCCTGGGCTGGGAAAATCCTCTAGAGAAGGGCATGACAACCCACTCCAGTATTCTTGCATAGAAAATTTCATGGACAGAAAAGCCTGGTGAAACACAGCCCATGGGGTCACAAAGAGTCGGACAAAAAGAGCGACTAACACACACACACAACCAGGAAAGGCATCCAAAGTAAATGTTAAAATGCTGTCTAGAAAACATAATCTGATATAGATTGCCTAAAAAGCTAAATGCACTGTTCAGATTAATAATTCTAGGTTTTCTCAACAAGGAGATCCAACTAGTCCATCCTAAAGGAAATCAGTCCTAGGTATTCATTGGAGGAAATGATGTTGAAGCTGAAACTCCAATACTTTGCTCACCTGATGTGAAGAGCGGACTCATTTGAAAAGACCCTGATGCTGGGAGAGATTGAGGGCAGGAGGAGAAGGAGATGATAGAGGATGAGATGGTTGGATGGCATCACCGACACAATGGACATGGGTTTGGTGGACTCTAGGAGTTGGTGATGGACAAGGATGCCTGGCGTGCTGTGGTTCATGGGGTCACAAAGAGTCAGACACAACTGAGTGACTGAACTGAACTGAACTCAACAATATTCATGAAGAATTGTTCTAGCTAAATATAAGACTCAAGAAAGCATTGAATATTCTACTGAAGAAATCACCACGAGTATTTCAGATTTATCTGGGGATATTTTAGAAATACTTAAGCCTTGGCTTACTCCTAGAAATTTGTCTTCTATAAACATCTCTGCATTGAGTTGGCTTCCCAAGTGGTTCTCATCTAGTTAAGAGCTTTGCGTACTAAAAATTCTTATTAGAGAAACATGTAGCTCATAAGCCTCATCCACAGCAACAACTTGAAAGAAAATAAGAATTGTAGGGCTTAACTACATTAATCAATAAGAAGAGAACCAGCAACACTCAGAGTCCTGAGTGAAGTGAGTTTTGTGATTGGTTATTGATGTTCTCGCTGTGAGACTTTAGAAAGAGTTGACTCCTGAGATAGGTGAACTAATAGAACAGAAAGCAGGATATTTCTGCTTCAGTTCAGTTCAGTTCAGTCGCTCAGTATTGTCCGACTCTTTGCGACCCCATGAATCGCAGCATGCCAGGCCTCCCTGTCCATCACCAACTCCCGGAGTTCACTCAGACTCACGTCCATTGAGTCAGTGATGCCATCCAGCCATCTCATCCTCTGTCATCCCCTTCTCCTCCTGCCCCCAATCCCTCCCAACATCAAAGTCTTTTCCAATGAGTCAACTCTTCGCATGAGGTGGCCAAATTACTGAGTTTCAGCTTTAGCATCATTCCTTCCAAAGAAATAGGGCTGATTTCCTTCAGAATGGACTGGTTGGATCTCCTTGTAGTCCAAGGGACTCTCAAGAGTCTTCTCCAACACCACAGTTCAAAAGCATCAATTCTTCAGTGCTCAGCTTTCTTCACAGTCCAACTCTCATATCCATACATGACTACTGGAAAAACCATAGCCTTGATTAGATGGACCTTAGTGGGTTTGGGAATTTTGAGAAAATGACTAAAGGATTTTCTTGGGCATCTTATGGTTTCCAAACTTGGTATATTTGAATAATTTCATTTTGATGATGAAGATCCTAGAAAAGAAAAGAAAAAGTGAGTGATCATTAAGGATCAGTAACCATCTAAAAAATGCTAAGGAAAGTACCCTCTCCATGTAAGCTTTGCTAAGTATCTAACCAGGATAAGTAACTAGCCCTTACCAAATGATTTCATTCAACTGAAATCCCTCCTTGGCGTTTGTGCTTAACTCTTTTAAGTTAATAAGGAGGAACAAAATATATTGACTAAACAATGCACTTGTATTAACCATGATTTATTTATGTCTTTACAAATGTTAGAATAAAAATGTTTCTGCAAAGGTGCATATACCTTTGAAAGTTATATTTGCAAATATTCCTGCTTACTAAAATAAAACACATTACTAAAGGAGTTTATCTATGTGAATATGCCAATTTGGTTTCTGCTGTCATTAGGAATGCAGACAGTGTGGGGTCTGAGAGCCCAAATCTTTCTGTTTTTACAAGAAATAATAAATGAATCCTTAATTAATATGCAAGGAAATATATTTAGTCTTTAATACAAATGCATTATGTTTACTGGTTAATTATATTATCACCAAGGAAACAATAAGGCTTTGTGTAGAAAATCTATTCAGAGTGAGTTAGTAAGTGAAACAAAATAAAGAGCATTTGGATTTAGACTAGAAAAGTATTTGGGTTCAATATGCCTCTTTTAATTAATCTGTCAAATGTAAAGATATAAATGCTTGCAAACACTCAACCTCAGCATATTTATTTTATGTTTTGCACGTCTGTCCATCCACTCTTACTTCCTTTGTCTCTGTTTATTTTGTGACACCTTTAGAGGAAAATAAAAAGACTTTGCTTGTCAGAGACCTCCTATCTCTAACTTCAAGAAATTCTTTATAGAGAACAATTTTTGTTATTGCTCTTTCTATATATTAAATAACACGTTTCTTCAATAATTTTTCTTTTCACGTCAGTTTTTGAAGAGGTTGAATAAGAATACATTTAGAAAACAGAAGAAATGAGAGTACAAAACTACAGTCTATATTTTGGTCCAGAGAGTTGGCAAGAAAGTTGTCAAAGAGAATTAAAAATAACCAATGGACAATTTAAGGAAAGCTTAAAGGTCTTCTCTATAAAGAAAAGGAACTCAAAGAAAGAAGGAACTAGCTTCTTTATCTGCAAACTCTCACTTTCTCCACAAATTGCCACTGGGATCCAATTTACTTTTTGATCTAACTGTACATGTTCCTGAGTTAAAACTCAGGCCATTGAACCACAAGCTGTGAGTATATCAGAGCTTTTCTAGGTATATAATGACTGGGTTGGAAATATACAACTCAAATCTATGAAGAAGTGTCTTGTTTTTGTCAAAGAATTATTTCTCCACCATAATAATCAATTTTTCAGATTGGTTTGGTAGATTAAGAAGCCTATTATACAGAGTGAAGTAAGCCAGAAAGAAAAACACCAATACACTATAATAACACATATATATGGAATTTAGAAAGATGGCAACAATAACCTGTATGCGAGACAGCAAAAGAGACACAGATGTATAGAACAGTCTTTTGGACTCTGTGGGAGAGGGCAAGGGTGAGATGATTTGGGAGAATGGTGTTGAAACATGTATATTATCATATGTGAAATGAATTACCAGTCCAGTTTGCATGCATGGATGCACCGAGCAGGATGCTAGGTGCTGGTGCACTGGGGTGACCCAGAAGGATGAGATGGGGAAGGAGGTGGGAGAGGGGTTCAGGATGGGAAACACATGTACACCCATGGCAGATTCATGTCAATGTATGGCAAAAGCAATACAATATTGCAAAGTAATTAGCTTCTAATTAAAATAAATAAATTTATATTAAAAAAATAAAATTTCCAAAACTTTCTTCTCAAGCTTAAAATTTTTGAGCAAAGTTCTGTTTAAGAAAAATCTTTATAGGCCTAAACATGTCTTTTTAACTATTGATAGGCAGGAAAGACTGATTCGAAAATGAACCTTTCATTTATTTTAGCATTTTCTACTAATGATTCTTTTATTTGTATGTTTCATATGATGGAAGTTTATCTAATGGAAATTTGACAAGATTAGTACTTTTCATGGGGACTATGTGATCAAAACTACTTTATTAATAATAGTAAGGTTTTATCTGCTTTTTATACTGTCTTGACATTTTCACTGATGGTGGAGAAGCCATGGTGGACAAAACAGCAGATGTCTTTACCAGAATCAGTGGCATGAGACTGTTATAGTGGTCCTTGTGTACTTCATTATCATGCACTCATACTTAAAATTTTATGATACGTGAATAATTTCACTTAAGAGTGTTCTTAATGGGAAAGAGGATTTATTAATTTCATAAAACCTCTAATCTTGCATATTTCATGCTTCACTAGACTGTGTAACAAAATGGGTAATTTGAGAAAAGTATTTCTGTCGATTTCCAAAATAGCATGGTTGCCTCAAAATAAAGTGCATTTATGCAACTGTTTGGTTGTGAACTGAAAGAATAAATGTTTTAAGTGAAAGAAAAAATGATAGGCAAAAAATACAGACTTGCTGCTGCTGCTGCTAAGTCACTTCAGTCGTGTCCAACTCTGTGTGACCCCATAGACAGCAGCCCACCAGGCTCCCCCATCCCTGGGATTCTCCAGGCAAGAACACTGGAGTGGGTTGCCATTTCCTTCTCCAATGCATGAAAGTGAAAAGTCAAAGTGAAGTCGCTCAGTCGTGTCCAACCCTCAGCGACCTCATGGACTACAGCCTACCAGGCTCCTCTGTCCGTGGGAGTTTCCAGGCAAGGATATACAGACTTGAGCATTAGGCAAACTTTTTTTTTTTTTAATGACAAGTTTATTTAAAAATGACCCATATTTAAATGATCCATTATTTCAAGAACAAAAAATTAAAACTATTTGTTGTTAATGATAAAATTTGAGTATTAAAAATAAGAATTTTGAAAATTTCTTTATACCATTATGAACTTCACAGTTTCCTGATACTTAAGGAATTTTCTGATATCTGGGATAATATTAACAAATATGACTTTTGGAAATCACACTATGAAACACATCAACATTTGGACATTCTGTATAACAGTGAATTAATTTTTTAAATGACCAATGCTTGACATTACAAAATCATCCATGGATAAATTTCATTTAATGTGCAAGATGGACCAATGTATTTTATTGTAATAGAATATGTAAAAGAGCAAGAAAAGTTTGTTGCCAGGGTTTCAGATTCTCTATTGGAACTAATATTTAAGGAACGATACTTATTAATTTTTGGTGTAACATCACAAAAGGATAGTTGAAATTATCTGAAAAGATTACTAAACACACGTTTTTCCTACTGCATATTTTTTAAGGTGGCATTTTTTCCACGGATTTGACTCAACACCGGATAAGCAATAGATTGAATGAAGAAATAAACAAGAATCAATTTTTTAAAAATATTAAGCCAAAAATTAAAGATATCTGCAAATATTTAAAACAATATTGCTCTTCTAATGTGTATTAATTTCAGCTGTAAACCAAAGTGAATCAGCTATATGTATATATATATATATATNCCATGATTTATTTATGTCTTTACAAATGTTAGAATAAAAATGTTTCTGCAAAGGTGCATATACCTTTGAAAGTTATATTTGCAAATATTCCTGCTTACTAAAATAAAACACATTACTAAAGGAGTTTATCTATGTGAATATGCCAATTTGGTTTCTGCTGTCATTAGGAATGCAGACAGTGTGGGGTCTGAGAGCCCAAATCTTTCTGTTTTTACAAGAAATAATAAATGAATCCTTAATTAATATGCAAGGAAATATATTTAGTCTTTAATACAAATGCATTATGTTTACTGGTTAATTATATTATCACCAAGGAAACAATAAGGCTTTGTGTAGAAAATCTATTCAGAGTGAGTTAGTAAGTGAAACAAAATAAAGAGCATTTGGATTTAGACTAGAAAAGTATTTGGGTTCAATATGCCTCTTTTAATTAATCTGTCAAATGTAAAGATATAAATGCTTGCAAACACTCAACCTCAGCATATTTATTTTATGTTTTGCACGTCTGTCCATCCACTCTTACTTCCTTTGTCTCTGTTTATTTTGTGACACCTTTAGAGGAAAATAAATAGACTTTGCTTGTCAGAGACCTCCTATCTCTAACTTCAAGAAATTCTTTATAGAGAACAATTTTTGTTATTGCTCTTTCTATATATTAAATAACACGTTTCTTCAATAATTTTTCTTTTCACGTCAGTTTTTGAAGAGGTTGAATAAGAATACATTTAGAAAACAGAAGAAATGAGAGTACAAAACTACAGTCTATATTTTGGTCCAGAGAGTTGGCAAGAAAGTTGTCAAAGAGAATTAAAAATAACCAATGGACAATTTAAGGAAAGCTTAAAGGTCTTCTCTATAAAGAAAAGGAACTCAAAGAAAGAAGGAACTAGCTTCTTTATCTGCAAACTCTCACTTTCTCCACAAATTGCCACTGGGATCCAATTTACTTTTTGATCTAACTGTACATGTTCCTGAGTTAAAACTCAGGCCATTGAACCACAAGCTGTGAGTATATCAGAGCTTTTCTAGGTATATAATGACTGGGTTGGAAATATACAACTCAAATCTATGAAGAAGTGTCTTGTTTTTGTCAAAGAATTATTTCTCCACCATAATAATCAATTTTTCAGATTGGTTTGGTAGATTAAGAAGCCTATTATACAGAGTGAAGTAAGCCAGAAAGAAAAACACCAATACACTATAATAACACATATATATGGAATTTAGAAAGATGGCAACAATAACCTGTATGCGAGACAGCAAAAGAGACACAGATGTATAGAACAGTCTTTTGGACTCTGTGGGAGAGGGCAAGGGTGAGATGATTTGGGAGAATGGTGTTGAAACATGTATATTATCATATGTGAAATGAATTACCAGTCCAGTTTGCATGCATGGATGCACCGAGCAGGATGCTAGGTGCTGGTGCACTGGGGTGACCCAGAAGGATGAGATGGGGAAGGAGGTGGGAGAGGGGTTCAGGATGGGAAACACATGTACACCCATGGCAGATTCATGTCAATGTATGGCAAAAGCAATACAATATTGCAAAGTAATTAGCTTCTAATTAAAATAAATAAATTTATATTAAAAAAATAAAATTTCCAAAACTTTCTTCTCAAGCTTAAAATTTTTGAGCAAAGTTCTGTTTAAGAAAAATCTTTATAGGCCTAAACATGTCTTTTTAACTATTGATAGGCAGGAAAGACTGATTCGAAAATGAACCTTTCATTTATTTTAGCATTTTCTACTAATGATTCTTTTATTTGTATGTTTCATATGATGGAAGTTTATCTAATGGAAATTTGACAAGATTAGTACTTTTCATGGGGACTATGTGATCAAAACTACTTTATTAATAATAGTAAGGTTTTATCTGCTGTTTATACTGTCTTGACATTTTCACTGATGGTGGAGAAGCAATGGTGGACAAAACAGCAGATGTCTTTACCAGAATCAGTGGCATGAGACTGTTATAGTGGTCCTTGTGTACTTCATTATCATGCACTCATACTTAAAATTTTATGATACGTGAATAATTTCACTTAAGAGTGTTCTTAATGGGAAAGAGGATTTATTAATTTCATAAAACCTCTAATCTTGCATATTTCATGCTTCACTAGACTGTGTAACAAAATGGGTAATTTGAGAAAAGTATTTCTGTCGATTTCCAAAATAGCATGGTTGCCTCAAAATAAAGTGCATTTATGCAACTGTTTGGTTGTGAACTGAAAGAATAAATGTTTTAAGTGAAAGAAAAAATGATAGGCAAAAAATACAGACTTGCTGCTGCTGCTGCTAAGTCACTTCAGTCGTGTCCAACTCTGTGTGACCCCATAGACAGCAGCCCACCAGGCTCCCCCATCCCTGGGATTCTCCAGGCAAGAACACTGGAGTGGGTTGCCATTTCCTTCTCCAATGCATGAAAGTGAAAAGTCAAAGTGAAGTCGCTCAGTCGTGTCCAACCCTCAGCGACCTCATGGACTACAGCCTACCAGGCTCCTCTGTCCATGGGAGTTTCCAGGCAAGGATATACAGACTTGAGCATTAGGCAAACTTTTTTTTTTTTTAATGACAAGTTTATTTAAAAATGACCCATATTTAAATGANCTCATGGACTACAGCCTACCAGGCTCCTCTGTCCGTGGGAGTTTCCAGGCAAGGATATACAGACTTGAGCATTAGGCAAACTTTTTTTTTTTTTAATGACAAGTTTATTTAAAAATGACCCATATTTAAATGATCCATTATTTCAAGAACAAAAAATTAAAACTATTTGTTGTTAATGATAAAATTTGAGTATTAAAAATAAGAATTTTGAAAATTTCTTTATACCATTATGAACTTCACAGTTTCCTGATACTTAAGGAATTTTCTGATATCTGGGATAATATTAACAAATATGACTTTTGGAAATCACACTATGAAACACATCAACATTTGGACATTCTGTATAACAGTGAATTAATTTTTTAAATGACCAATGCTTGACATTACAAAATCATCCATGGATAAATTTCATTTAATGTGCAAGATGGACCAATGTATTTTATTGTAATAGAATATGTAAAAGAGCAAGAAAAGTTTGTTGCCAGGGTTTCAGATTCTCTATTGGAACTAATATTTAAGGAACGATACTTATTAATTTTTGGTGTAACATCACAAAAGGATAGTTGAAATTATCTNCTGCAAGGAGATCCAACCAGTCCATTCTGAAGGAGATCAACCCTGGGATTTCTTTGGAAGGAATGATGCTAAAGCTGAAACTCCAGTACTTTGGCCACCTCATGCAAAAAGTTGACTCATTGGAAAAGACTCTGATGCTGGGAGGGATTGGGGGCAGGAGAAGGGGACGACTGAGGATGGGATGGCTGGATGGCATCATGGACTCGATGGAAGTGAGTCTGAGTGAACTCAGAGATATGGTAATAAACAGGGAGACCTGGCATGCTGCGATTCATGGGTTTGCAAAGAGCCAGACACGACTGAGCAACTGAACTGAACTGAGTTAAATATGCCATAATTATAGCTTTAAGAGGTTCAGTGGTTTCCCAAGAGAAAAAAAAGATATAAGCAAAGTTTTAAAAGAGATCTGTTGAGAGTACAAAATAGCTTAAGCCTTTTCAAATAATGTGTGTTTTTCAAATATTTTATTATCATACCCTTTGTCAAGTAAAGTCTTCTGAAAAATGAAACTAATGAAAAGTTATAAGTGGAATGTTATTTGTATTCACTTATTTTTCTACATTAAATTTCAGGAGAATTGCTTATTTTAGATAAATTGTGGTCAGTAATAATGATTTAATCAGTTCAGCCATTTAAATATCCATGGTTATGGATTATAGTTTTAGAATTTTATTAGTTCCAGTACACAGTTACATTCTAATTTTGGAGAGTAGGGGTGAATAACATAAGGAAAATACTGATTTACCTAGTTTTGTTTTTATTTTTTGCAAATAGAAGAAAATTAACATGGGACATCTTTCTATTTCAGGATATTGTTTACACAAAATGACCTAAGGTAAAATTTTTCTTTCAAAACTGAATCACAGATTGACATAGAAGCAGTCAAAACAATGGGGCTAAGACAGTGTTTTCAACAAATGGTGCTGAAGCAACTGGACATCCACATGCCAAAACATGAATCTAGACACAGACCTTATACACTTCACACAAATTAGCTCAAGATGGATTAGAGATCTACATGTAAAACACAATTAGAAAACTTCTGAAGAATAACATAGAAGTAAGCTTGCTGCTACTAAGTTGTTTCAGTCGTGTCTGACTGTGCAATCCCAAGGACTGCAGCCTATCAGGCTCCTCCATCCATAGGATTTTCCAGGCAAGTGTACTGGTGTGGGTTGCCACTGCCTTCTCCAGAAGTAAGCTTAGATGACCTTAAAGTGAAAGCCACTCAGTCGTGTCCAACTCTTTGCAATCCCACGGACTGTACAGTTCAAGGAATTCTCTGGGCCAAAGTACTGAGTGGGTAGTTGTTCCTTTCTCCAGGGGAGCTTCCAAACCCAGGGATGGAATGGAGGTCTCTCACATTGCAGGCAGATTCTTTACCAACTGAGCCACAACCTTGGATATGCCTTTTTAGATAGAATGCCAGAAGAACAATCTATGAGAAAAATAATTGGTAAGTTGAACCTTATTGAAATTAAATTTTCTGCTCTGCAAAAGACAATGCCAATACAATTAGAAGACAATCTATAGACTTGAAGAAAATATTTCCAAAACACACATCTGATAGAGGAGTGTTATCCAAAATATACAAAACTCTTAAAAATTAGTATTAAGAAAATAACTCAAATAAAATGTGAGCCAAAACTCTAGAATTTGTCATTTCATCTATATGATAAATTGCTCATTAAAAAAAAAAGTTTCATGTCTTTCATCTTTTAAAGGAAAAAAAGAGATGGGCCAAAGACTGACATCTCACAATGAAGACAAACAAATGACAAGGAAATAGAAAGATGTTCCCCATCATATGTCATAAGGAAAAATATAAATTTAGACATTAATAAGATATCACCATACACCTATTAGAATGGCCCAAATACAGAGTACAGATAACCTCAAATGCTGGCAAGGATGTAGAGCAATAGGAACTCTCATTAAATGTTTCTTAGAAAACTGATCATAGTTTTACTCTACAATCCAACAGCAATTGTACTCCTTCAGTTCAGTTCAGTTCAGTTCAGTTCAGTCACTCAGTAGTGTCTGACTGTTTGTGACCACATGAACCACAGCACACCAGGCCTCCCTGTCCATCACCGACTCCCAGAGTTCACCCAAACTCATGTCCATTGAGTTGGTGATGCCGTTCAACTGTCTCATCCTCTGTTGTCCCCTTCTCCTTCTGCCCTCAGTCTTTCCCAGCATCAGGGAAGTCAGTGAGTCAGCTCTTCACATCAAGTGGCCAAAGTATTGGAGTTTCAGCTTCAACATCAGTCTTCCAATGAACACCCAGGACTGATCTCCTTTAGGATGGACTGGTTGGATCTCCCTGGAGTCCAAAGGACTCTCAAGAGTCCTCTCCAACACCACAGTTCAAAAACATCAATTCTTTGGTGCTCAGCTTTCATTATAGTCCAACTCTCACATTCATACATGACTACTGTAAAAACCATAGCCTTGACTGGATGGGCCTGTTAGCAAAGTAATGTCTCTGCTTTTCAATATGCTGTCTAGGTTGGTCATAACTTTATTTTCATAGAATAAGCACATTTTAATTTCATGGCTGCAATCACCATCTGAGTGAAAGTTGTCAATATGAAAAGTCTACATTCTGTATGATTTCAATACATAGCATTCTTCAGAAGACAAAACATTGGAACCACTAAAAATATTAGTGGTTGCCAGGGGGCTTGGGATGAGCAGGGATGATTAGGCAGAGCACAGAGGATTTTTAGGGCAAGGAAGATACTCTGTATGATATCATGGTAATTGATACATGTCATTACACATTTGTCTAAACTGACAGTACAACACCATGGTGAATGCTAATGTAAAGTATGGCCTTTAGGTGACTAGTGTATGTGCGCTCAGTTGTGTCCAACTCTGTGAAACCCCATGGACTGCAGCCTGCCAGGCTCCTCTGCCCATGGGATTTTCTAGGCAAGAATATTAGAATGGGTCACCATTTTGTCCTAGGTAATTGTGATGTGTCAATGTAGGTTCATCAGTGTAACATACATGACACCACTTTGGTGTGGGATGTTGATAATGGGTAAAGAAAGGCTGTGCATGTATGGGAGCAGGGGCTATACAAAAACTCTCTGTGCTTTCCTTTTAATTTTGTTGTGAACCTTAAACTGTTCTAAAAATATCTTAATAAAAAATTGAATCACACACATATAGATTTCCTTAGTCTGTCAACTCCAAAGACTAGAAGCAATGGCACCGTGAAGCAATGAGCACACCTCGTTTCTAAGGGAGAGATCTTGGTTTCTAAAATTATTATTCGATAAAAATAAATCAGAAGTGGGGCTTGGAAAAGTGAATGATTTTGAAATTGCTGCAAGAAAATATAAGATGGACCTGGAGCGTCTTGTTCCATCAGAAAGTACAAAGTGCTAAAAAACAGAAACCCATAATCATGGGTATGTCAGAGGTACACAGGAGCCAACTTAAATAGCTCCCAATAGTAAAACAATCCAAGAAAAAAGATAAAATAATACTGGATAATAACACAAAATATAAAATGAATATCCATAATCCCTTAGTTATATGTATAAATAATTGAGTAAACAAAGATGTGAGAGAGAATAGTCATATTGCCTGTGTAGAAGAATTCTAAATAGTCTATGTTGACACTCTATGTTCAAGGAGAGGAAGCATAAATTCCCACTTCCACTACTTAAACAACTGTTTTCAAAGACTATACTCTTGGAAGAGGGAAAAAGTCTATAGAAAAGGAACAAAAGAGTAACTGACAGTGGAGAAATCCAACCAGTAGTCCTTCAGCCTGGCAATCATGAATTACAATAGTAATTCATACTGAAACAATATGGGGTGAAGTGATGAAAATGATACATGATCTTCCTATTATTCCTCCCTAAAACTGACAAAATTAAAATATGAGAAAAATGTTAAACTCATTCTAATAGAGGAACATCTTGACAACATCCAACCAATACTCCTTGAAACTGCCAAAGTCATCAAAGCCAAATAAAATCTGAGACTATATTAAAAAAGGGAAAGATTTTATGAATCTAGAGATGTATTTTTAAACTATGTATCAAAATTAATATTCAATAGAAAAATATTATTATTTTAGATTTTATAGATATTTGTGTGTGTGTGTGTGTGTGTGTGTGTGTGTGTTCAATTGGTCAGTTTTGTTCAACTCTTTGCAACTCCATGGACTGTAGCTCATTACAGTCCTCTGTCCATGAGATTTCTTATGGAAGAATACTAGAGTTGATTGCCATTTCCTTCTCCAGGAGATTTTCCCAACCAAGGGAATGAACACATATCTCTTGCATTGGCAGACTGATTCTTTATCACTGAGCCACCTGGAGAACCCTCATAGATATTTATGTTCATATAATATAAATATGAATATAAATACATGTATAAATATTTATAATAAATGTATTTATTAAAAACACACATAATAAGGGAAATCAAAAGGCAAAAGGCAAACTGGAAAAATGTAGTTACAATATACATCACTTATACAGAGTTAAAATATACAATATTATAAAAAATGAATAAATGTGAGGAAAAAAATACTTGAAAGGAAAATGGGAAACTGGCAAGAAAGACTTATAATCATACATAGACACACACATGAAGTCAAGTAGGCCTTAGGAAAGATCACTATGAACAAAAATGGCAGAGGTGATGGAATTCCAGTTGAGCTATTTCA
>SJYW01053321.1:217434-230990 GCA_006410735.1 Raphicerus campestris | reverse complement strand
AAAAAAAGATATAAGCAAAGTTTTAAAAGAGATCTGTTGAGAGTACAAAATAGCTTAAGCTTTTTCAAATAATGTGTGTTTTTCAAACATTTTATTATCATACCCTTTGTCAAGTAAAGTCTTCTGAAAAATGAAACTAATGAAAAGTTATAAGTGGAATGTTATTTTTATTCACTTATTTTTCTACATTAAATTTCAGGAGAATTGCTTATTTTAGATAAATTGTGGTCAGTAATAATGATTTAATCAGTTCAGCCATTTAAATATCCATGGTTATGGATTATAGTTTTAGAATTTTATTAGTTCCAGTACACAGTTACATTCTAATTTTGGAGAGTAGGGGTGAATAACATAAGGAAAATACTGATTTACCTAGTTTTGTTTTTATTTTTTGCAAATAGAAGAAAATTAACATGGGACATCTTTCTATTTCAGGATATTGTTTACACAAAATGACCTAAGGTAAAATTTTTCTTTCAAAACTGAATCACAGATTGACATAGAAGCAGTCAAAACAATGGGGCTAAGACAGTGTTTTCAACAAATGGTGCTGAAGCAACTGGACATCCACATGCCAAAACATGAATCTAGACACAGACCTTATACACTTCACACAAATTAGCTCAAGATGGATTAGAGATCTACATGTAAAACACAATTAGAAAACTTCTGAAGAATAACATAGAAGTAAGCTTGCTGCTACTAAGTTGTTTCAGTCGTGTCTGACTGTGCAATCCCAAGGACTGCAGCCTATCAGGCTCCTCCATCCATAGGATTTTCCAGGCAAGTGTACTGGTGTGGGTTGCCACTGCCTTCTCCAGAAGTAAGCTTAGATGACCTTAAAGTGAAAGCCACTCAGTCGTGTCCAACTCTTTGCAATCCCACGGACTGTACAGTTCAAGGAATTCTCTGGGCCAAAGTACTGAGTGGGTAGTTGTTCCTTTCTCCAGGGGAGCTTCCAAACCCAGGGATGGAATGGAGGTCTCTCACATTGCAGGCAGATTCTTTACCAACTGAGCCACAACCTTGGATATGCCTTTTTAGATAGAATGCCAGAAGAACAATCTATGAGAAAAATAATTGGTAAGTTGAACCTTATTGAAATTAAATTTTCTGCTCTGCAAAAGACAATGCCAATACAATTAGAAGACAATCTATAGACTTGAAGAAAATATTTCCAAAACACACATCTGATAGAGGAGTGTTATCCAAAATATACAAAACTCTTAAAAATTAGTATTAAGAAAATAACTCAAATAAAATGTGAGCCAAAACTCTAGAATTTGTCATTTCATCTATATGATAAATTGCTCATTAAAAAAAAAAGTTTCATGTCTTTCATCTTTTAAAGGAAAAAAAGAGATGGGCCAAAGACTGACATCTCACAATGAAGACAAACAAATGACAAGGAAATAGAAAGATGTTCCCCATCATATGTCATAAGGAAAAATATAAATTTAGACATTAATAAGATATCACCATACACCTATTAGAATGGCCCAAATACAGAGTACAGATAACCTCAAATGCTGGCAAGGATGTAGAGCAATAGGAACTTTCATTAAATGTTTCTTAGAAAACTGATCATAGTTTTACTCTACAATCCAACAGCAATTGTACTCCTTCAGTTCAGTTCAGTTCAGTTCAGTTCAGTCACTCAGTAGTGTCTGACTGTTTGTGACCACATGAACCACAGCACACCAGGCCTCCCTGTCCATCACCGACTCCCAGAGTTCACCCAAACTCATTTCCATTGAGTTGGTGATGCCGTTCAACTGTCTCATCCTCTGTTGTCCCCTTCTCCTTCTGCCCTCAGTCTTTCCCAGCATCAGGGAAGTCAGTGAGTCAGCTCTTCACATCAAGTGGCCAAAGTATTGGAGTTTCAGCTTCAACATCAGTCTTCCAATGAACACCCAGGACTGATCTCCTTTAGGATGGACTGGTTGGATCTCCCTGGAGTCCAAAGGACTCTCAAGAGTCCTCTCCAACACCACAGTTCAAAAACATCAATTCTTTGGTGCTCAGCTTTCATTATAGTCCAACTCTCACATTCATACATGACTACTGTAAAAACCATAGCCTTGACTGGATGGGCCTGTTAGCAAAGTAATGTCTCTGCTTTTCAATATGCTGTCTAGGTTGGTCATAACTTTATTTTCATAGAATAAGCACATTTTAATTTCATGGCTGCAATCACCATCTGAGTGAAAGTTGTCAATATGAAAAGTCTACATTCTGTATGATTTCAATACATAGCATTCTTCAGAAGACAAAACATTGGAACCACTAAAAATATTAGTGGTTGCCAGGGGGCTTGGGATGAGCAGGGATGATTAGGCAGAGCACAGAGGATTTTTAGGGCAAGGAAGATACTCTGTATGATATCATGGTAATTGATACATGTCATTACACATTTGTCTAAACTGACAGTACAACACCATGGTGAATGCTAATGTAAAGTATGGCCTTTAGGTGACTAGTGTATGTGCGCTCAGTTGTGTCCAACTCTGTGAAACCCCATGGACTGCAGCCTGCCAGGCTCCTCTGCCCATGGGATTTTCTAGGCAAGAATATTAGAATGGGTCACCATTTTGTCCTAGGTAATTGTGATGTGTCAATGTAGGTTCATCAGTGTAACATACATGACACCACTTTGGTGTGGGATGTTGATAATGGGTAAAGAAAGGCTGTGCGTGTATGGGAGCAGGGGCTATGCAAAAACTCTCTGTGCTTTCCTTTTAATTTTGTTGTGAACCTTAAACTGTTCTAAAAATATCTTAATAAAAAATTGAATCACACACATATAGATTTCCTTAGTCTGTCAACTCCAAAGACTAGAAGCAATGGCACCGTGAAGCAATGAGCACACCTCGTTTCTAAGGGAGAGATCTTGGTTTCTAAAATTATTATTCGATAAAAATAAATCAGAAGTGGGGCTTGGAAAAGTGAATGATTTTGAAATTGCTGCAAGAAAATATAAGATGGACCTGGAGCGTCTTGTTCCATCAGAAAGTACAAAGTGCTAAAAAACAGAAACCCATAATCATGGGTATGTCAGAGGTACACAGGAGCCAACTTAAATAGCTCCCAATAGTAAAACAATCCAAGAAAAAAGATAAAATAATACTGGATAATAACACAAAATATAAAATGAATATCCATAATCCCTTAGTTATATGTATAAATAATTGAGTAAACAAAGATGTGAGAGAGAATAGTCATATTGCCTGTGTAGAAGAATTCTAAATAGTCTATGTTGACACTCTATGTTCAAGGAGAGGAAGCATAAATTCCCACTTCCACTACTTAAACAACTGTTTTCAAAGACTATACTCTTGGAAGAGGGAAAAAGTCTATAGAAAAGGAACAAAAGAGTAACTGACAGTGGAGAAATCCAACCAGTAGTCCTTCAGCCTGGCAATCATGAATTACAATAGTAATTCATACTGAAACAATATGGGGTGAAGTGATGAAAATGATACATGATCTTCCTATTATTCCTCCCTAAAACTGACAAAATTAAAATATGAGAAAAATGTTAAACTCATTCTAATAGAGGAACATCTTGACAACATCCAACCAATACTCCTTGAAACTGCCAAAGTCATCAAAGCCAAATAAAATCTGAGACTATATTAAAAAAGGGAAAGATTTTATGAATCTAGAGATGTATTTTTAAACTATGTATCAAAATTAATATTCAATAGAAAAATATTATTATTTTAGATTTTATAGATATTTGTGTGTGTGTGTGTGTGTGTGTGTGTGTGCTGTCTCTTATACACANAAGGGAAAGATTTTATGAATCTAGAGATGTATTTTTAAACTATGTATCAAAATTAATATTCAATAGAAAAATATTATTATTTTAGATTTTATAGATATTTGTGTGTGTGTGTGTGTGTGTGTGTGTGTGTGTTCAATTGGTCAGTTTTGTTCAACTCTTTGCAACTCCATGGACTGTAGCTCATTACAGTCCTCTGTCCATGAGATTTCTTATGGAAGAATACTAGAGTTGATTGCCATTTCCTTCTCCAGGAGATTTTCCCAACCAAGGGAATGAACACATATCTCTTGCATTGGCAGACTGATTCTTTATCACTGAGCCACCTGGAGAACCCTCATAGATATTTATGTTCATATAATATAAATATGAATATAAATACATGTATAAATATTTATAATAAATGTATTTATTAAAAACACACATAATAAGGGAAATCAAAAGGCAAAAGGCAAACTGGAAAAATGTAGTTACAATGTACATCACTTATACAGAGTTAAAATATACAATATTATAAAAAATGAATAAATGTGAGAAAAAAAATACTTGAAAGGAAAATGGGAAACTGGCAAGAAAGACTTATAATCATACATAGACACACACATGAAGTCAAGTAGGCCTTAGGAAAGATCACTATGAACAAAAGTGGCAGAGGTGATGGAATTCCAGTTGAGCTATTTCAAATCCTAAAAGATGATGCTGTGAAAGTGTTTCACTCAATATGCCAACAAATTTGGAAAACTCAGCAGTGGCCACATGACAGGTAAAGGTCAGTTTTCATTCCAATCCTAAAGAAAGGCAATGCCAAAGAATGCCCAAATACTGCACAATTACACTCATCTCACACACTAGTAAAGTAATGCTCAAAATTCTCCAAACCAGGCTTCAATAGTATGTGAACTGTGAGCTTCCAGATATTCAAGATGGTTTTTAAAAAGACAGAGGAACCAGAGATCAAATTGCCAACATAGTTGTATCATCAAGAAAGCAAAAGAGTTCCAGAAAAAACATCTACTTCTGCTTTATTAACTATGGAAAAGCCTTTGACTGGGTGGACCACAACAAACACTTGAAAATTCTTAAAGAGATGGAAATACCAGACCGCCTGATCTGCCTCTTGAGAAATCTGTATGCAGGTCAGGAAGCAACAGTTAAAACTGGACATGGAACAACAGACTGGTTCTAAATTGGGAAAGGAGTACATCAAGGCTTTAAATTGTCACTCTGCTCATTTAACTTATATGCAGGGTACATCGTGAGAAACACTGGACTGGATGAAGCACAAACTGGAATCAAGACTGCCAGGAAAAATCTCAATAATCTCAGATATGCAGATGACACCACCCTTATGGCAGAAAGCAAAGAAGAACTAAAGAGCCTCTTCATGAAAGTGAAAGAGGAAAGTGGAAAAGTTGGCTTAAAAAAAATTGGCTTAAAGCTTCAACATTCAGAAAACAAAGATCATTGCATCTGGTGCTATCACTTCATGGCAAATAGATCGAGAAACAGTGGAAACAGTGACAAACTTTATTTTTTGGTCTCCAGTGTCACTGTAGATGGTGATTGCAGCCATGAAATTAAAAGACACTTGCTCCTTGGAAGAAAAGCTATGACCAACCTAGACATCATATTAAAAAGCAGAGACATTACTTTGTCAACAAAGGCCTGTTTAGTCAAAGCTATGGTTTTTCCAGTAGTCATGCATGGATGTGAGAGTTGGGCTATAAAGAAGGCTGAGCTCTAAAGAGTTGATGCTTTTGAACTGTGATGTTGCAGAAGATTCTTGAGAATCTCTTGGACTCCAAGGAAATCCAGCAAGTCCATCCTAAAGAAAATCAGTCCTGAATTGGAAGGACTGATGCTGAAGCTGATACTCCAATACTTTGACCACCTGATGAGAAGAACTGACTCATTTGAAAAGACCCTGATGCTGGAAAAGATTGAAAGTGAGAGGAGAAGGGGATTACAGAGGATGAGATGGTTGGACGGCATCACCAACTCAATGGACAGGAGTTAGGGTAAACTCTGGAAGTTGGTGATGGACAGGGAGGCCTGGTGTGCTGCAGTCCATGGGGTTGCAAAGAGCCATATATGACAGAGTGACTGAATTGAACTGAATTAAACTGAACTGAGACACACACACAGCAGTACACACACATGCAGAGAATTTTAAAATATTTAAGTGTATGAACAAATGTTCATCTTTACTTATAAGAGAACTGAAATAGCGAACAAATTCTGAAAGCTTGACAACATATTCTGTTGGCAGTGTTGGCAAAGCTGCAGGGACATAGTCACTCAGTTTACTCTGAAGAAAGCAGTACAACCTCTATGAACATGCAATGTTTAAAAAAATCAATGTATCAATTTGCCCTTTGACTCAGCAATATCTTTTCTGGAAATTAAAAATTTGCCTCCAGCAATACAAAAATGGTTTTCTTCAAGGTTATTCATTAAAGTATTATTTGTAATTGGAAAATATAAACCACTTAAATACCCAAACATAGTGGAATTGTTGAATAAATTATGATACATACACTCATAAGGGTACTGTTAAGCTGTGAAAAAAAATGAGTAAAAGCTGTTTGAAATGATTTACTAAATACATTATAAAAGCTGTAATATGTAGGGAAAAACTTTTTTATTCTTTATATTTTGTAATATGTAATATATTAAGAAGAGTAAGGCACNAACACAATGACTGCTCTATTTCAGCTGAAATGTGATGTCCTACTGAATTATAAGAATGTCACAAAGCTTTATCCTTTAAATAAATTCATCAGTTATTACAGATGTTGATTTTTTGGATCAGACAATGGTAAAAGCTGCAGTTTTTTTGGTAGCATTTTTTTCATTGAAACACTTATTTCATTGTCAGTGGCATAGGGTTTGACTTTTTTTTTTCTTCCTGAATGTCTATGCTCCTTGCCTTCCTTGAAGCAAGCAAACAAAAAACAAAATGTAATCACAGGGTCCATAGAGTATTTTTAGTAAGATTTAATTCTGGAAAATATTGAGTAGTTCTCTTATTATAAAATATAATCTCATTACATATCCAATGACTTTGAGTAAAAATATTTGATCATACATGCTTTAATTCAGTCCCTTAGATTATCAGTTGTTACACATTTGTTTGCTTAATTTTCCCAGATGGCTCTAGTAGTAAAGAACCTGCCTGCCAATGCAGGAAATGTAAGAGACGCAGGGTCAGTTCCTGGATCAAGAAGATCCCTTGGAGGAGAGCATGGCAACACACTCCAGGATTCTTGCCTGGAGAATCCAATGGACAGAAGAGCCTGGCGGGCTACAGTCCATAAGGTCAAATGGTGTTGGACGTGACTGAACCAACTTAGTAGGCACACACACATTTAGTATGCTTTCTGAACCAAAGGAAGGTTAACAAGGTTGGGAAAGAGTGAATGAGGGGAGAGTGGGAAGACTTTGGTGTAGAAGAGTAGACTGGAGAAGAGTAGAATGTGTGGAAGGGTAGACTGGAGAAACCATGTGGGACTCTGAAAGCCATGATAATAGTAGATTAGAATTTTATTCTAAACACTAAGGGAAAGAACTATTCTTTTAATATATGATATTTACAATAAGAATTATGTATTTCTCTAAATGGCAAGTGACTGATAGAACAAAACAAGAATGAAACCAGGAACACCAGTTGGGAAGTTTTTCTTTCAGTCGAGNATGATAATAGTAGATTAGAATTTTATTCTAAACACTAAGGGAAAGAACTATTCTTTTAATATATGATATTTACAATAAGAATTATGTATTTCTCTAAATGGCAAGTGACTGATAGAACAAAACAAGAATGAAACCAGGAACACCAGTTGGGAAGTTTTTCTTTCAGTCGAGAAGAGATGCTAGCTTGCACAAAGTTGAAAACGATGGAGATGGACAGATATAGATGAACTGGGGACATTAAAAAAAAAAATAGAATCAGCAAAATATGCTAAAATATTAGACACTGATTATTGAAAAAGTAAGAGGCATTATTCCCAAGTTTTTTGGCTTGAGTAATTGATTAGAAAATTATGCAGACAATGAAGAATGGGGGAGAAAATTCTAGAAAGGAATTCAATCAGGGGTTTAATTTGATATCTCAGGGCAAGTGGGAAAGGGTGAAATTTATATCACATAATAGAAAGCTTAATACTAGAAAGGAAAAGGATATTTGATCTTTCTTCTTCTTTTCAAAGAATTGGCTGAGTGACTCATGGTTTAACAAGAAGGAGGTATATCTTGAATAATAATTGTGAAAATTTTACTAAATAAGCAATGAAAATAAAATTAAAAGTCAACAAAGATATTTTGAGATGTCACTACTCAGATACCACAAATTTGCAATAAATATCTTAAAATTTCATATTAGCCGTGATTTTTCATTTTATTTAGAACTGGAGACAAAGTAGTTCTTGAGTAACTAAAATATTAAAACTTTATACACACCAAAGGAGAGAGTGTGCAGCCATGGAACACTGGCCAATAACCAGAACCTCACTGGCAGTGAGCCCATAGTTGTTTCTGCCCCCATCACTACAAGTCTGTTTGCAACTAGCCACTGTCACTACCTGGCAGCTGGCCTCCAGAGCTGAGTAGGTGCACACCACTGGCTCTTGCCACTACTGCTGCCTGCGCTCATCCTTAGCTATCAGAACGGAGGTGCCAGTTAGAACCCTAACAGCAATTGTAGCCACTTCTTACCCCAGTATTTCTCAAAAACCACCACACAATTGCCAATACAGTGGACCCTAAGGAACTGAGCCAAAGTGACATCATATCACCCCTAGACCCAGTACCACCATGTACTTCCACTATTGACACTTGCACTGTTAGATCCACACTGTGTTATAACACAATCTGTCATGTCTCCACCTACAGGTGAAAACCTTCCCTTACCATAATTAATCCATAAAATCTGAAAGAGGTAACTGCTTCAAATGTGAGGAAAACTACACAAGTCTTAAGGGATCACAAATAATCAGGGAAATATTACTCCATCAGAGGAATACAGTAAATCTCCAGTAACCAGCACCAAANAAGTTTTTTGGCTTGAGTAATTGATTAGAAAATTATGCAGACAATGAAGAATGGGGGAGAAAATTCTAGAAAGGAATTCAATCAGGGGTTTAATTTGATATCTCAGGGCAAGTGGGAAAGGGTGAAATTTATATCACATAATAGAAAGCTTAATACTAGAAAGGAAAAGGATATTTGATCTTTCTTCTTCTTTTCAAAGAATTGGCTGAGTGACTCATGGTTTAACAAGAAGGAGGTATATCTTGAATAATAATTGTGAAAATTTTACTAAATAAGCAATGAAAATAAAATTAAAAGTCAACAAAGATATTTTGAGATGTCACTACTCAGATACCACAAATTTGCAATAAATATCTTAAAATTTCATATTAGCCGTGATTTTTCATTTTATTTAGAACTGGAGACAAAGTAGTTCTTGAGTAACTAAAATATTAAAACTTTACACACACCAAAGGAGAGAGTGTGCAGCCATGGAACACTGGCCAATAACCAGAACCTCACTGGCAGTGAGCCCATAGTTGTTTCTGCCCCCATCACTACAAGTCTGTTTGCAACTAGCCACTGTCACTACCTGGCAGCTGGCCTCCAGAGCTGAGTAGGTGCACACCACTGGCTCTTGCCACTACTGCTGCCTGCGCTCATCCTTAGCTATCAGAACGGAGGTGCCAGTTAGAACCCTAACAGCAATTGTAGCCACTTCTTACCCCAGTATTTCTCAAAAACCACCACACAATTGCCAATACAGTGGACCCTAAGGAACTGAGCCAAAGTGACATCATATCACCCCTAGACCCAGTACCACCATGTACTTCCACTATTGACACTTGCACTGTTAGATCCACACTGTGTTATAACACAATCTGTCATGTCTCCACCTACAGGTGAAAACCTTCCCTTACCATAATTAATCCATAAAATCTGAAAGAGGTAACTGCTTCAAATGTGAGGAAAACTACACAAGTCTTAAGGGATCACAAATAATCAGGGAAATATTACTCCATCAGAGGAATACAGTAAATCTCCAGTAACCAGCACCAAAGAAATGGAGTTCTAAGAATTACCCAGCAAAGAATTCAAATAAATGTTCTACAGATGCTCAGAGTGCTACAAGAGAATACCAATAAACAACATAGCAATCAGAGTAGAATAATGCAAGAACAAAATTAAAAGTTCAACAGAGAGAAAACAGAAAGAATCAAACAGAAATACTGCAGCCGAAAAATACAATGAACAAATTAAAGAATGCAAAAGAGAGCTTTAACAATAGACTTGAACAGGCAAAGGAAAGAATCAGAAAACTAAAAGCCAGGCCAATTGAAATTCTTTAATTGGAAGATCAAAAAGAAAAAAAATAAAAGGAAAGAGGAAAGGTTATGGGAATTTTGAAACAGTAGCAAAAAGATAATGTGTGCAACACTGTTGTCTCAGGTGAAAAGTAAGAGAAAGAAATAGACAACTTTTTCAGAAATATAATGACTGAGAACTTCCTTAACCTGGAAAGAGATCTGGACATCCAAATTCATTAAAGCTAGTCAGTTATCTCAAAAGTTTAATTTAAAACAATGTTCTCAAAAACGCATAACAATAAAGCTGCATAAAACTGAAGTCAAAGAGAATGGGACGATATTTTCAGAGCGTGAAAAGGGAAAACAAAACAAAACCTGTCAACTAGAATACCTATTACAATACAACCAACGTTGTCCTTCAGAACTGAAGAATAAATAAAACTTTCCCTCAAAACAGGAGCAGAGAAAATTTATGACCACTAAACCTGCCTTACAAGTTCCTAAAAGGAACTCTTCAGAAGGATACTGATTAGCACCATGAAAACATGAATGTATATAGCAAATTGGTAAAGGGAACCTCCATGTCTTGTCTTCTACAAAGAATAAATCATCTGGACATAAAATCAAGGAAACATTGGACTTGAGCCATGCTTTAGACAAAATGAACTAACAGACATAAACTGAATATTCTATCCAATGGCAGCAGATTATATATTTTTCTCAAGTAACAGAGAACATTCTCCAAAATGTATCAACTTGTAGGTCATAAAACAAGTCTTAGAAAGTTTAGAAAGACTGAAATCATACCAAGTGTCTTTTCTGACCGTAAGATTATGAAACTAGAAGTAAATAATAAGAAGAAAGCTGTTAAAATTCATAAAAGATGTTAAAGAACATGCTCCTGAATGGGGCTTCCCAGGTTACGCTAGAAGTAAAGAACCCACCTGCCAGTGCAGAAGACATGGGAGACATGGGTTTAATCCCTGGGTTGGAAAGATGCCCTGGAGAAGGAAAATGGAAAACCACTTCAGTATTCTTGATGGAGAGTCTCATGGACAGAGGAGCCTGGTGGGCTACCATCCACTGGGTCACAAAGAATCATACACAACTGAGTGACTAAGCATGATTGATGACCCTCCTGAATAACCAAGCGGGTCAAAGAAGAGATTGAAAGGAAATGAAGAAATATTTCAACCAAAAAAGGAAACACAACATGTAAAACCTATGCATGCATGTTCAGTCGCTTAGTCCTGTCCAACTCTTTGCGACCCCATGGACTGTAGTCCTGGAGTCTTCAGGTTGCCATGCTCTCCTCCAGGGGATCTTCCTGACCCAAGGATCGAAGCCTTGTCTTCTGTGTCTCCTGCATTGCAGACAGATTCCTTATCCACTGAACAACCTGGGAAGTCCCCATAAAACTTATGGAAGACTGCAAAAGAAATCCTAAGAAGGAAGCCAATAGCAATAAACACCTACCTTAAAAATAAAAAAGATCTCAAATAAACAACTTGATTTAACACTTCAAGGAATTAGAAAAAAAAGACCAAGCCAAGCTCAAAGTTAGCAGAAAGAAGGAAATAACAAAGATCACAGCAGAAATAAATGAAAATGAGATAGAAAGACATTACAAATGATAAAGGAAGCTGAGCTGATTTTTTGAAATGATAAAATTGAGAAATCTTTAGGTAGACTACCTCAAAAAAGAGAACCAAATGAATAAAGCAAAACATGAAAAAAAGGAGGCACTACAATGAATATCAGAAATGTAAATGATCATGAGAGTGGAGAAAGAAATGGCAGTCCACTCCAGTATTCCTGCCAGGATAAGCCCATAGACAGAGGAACAAGGCAGGCTATACCCTATAGGGTTGCAAAGACTTGGACTGAAGTGACAGCACACACACAAAGGATCATGAGAGACCTTTATGTGCAATTATATGCCGGCAATTTGAATAGCCTAGAAGAAATACATGATTTCCTAGAAGCATAAAACCTTCCGACAGTGAATCAAGAAGGGAGAGACAATCTGAACAGACTAATAACAAGCAAGGAGACTGAATCAGTAATCAAAAAATTCCAAAGACTGAAAATCCAGAAGCAGATGGCTTCACTAGTGAATTCTACCAAAAATTTAAAGAATTAATGTCAGTCCTTCTCAAGGTCTTCTAAAAACTTGAAGAGGGAATACTTTCAAACTCATTTTATGAGACCAACATTACCTTAATATCAGAACCAGATAAAGACACCACAAGATAAGAAAATCATAGACCAATGCTCCTGATTACAGATAAATACAGATGCAAAAGTACTCAGCAAAATACTAGCAAACCTAATTCAACAGCACGTTAAGAAGATCATACATCACAATCAAGTGGAACTTATCTCTGAAATGCAAGAATGGTTGCAGCAGCTGCTGCTTGCATGCTCAGTCCTGTCTGAGTCTGTGACCCCATGAACTGTAGCCTGCCAGGCTCCTCTATTCATAGGATTTTTCAGGCAATAACTCTTAAATGGGTTGCCATTTCTTCCTCCAGAGGATCTTCTTGACTCAGGGACAGAACCTGCATCTCCTGGGCTTCCTGCATTGGCACGTGCATTCTTTACTGCCGAGACACCCGGGAAGCCTACAAGAATGGTTGAACACACGCAAATAAATAAATGTGATAGGCCACATTAATAAAGTGAAGTGTAACAATCACTGTATCTCAAGAGATGCAGAAAAAGCAATTGACAAAATACACCATCGTTTCATTATATAAACCTTTAACAAGTTGGGTATGGTTACATGAGTTTGAGTGAACTCCGGGAGTTGGTGATGGACCGGGAGGCCTGGCATGCTGCAATTCATGGGGTCGCAAAGAGTCAGACACGACTGAGTGACTGAACTGAACTGAACTGAATTATAAGGTGAAATTGCAGTTGAAGAGAGCAAAGCTTATGAATGTCATAACATTGCAGAGACAACTGGAAGTTAATACCTTCTTGACATTCTGGAAAACTGCCACTGCTAAGAAATCCAAAGACTGAGACTCTCTTCTCCATTAGGCAGTGCCATAATCTTTGCTTGCTGTGGTAACATTGTAATAAATTTAGGGAGGCTCAAAGCTCTTGGACTCTTCTATAGGTTGTGTTAAACATTAAGGTGAGATTTTAACTGTGGTCAGAAATACTATAATCAGAGTTGTGAGAAAACCCTTTTTCTCCTCATGACATTTCTGAGAATATTAATACATCAGAGAATAAAACAGATTGGAATTCAGATCTCTACTAGTTCACTTGATGCTTACATCCTAAGGCAGCTGCTGCTGCTGCTGCTAAGTCGCTTCAGTCATGTCCGACTCAGTGTGACCCCATAGATGGCAGCCCACCAGGCTCCCCCATCCCTGGGATTCTCCAGGCAAGAACACTGGAGTGAGTTGCCATTTCCTTCTCCAATG
>SJYW01053321.1:201139-211253 GCA_006410735.1 Raphicerus campestris | reverse complement strand
AGCAGATGGCTTCACTAGTGAATTCTACCAAAAATTTAAAGAATTAATGTCAGTCCTTCTCAAGGTCTTCTAAAAACTTGAAGAGGGAATACTTTCAAACTCATTTTATGAGACCAACATTACCTTAATATCAGAACCAGATAAAGACACCACAAGATAAGAAAATCATAGACCAATGCTCCTGATTACAGATAAATACAGATGCAAAAGTACTCAGCAAAATACTAGCAAACCTAATTCAACAGCACGTTAAGAAGATCATACATCACAATCAAGTGGAACTTATCTCTGAAATGCAAGAATGGTTGCAGCAGCTGCTGCTTGCATGCTCAGTCCTGTCTGAGTCTGTGACCCCATGAACTGTAGCCTGCCAGGCTCCTCTATTCATAGGATTTTTCAGGCAATAACTCTTAAATGGGTTGCCATTTCTTCCTCCAGAGGATCTTCTTGACTCAGGGACAGAACCTGCATCTCCTGGGCTTCCTGCATTGGCACGTGCATTCTTTACTGCCGAGACACCCGGGAAGCCTACAAGAATGGTTGAACACACGCAAATAAATAAATGTGATAGGCCACATTAATAAAGTGAAGTGTAACAATCACTGTATCTCAAGAGATGCAGAAAAAGCAATTGACAAAATACACCATCGTTTCATTATATAAACCTTTAACAAGTTGGGTATGGTTACATGAGTTTGAGTGAACTCCGGGAGTTGGTGATGGACCGGGAGGCCTGGCATGCTGCAATTCATGGGGTCGCAAAGAGTCAGACATGACTGAGTGACTGAACTGAACTGAACTGAACTATAAGGTGAAATTGCAGTTGAAGAGAGCAAAGCTTATGAATGTCATAACATTGCAGAGACAACTGGAAGTTAATACCTTCTTGACATTCTGGAAAACTGCCACTGCTAAGAAATCCAAAGACTGAGACTCTCTTCTCCATTAGGCAGTGCCATAATCTTTGCTTGCTGTGGTAACATTGTAATAAATTTAGGGAGGCTCAAAGCTCTTGGACTCTTCTATAGGTTGTGTTAAACATTAAGGTGAGATTTTAACTGTGGTCAGAAATACTGTAATCAGAGTTGTGAGAAAACCCTTTTTCTCCTCATGACATTTCTGAGAATATTAATACATCAGAGAATAAAACAGATTGGAATTCAGATCTCTACTAGTTCACTTGATGCTTACATCCTAAGGCAGCTGCTGCTGCTGCTGCTAAGTCGCTTCAGTCATGTCCGACTCAGTGTGACCCCATAGATGGCAGCCCACCAGGCTCCCCCATCCCTGGGATTCTCCAGGCAAGAACACTGGAGTGAGTTGCCATTTCCTTCTCCAATGCATGAAAGTGAAAAGTGAAAGTGAAGTCGCTCAGTCATGTCCAACTCTTAGCGACCCCATGGACTGCAGCTCACCAGATTCCTCCATCCATGGTATTTTCCAGGCAAGAGTACCGGAGTGGGGTGCCACTGCCTTCTTTGACCCTAAGGCAGAGCCTTGGTGAAAGGCTGCCTTAGGTCTGTCTGTTGTTTTCCACTCCTGTGATATATAGTCAAAACTCATGCCTTTCACCCATTTCCTTTCTCTTTGATCTCAAACTCAATATTTATTTTTCTCAAAATTATCAATTTGTGCAGTGGAGTGCCCCATAGAGAGAGAAGAATTCCAGTAGTTTCTGTTCTATTAAAAGCTTCCTGATTGTCTTCAGTAACGTTGTACATCAGAAGGCATCTTTCCAGCTTCCTGTATAACGCAGGCCGAGATCTGATATATTATAGCATTTTTCTTCAGTTTCATCATGTCTTATTTGCTAGTGGCTTTCTTCTCATGAAAGGGACCAGGTTATTCTTATTTCTTACTGGCAGCAGTATGAAACCCAGCTAATTATGCCTGAGGTGTTTTTTGGTAAAAACCTGATCTTCACTTCTCAATGCCATCTATATTTATTATAGTGTTACAGTTGGTCAGACAGAATGACATCAATAGGGATTTTTCATTATTTAAAAAATTATTTCTCCCTCTGAGTCCTCGTCAGAGAGCACTTGCCAATTCCTTGATCCAGGCTTTTGGATGGGGGATACTGATACACAGTAATGGTTACATCTCTTTGGGGCTTAAATATCCCCATATTCCTAGAACCATTACTAAATGCAATAGTGTATAAACATGCCTTTTTTACTTTCTTGTCCCTGTAGCCTTCCTTTTGGAATAGTGGTAAAGAATCCACCTGCCAAAGCAGGAGGCACAAGAGACACAGGTTCAGTCACTGGATTGGGAAGATCCCGTGGACAAGGAAATGGCAACCCACTCCAGTAAACTTGCCTGGAAAATCCCATGGATCGAGGAGCCTGGCTGGGTATAGTCCATGCTGCTGCTGCTGCTGCTAAGTCACTTCAGTCGTGTCTGACTCTGTGTGACACCATAGATGCAGCCCACCAGGCTCCCCTGTCCCTGGAATTCTCCAAGCAAGAACACTGGAGTGGGTTGCCATTTCCTTCTCCAATGCATGAAAGTGAAAAGTGAAAGTGAAGTTGCTCAGTGGTGTCCGACTCTTAGTGACCCCATGGACTGCAGCCCACCAGGCTCCTCCGTCCATAGGATTTTCCAGGCGAGAATACTGGAGTGGGGTGCCATTGCCTTCTCTGGGTATAGTCCATAGGGTCACAAATATTTGAACATAACTGGGCATGTGCACATACAGCCTTCATTTTAGAATGGGTTCACTTGGTATAAATCACTTAGATTCCTATATGTTGCTTAAGGGCAGCACATTTAGTCAATACTAAATCTCTGTAGTTTTTAGACTGAAGATATATATTTTTTATTTTTAAATATGTTGTAACATTACTTGAATGATATTGATATCTCTTGCAAGCACCTGGGTTCTTAGGGAAAGTATACTTCAGTAATGTTAATATATGCTGACTGTGAAATCAGTTTTATGGTGATAAGATTAAGTATTTCAAGAATCATTTGTGCTACCCTGAGTAAGTATAAGTAGAAAAGATCCCTATGAAGAGCCCACTTTAAATCAGTACATAATGTTCAGTACTATTCACTCAGTGATAACTAAATTTTAAAGTATTCAGGGTGTATGTTGAATTTCATGAGAAAATGTTTTGAAAAATATGTTTATGGTTTAGTGAGAAACCACAATGAAATCAAATTTAATCTTATATTTTTATTTGTGACTGAATGTTGCAAAAACCTAATTTCCAAGGAGTTCTTTGTTGGGCATTCTTCATATGACACAAATCCTGGGCTTTATTATCATATGGGCAACAAGATTCCCTGAGTAGGGTAATATGAATTGTTGCACTTATAACTGTCCCATGTGGTTATTGGCCACACTCTCTTTAAAGATTCAAGGTGTTGGAGTCCTTTGCATAGCGTAACTGCACACTTGAAATTTCAATAAGAATGTTATAATATTCTAGCACTGGCTGAAGAGTCGCTTTCATGAAGACATATGAAGGTATTCTAAAGTCAAATTTTCTAACTTTTTCTGATAATTTTGGCAAGGCTTTGCCTTACACTTTGCTTTACATGTTTATTCAAAGCTGCCTTTAATGTTTCTGTAACTTGGAATAATTTATTTTCTTAAGTAGGCTGTTTGCATTCTTTTTTTTCAGAGTCCTATAGATAAGACAAGCTTGGGGACTGGGCTCTAAGAAAGGACAGAGTTGAAAACAAATGAAGATAACTTGAGATGATTGTGTGAACATTGAGAGTTTGTTGGTATCATGTTGGTCATGACCTTGTGCTTAAAATATAGAACTATAACAGATAGTATCCCTCCTTAATCTTTTTGATCTTAAGACTCTTCTGGTCTGTAGCCTTCCCATGGAATCAACATTGGTTGCCATTGAAATGTTATGTTGATTGGGTAGACTAGTTAGTTGTTTAGGATTGTATGATTGTAAAATTAGATAGGAGAAAATGATTTAAATGTATCAGTGAAGCTGAAAGTAATGATGGAAGCTGATTACTAATGATCTTGAATAGATTTAAGTATGTCTTCCATATTTTCAGCATAGATGCCTGGCAATAATATGCTTAGATAAGGTTCCCAAGAGGGAGTCTTTTTCACATGACGAGGTCTGTCCACATGACTTATAGTGCTGTTTAATATGCTAGAGAATAACTTCAGATTCTTCTAATACAGAGCAGTGATGGGATTGCAGATGTATTCAAAGACTCAGTCAGTGAGAGACTATAAAATAACTACATAAACTGTGTTTTTATATCTCAATAAACCTAACATTTAAAAAAAGCCGTCATTTACAGTTAAACATAAAAATCAATAAATTTTCAAAATTAAAAAGATTCTTTGTTTTTGGTGGTGGTGATAGAATGTTTCATATCAGTTTTACTGTAGGAAGCAAATGAATGATTTCCTTCTGGTCGTATGCACCAGACACTCAGATGAACCAATGAAACAACTGTGGACAAATGCAATTGATTTATTCTATCCAGTCACTGAGAAGAAAATATGATATACAGTGATTACTCTGGAATCAACCAACATAACTTTGAATCTGTCTCTGTCACATAGCAGCTGAATCATCTTGGAAATGTCATTTTATCAATTTGGGCATCAAATTCCATGGACTATGCTATCCATGGGGTCTCAAAGAGTCGGACACAACTGAGTGACTTTCACATGAGAAAATATGAATTCTTAGCTTGTAGGCTTGTTGATGGGACTAATACATACAAATATCAATATTCAATATATTATTGCACATAGAGTAGTGCCTGAGAGACAGCAAGAACAAAGAAGTCCTCCACTATCATTATGCTGATGAGAAGGGGAATAAATAGCTTGGAGGTTTTGATCAGTGTCTCTTTCTTGTTGTTTCTGTTCAGTTGCTAAATCGTATCTGACTTTTTGTGACCCCATGGATGGCAGCATGCCAGGCTTTCTTGTCCTTCACTATCTCCCATAGTTTTCTCAAATTCATGTCCACTGAGTTGGTGATGCTATCTAACCACCTCATCCTCTGCTACCCTCTTCTCCTTTTGCCTGCAATCTTTCCCAGCACCAGTGTCTTTCCCAATGAGTCAGCTCTTTTGTATCCCTAACCATTTCATATGGGTTATGATTCAGGCCCTATTTGGCTCCTGGTTCGTTCCTCAGTCTGCTTTTATTATCTCAGTTCCTTGACATTGCTGTCATATGTCCCTCTGACATCTGTGACTTCCCTTTTGAGACCTCATCAAGGACTTTCCTCGGATCCATCCGACTTCTCAGTTTTTTCAGTGTCATATGTTCACTTCCACTGTGTGGGACACCCTGCTCTCAGCCTATCCAACAGGGAGAGAATTAATGAGAACAGGTGAGGGCAAGCAATTTTCTCCTTTGAGTCCATGGCAGCCATGTCAGTGCTTTCTTAACAAGAGTACAGGTTGTTGGTTCAATGAACTTGTACTGAAAGAGGACTTTGGGCTCCAATATTGTATATACCCTGTTAGTGGTGATCTGGACACTCGGTATATTAATTAAGCAGGTGTAGTCCTGATGTGCAAGTAAAACCGTGGTAAAGAAAAGCAGACTCCATACCTAGATTGGCTCCATCACAGCTCTGCTGAGTGGTCTCAGGTAGCCTCTCAGAAAATTTCAACTAATCTTAAATCTTAAGTTTCCTTATCTATAAAATGGGGAACAATATCACTTTTCCATCATAGAGTTATTCTAAGAATGAAATGAATTAGCTCATGAAAGATAAAACAGGACCTGCTATTTGTGTTACTATTACTATTAAATATAGGACCTAGAGGAGATCCAACCAGTCCATCCTAAAGGAAATCAGTCCTGAATATTCATTGGAAGGATTGCTGCTGAAGCTGAAACTACAATATTTAGGCCATCTGATTCAAAGAGCTGACTCATTTGAAAAGACCTTGATGCTGGGAGGGATTGGGGGCCGGAGGAGAAGGGGGCGACAGAGGATAAGATGGTTGGATGGCATCACCGACTCAATGGACATGACTTTGAGTAGCCTCCAGGAGCTGGTGATGGACAGGGAGGCCTGGCGTGCTGCAGTCCATGGGATTGCAAAGAGTCAGACAGGACTGAGTGACTGAACTGAACTGAGAGAGGTGGGATGGGCTTCCTATGTGGCTCTAGTGGTAAAGAACCTCCCTGCCAATGCAGAAGACATAAGAGATGAAGATTCAATCCCTGGGTCAGGAAGATCCCCTTGAGGAAGGCATGGCATCTCACTCCAGTATTCTTGCCGGGAGAGTTCCATGTACGGGGGAGCTTGGTAGGGTACAGTCCCTAGGGTCACAAAAGAGTTGGACACTATGAAAGTGACTGAGCAGAGAGCAGAGAGAGTGATGGGATGGGGGGAAAGGGCCAGTATGAAGAGGGAAATGTGGTTGCTGTTTAGTTGCTCAGTTGTGACAGACTCTGTGGCCCCATGGACTGTAGCCCACCAGGCTCCTCTGTCCAGGGGATTTCCCAGGCCAGACTACTGAAGTGTGTTTCCATTTCCTTCTCCAGGAGATCTTCNTTAGTTGCTCAGTTGTGACAGACTCTGTGGCCCCATGGACTATAGCCCACCAGGCTCCTCTGTCCAGGGGATTTCCCAGGCCAGACTACTGAAGTGTGTTTCCATTTCCTTCTCCAGGAGATCTTCCTGACCAGGGATCAAACCCACATCTCCTGCACTGGCAGGCAGATTCTCTACCACTGAGCCACCAGGGAAGCCCAAGAGGGAAGTGATTGTGTTTACTGATGACTGATTTACATTGTCCAGAAGAAACCAGTGCAACATTGTAAAGCAATTTTCCTCAAATCAAAAAATAAAATAACCTTGAAAATAATATTAACTTGTTAACTACCCCTTCCTTTTTAGGGTTCGTGTGGAAAGGATCACAGCAACCCACAGTTAAACAGTGAAGACACTGACAGTCCAGGCCTGAAGGATATGGCAGGATGATGGAGACTGATGGTCCCCTGATGATGGCCCAGGCACAGGCACACACCTGCCATGCCCACTCCTAGCCTCTGAGCACGAGCTTCAGCTTTAGTACAGAGGATCCTTTGCCTCAAAGCCAGGCCACAGAAGCTATCAAGCTATGAACTCTTACTTCATGATATGGGGGCAAGTGTTCATTTTCTTCCAATGGAAGTCAAAGCATGGAATTGGTGGTAAGTCAGTTCGGTTCAGCTGTTCAGTTGTGTCCGACTCTTTGTGACTCCGTGAACTGCAGCACACCAGGCCTCCCTGTCCATCACTAACTCCCAGAGTTTACTCAAACTCATGTCCATTGAGTTGATGATGCCATCCAGCCATCTCAACCTTTGTTGTCCCCTTCTCCTCCCACTTTCAATTTTTCCGAGCATGAGGGTCTTTTCAAATGAGTCAGCTCTTCCCATCAGGTGGCCAAAGTATTGGAGTTTCAGCTTCAACATCAGTTTTTCCAATGAATATTCAGGACTGATCTCCTTTAGGATAGACAGGTTGGGATCTCCTTGCAGTCCAAGGAATTCTCAAGAATCTTCTCCAACACCACAGTTAAAAAGCATCAATTCTTTGGTACTCAGTTTTCTTTATAGTACAACTCTCACATCCATACATGAGGACTTGGTAAGCCAAGTTCAAATCTGGGCCTCAATTTTGTCTCAGCTAAGAGAAGTGTGACATTCCTCCCTGTTGGGGTTGACATTCCACAGAGTGGCATGGCTTACTCTCAGCACCCAACCTGGCACGATGCCTATTCCATACCCTTTCTGCCAGTAGGGCGTGAGCACTTTCACTCCAGGACATGATTTTCAGCCTTTGAAATGTTTGTGAAAAGTGTATAATAACATGGGAACTTTATGTTATGAAGTGAAATGGAAGAAAACATGAAATTCATCTTAAAATACTATTTCTTTTTGCCCCATTGAAATGTTTATCCTTCCTCCAAGTGCTTATTTTCATCATGAAGCAGTTAAGTGTGTTTTAAGATATATCACCTTTTAATGGAGCATTTGTTTACAATTGCATTTTGGATCAAACATAAGCTCTTTCATGCAAAGTCTTCATTTTTCTACCTCAGCCCCTGATATTAATTCATTGCCTGGCACATAGCAATTATCCAATACAAGTTCACTGAGTGAATGAACCAAGAAAACTCTTTGCCACAAGGCTAATTTAAAAATTAAGGTACACTTTAATTGTTTGTGCATTTCAAATACCGTATTTAGAAGCGTGGATCTAGCTTTAGTTTCTTAAGCCCTCAATGGTGAGCTGGCTTGTTTTTATGAACCCACACAAATTATACTAAATAACATCTATTTTTCCTTAGAGAAGTATATTATAACTCAGAATCATGAGTCTCTTTGTCACTACATCACCAATCCAAACACATTTAAGCTCCTTAGCCTAACATGGAGCTTAATGTTTCGTCTTCCCAGTCATTTCTGTTGCCTGTCTATTGCACTCCTCACAGGGTTATATTACCTCAGGCAGTATTACCAGACACTGTCTCCCCAGAGCCTTGCAGAAAACGGCTATTACATTCCTAACGTAGGATCAAATGTCTCTTTATACACAGACTTGGAAAATCACTGCCTGTTTGGGTACCATATTACATCGTGTGTGCAAGTCCAATTTGCCCGCAGTTTTCAGCTGCTCATCTCCTTTGGTGATATTGATTTCTAGAGTGATTCTGCTCATTGATTTCAGACTATTTTCCTGAGGTCTATTTTTGTTTGTTCTCTTCAGCATTTATGGTATACATCAGAACTTAGCTTCACATTATTCTANAGGTTGGGATCTCCTTGCAGTCCAAGGAATTCTCAAGAATCTTCTCCAACACCACAGTTAAAAAGCATCAATTCTTTGGTACTCAGTTTTCTTTATAGTACAACTCTCACATCCATACATGAGGACTTGGTAAGCCAAGTTCAAATCTGGGCCTCAATTTTGTCTCAGCTAAGAGAAGTGTGACATTCCTCCCTGTTGGGGTTGACATTCCACGGAGTGGCATGGCTTACTCTCAGCACCCAACCTGGCACGATGCCTATTCCATACCCTTTCTGCCAGTAGGGCGTGAGCACTTTCACTCCAGGACATGATTTTCAGCCTTTGAAATGTTTGTGAAAAGTGTGTAATAACATGGGAACTTTATGTTATGAAGTGAAATGGAAGAAAACATGAAATTCATCTTAAAATACTATTTCTTTTTGCCCCATTGAAATGTTTATCCTTCCTCCAAGTGCTTATTTTCATCATGAAGCAGTTAAGTGTGTTTTAAGATATATCACCTTTTAATGGAGCATTTGTTTACAATTGCATTTTGGATCAAACATAAGCTCTTTCATGCAAAGTCTTCATTTTTCTACCTCAGCCCCTGATATTAATTCATTGCCTGGCACATAGCAATTATCCAATACAAGTTCACTGAGTGAATGAACCAAGAAAACTCTTTGCCACGAGGCTAATTTAAAAATTAAGGTACACTTTCATTGTTTGTGCATTTCAAATACCGTATTTAGAAGCATGGATCTAGCTTTAGTTTTTTAAGCCCTCAATGGTGAGCTGGCTTGTTTTTATGAACCCACACAAATTATACTAAATAACATCTATTTTTCCTTAGAGAAGTATATTATAACTCAGAATCATGAGTCTCTTTGTCACTACATCACCAATCCAAACACATTTAAGCTCCTTAGCCTAACATGGAGCTTAATGTTTCGTCTTCCCAGTCATTTCTGTTGCCTGTCTATTGCACTCCTCACAGGGTTATATTACCTCAGGCAGTATTACCAGACACTGTCTCCCCAGAGCCTTGCAGAAAACGGCTATTACATTCCTAACGTAGGATCAAATGTCTCTTTATACACAGACTTGGAAAATCACTGCCTGTTTGGGTACCATATTACATCGTGTGTGCAAGTCCAATTTGCCCGCAGTTTTCAGCTGCTCATCTCCTTTGGTGATATTGATTTCTAGAGTGATTCTGCTCATTGATTTCAGACTATTTTCCTGAGGTCTATTTTTGTTTGTTCTCTTCAGCATTTATGGTATACATCAGAACTTAGCTTCACATTATTCTATACACCCCAAGAAAGTCTTACAACCACTTTGAAGCAGGGTTTTTTTTTTTTTTTTTTTTT
>SJYW01053321.1:169685-187659 GCA_006410735.1 Raphicerus campestris | reverse complement strand
GGACTTTTGGACTCTGTGGGAGAGGGAGAGGGAGAGGGTGGGATGATTTGGGAGAATGGCATTGAAAAATGTATACTATCATGTAAGAAATGAAGTGCCAGTTTATGTTCGATACAGGATACAGGATGCTTGGGGCTGGTACATAGGGATGATCCAGAGAGATGATATGGGGTGAGAGGTGGGAGAGGGTTTTCAGGATTGGGAGCTCATGTACACCTGTGGCTGATTCATTTCAATGTATGGCAAAACCAATACAGTATTGTAAAGTAGAATAAAGTAAAAATAAAATTAAAAATAAAAAAAAAATAAATGCCTCCAAAGAGTGTCAAACAATCCCTAACTAAGAGTCTGGACCTAATGTTATCTTGCCCCAAAAAGGACTCTCTTCAGCATCTCAATCTTACAGCTAATTCTGTTCTTCTTTTCCATCCCAAGTTCCTACAGCTAGGATCTTACATTGTTCTGGTGCCAAGACGATGGTTTGCAGCTCCATTTAAGCAACAAGGCTCTTCCCTCCTGGCCTTCTGCTTTTATAACAATTCCAGGATTGATGGCCCACCTACTCTCACCAGTTCTTGTAGGGACTAGATTTTTGCCTTTGAACTCATATACATCCACTTCATACACTCTTCCTTGATGGGAATTTAGGCATCTTTAGTGCTCTATGTTCTCTCACAAGTGGAGATATCAATGCATAGTGCCAGACGAAAGCAAAGTGTAGTGTTGATTCTATTTTGTGTAAAGTTGTGTGGGAGCCTGTGGCTATGGTTTCGTTGGAAAGGAGGTGTCTCTCTTTCCCCCAGGCTGGATCTTGAGACAATGATACAGAGTCATTACACAGAAATGACCTTTATTTGTACAGAATCCACATGGTTTTATTAAATACATAATGTCTCAAATGTTAGATAGCTCCAGAAAAGATACAAAGGTGGGTAGGCAGTCAGGTAGACCTCAAAGTAGGCCTTTAGAAGGTTTGGCTTGCTTCCCTGGCCAACAAGATAAAAGCCTTCCTTAGTGATTAGAATAGCAGAAGAAAGAAGCCCCAAGACACTTCCTCTTTTTTTTTTTTTTAATGCAGTGACAAAGCTCAGAGTTAATGTGACAGTATATAAAGGTTTTCCTTATGTTCAACTGGCATGTTTTTATTCTTTTTTTTACATTGATAAGCAAGGAGTTAGAGAAGAGGTAGAAATATTTTTAAGACTGCCTTCTCTTAGAGCTATAGGGATCAACCAAAATCAGTAACATAAGCATAAGCCAATACTTCCTTTGACATCCATAACAAGTCAGTATACATGTTGTGTTCATTTTACAGGTGAGGAAACTAAGGCTTTGAGACATTAAGCAAATTGCACAAGGGCATATGCCTAGCAGGAGGACATACAAGACTTGAACTTGGCCTTTATTCCTTATTGATAAGAATCCTGAATAGGAACACCTGTCTGCCTAATATTTCATTTTCACTACTGTGGGGGGAACCAAGGTTCCTACCTCAATCTACTAAGAAAGCCTATTCTGCAAATTTTTCTTCACTTATGAGTCATTCATACTGACAACTATGTCTCCATTCTGGTCATTTCAGCAAACTAATGTTGTTTGGATTCAATATCAGACATTAGAAAGAATATGACAGGAATGATTGTAATGTTCCTGTCCAATTTCTAGAGACCAGAGTGAGAATATTATTTGCTTAAAGTCATTAAATGTTTGCTTTGGGAAGTAGTGGGGAGATCAGATTGCACTTCCTTAATGACAGGAGTAATTGTCTTGGAACAAAGCAATGAGTTCATTCGCTCATTCAGAGCAAAGTTATATTTGTAAATGATAAAACACTTTATTTATTTTACTACTTGTAGAAGTATTCCATAGAAAGGGACTACTTATAATCTGTAAGCAAAACTTCCCTGTGACTTTTAGATATATCTATGGTAGGTCTTGCTGTTGTTTAATTTCTAAGTTGTGTCTGACTCTTTTGCAGCACCACAGGCTGTAGCCCACCAGGCTCCTCTGTCCATGGGATTTCCCAGGCAAGAACAATAGAGTGTGTTGCCATTTCCTTCTCCAGGGTAATCTCCCCAACCTGGGATCAAACCCATTTCTCCTGCTTTGGCACTTTCTTTACCACTGAGCCATCAGAACAGCCCATGAAATATCTACACTATAAGAAATGTTGCAGTGAAATGCAAATTTAAAGGATCTTTTAAAAATCTGAACGTAAATCCCTGAGTGAATTTTGTCCATTTTGTTCACAGTTGTTATCAGTATTCAGAAAATAGGATGGTGCATTTTAGGCAATAAATGTTGAATAAGTGAGTAAAACTTTGGAAAACTATTAAGTCAGAGGGTGTTGGAGCATGAGTTGCTCACTAGAGCATGCAGATGAATAATTAAGTCCTGTGATGGGATGTTATTATTCAGAATTTATTTGTTGTTTTACTGCCGTTAGCATCAAGCGTACATCTGATTTAGCCAAAATCAGTATTGGTTTCCAGTGCAGTTAAGCCTCTTAGAGAATCCTCTTTCTATTTACATTAGGTGTCCATTTCCGATATGGTCCTTCCTTTCATTTACTTTATAGTTTCTAAATGTAAAATATGTTTAGAAGAAAGCATTTCCAATTCCTATTAAGTTGGTATAGACATCGTAATTTTTTATGCTTTTGATAGAGATGAACATATAAACGCAATACAAGAGGAACAAGGAAAAGAAGCACTCCTGGTTCATCTTCATGTAAGACAGAGGAAGAACGGATGCACTGGTGGGACCAGCAAGTACACGGTGGGCCCTCTGTTCCTGCAGGGCAAGCAGATGCCTGTGCAGTCTGCATGTCTGACCACTCTTGGACTGAGTTTGTGAGAACTCTAACACATTTATTAGTATCATTTTAAAATATTTAGTTCTATGTATTCGAGTGTCTCTCTGGACAATAACAGCTACTCAACTCAGTATGGTAGTGTTGAGCCTTAAGGGATTATCTACTAAATGCAAATGTTTTAATTACAGGTTCATTAAGTTTCAAGGGAGAACTTTGAGAAAGAAAAAAAAGAGTCATTAGGATGTCAGGTTTTCTCATTTTACGATAAATCTAACAGGAAGGATTTATCATGCTGAGATAGTAGAAATGATCATACAAAGACTCAAAATAGAAAGAACAGAAATTCATTATGTAGCATATCTCAGTCCTTCAGAGATTTATAAACACTAGTGCATAACCTGCGGAAAGCTGAGTCACTGCTTTCAGTGTAGGCAGCCTGGTGCGTGTGGGTATGCTTGGCCGTTCAGCTGTGTCTAACTCTTCTGGGATCCCATGGACTGTAGCCCACCAGGATCCTCTGTCCATGAGATTTTTCAAGTAAGGATAATGGAGTGAGTTGCCATTTCCTTCTCCAAGGAATCTTCCTGACCCAGAGACTGAACCTGCATCTCCTGCATTGGCAGATTCTTTACCACTGAGGCATCTGGGGAGCCCAGTTAGCTGGGCTTAGTGGTATTCACCCAAACAAAAATTTATGAGAAAATAGTAGAAATTACATTATGGTCCTTACGCTATTTAGCTTACTTTGATGTCACATTCTGTGCAATTTCTAAATTGCCAAAATGGAGTATATAGACAATATGTAACTATTTATCTTGATAATATCATTTTATATAATATATGCATCTTCAATTGTTTTAAGTCAGAGTTGTTTATGGATCAACTGCTTTCCTATCTTCTATGATACAGATTATAACAGCAAACATCCAACAAGGTACTTAATAAACATAAATTTGTGGAATCAACAACCTTTTCCCACCAATCCATTATTAGTCTATTTTGTTTTTTATTTGAACATCAACACTACTAATGTGGCAGAAAATTAAAAGTACTCCTATGAGCTCCTTTAAATTTTTTCACTCTTGTATTCTCAGTTCTTCCGAGCACATCAAGATTACATCTAAATATTCAAGAACATGGAGTAGCATTGTGTTCTTTTTATTACTGAATGTCTGTTTGGGAAGGGGAAAAGAGAAAACTGTCTGTTCAAGGTGAATCTTGTCTTATTACGTGTTATGAAAGTTTCTGAGTCTTTGCTAAGGCCCATGAATTCTTTGATAGCCTCCTCTTTGGTACTTGCTTCTAAGTTATCTAATTCTGGTTAGCCTCAGAAACATCTTCTTTACTGGGTACTGAAGTTTTTCCTGTATGACACCAGTGATAAAGACTCCACCTGCCAAGGCAGGAGACATAAGATATATAGGTTCAATCTCTGGATTGGGAAGGTCCACTGGAGGAAGGTATGACAACCCACTCCAGTATTCCTGCCTGGAGAATCCCCATGGACAGAGGAGCCTGATGGGCTATGGGGTTCATAGGGTCACAAAGAGTCAGACACCAGTGAAGTGACTTAGCCTACAAGCACTCACTGGATGCAGGGTGGAGGACTTCAAAGGGGGCCTTCTCACCTGCTGGACAGGTCCTGAGGAAGGAGCTTCTCCAGAAAGAACTCACTGCATTATCTCTGGAGGTTGCTCCTGTGACCTTTTATGACCAGTTTCTAAACCTCATCTAGTTATCTCAGGCAGGTGGACATCAGCATCACTTGACAAGACAAGGCAGAAAACAAAAATGACAAATAATTAAGGGATTTAGAAACTTTCCTGCTCATTTCAGAACTATCAATAAGACAGAGGTGGTGGGGCTTAGTGGGGAAGGTGCTAGGTCTGGACCAAAACACTTAGGCTTGAGTTCTGCCCCTGCCACTGACTGGTCCTGGTGTCTTTGGACAAGTTCATTGTAAGTCTCACCTTCCTTATAAAAACCACTTTCCTTATAATAACCACAGAGTGTTATAGCCTCTAAGTGACAGTCTATGCAAAGTCCTAGTACTATCTAGTATTCAAGATAAAAGATATCTTGTACACAAAGTCCTAGCTTGAATTGTCTTTTATGAAGGAGCCGAACCACTGCCTGCTTAGTCAATTCTCACCCACCTAGGCATGATTCTTGCAATTTCTGAAAACACATGTCTTTTAATTACCAAAACAAGTTGAAGGTTTCCAATTTCCTGATAGCCCTAAACACGGCTTTCATTATGTTCACTGAAAACAAACCTTGCACGAGATACACCTACAATTTCGTGGGTGCTTTTAGTTGTTACATAAAACTTGAACAAAGGAGATGCATAAATAATGCCAGCATTCCTGCTCATCAGCTTCGTCCTCAGAGACATTTACTATCTTCAAAACATTTCTTGGTAAGTCAGAGCACTGCCTGCAGTTTCTCATCTTCCTGGAGAAAAGACTACGTTCTGTGTGCTTAATTGCTCTGTAAGACTTTCCTTTCTCTCCTGAAAGGGGGAAAACAAGTCCAGCACGTGAGCCACGTTGAACCCCTCTTTCGGAAACACAGTGCTGGGGGAAGGAAGTGCCTTNGTACATCTGATTTAGCCAAAATCAGTATTGGTTTCCAGTGCAGTTAAGCCTCTTAGAGAATCCTCTTTCTACTCACATTAGGTGTCCATTTCCGATATGGTCCTTCCTTTCATTTACTTTATAGTTTCTAAATGTAAAATATGTTTAGAAGAAAGCATTTCCAATTCCTATTAAGTTGGTATAGACATCGTAATTTTTTATGCTTTTGATAGAGATGAACATATAAACGCAATACAAGAGGAACAAGGAAAAGAAGCACTCCTGGTTCATCTTCATGTAAGACAGAGGAAGAACGGATGCACTGGTGGGACCAGCAAGTACACGGTGGGCCCTCTGTTCCTGCAGGGCAAGCAGATGCCTGTGCAGTCTGCATGTCTGACCACTCTTGGACTGAGTTTGTGAGAACTCTAACACATTTATTAGTATCATTTTAAAATATTTAGTTCTATGTATTCGAGTGTCTCTCTGGACAATAACAGCTACTCAACTCAGTATGGTAGTGTTGAGCCTTAAGGGATTATCTACTAAATGCAGATGTTTTAATTACAGGTTCATTAATTTCAAGGGAGAACTTTGAGAAAGAAAAAAAAGAGTCATTAGGATGTCAGGTTTTCTCATTTTACGATAAATCTAACAGGAAGGATTTATCATGCTGAGATAGTAGAAATGATCATACAAAGACTCAAAATAGAAAGAACAGAAATTCATTATGTAGCATATCTCAGTCCTTCAGAGATTTATAAACACTAGTGCATAACCTGCGGAAAGCTGAGTCACTGCTTTCAGTGTAGGCAGCCTGGTGCGTGTGGGTATGCTTGGCCGTTCAGCTGTGTCTAACTCTTCTGGGATCCCATGGACTGTAGCCCACCAGGATCCTCTGTCCATGAGATTTTTCAAGTAAGGATAATGGAGTGAGTTGCCATTTCCTTCTCCAAGGAATCTTCCTGACCCAGAGACTGAACCTGCATCTCCTGCATTGGCAGATTCTTTACCACTGAGGCATCTGGGGAGCCCAGTTAGCTGGGCTTAGTGGTATTCACCCAAACAAAAATTTATGAGAAAATAGTAGAAATTACATTATGGTCCTTACGCTATTTAGCTTACTTTGATGTCACATTCTGTGCAATTTCTAAATTGCCAAAATGGAGTATATAGACAATATGTAACTATTTATCTTGATAATATCATTTTATATAATATATGCATCTTCAATTGTTTTAAGTCAGAGTTGTTTATGGATCAACTGCTTTCCTATCTTCTATGATACAGATTATAACAGCAAACATCCAACAAGGTGCTTAACAAACATAAATTTGTGGAATCAACAACCTTTTCCCACCAATCCATTATTAGTCTATTTTGTTTTTTATTTGAACATCAACACTACTAATGTGGCAGAAAATTAAAAGTACTCCTATGAGCTCCTTTAAATTTTTTCACTCTTGTATTCTCAGTTCTTCCGAGCACATCAAGATTACATCTAAATATTCAAGAACATGGAGTAGCATTGTGTTCTTTTTATTACTGAATGTCTGTTTGGGAAGGGGAAAAGAGAAAACTGTCTGTTCAAGGTGAATCTTGTCTTATTACGTGTTATGAAAGTTTCTGAGTCTTTGCTAAGGCCCATGAATTCTTTGATAGCCTCCTCTTTGGTACTTGCTTCTAAGTTATCTAATTCTGGTTAGCCTCAGAAACATCTTCTTTACTGGGTACTGAAGTTTTTCCTGTATGACACCAGTGATAAAGACTCCACCTGCCAAGGCAGGAGACATAAGATATATAGGTTCAATCTCTGGATTGGGAAGGTCCACTGGAGGAAGGTATGACAACCCACTCCAGTATTCCTGCCTGGAGAATCCCCATGGACAGAGGAGCCTGATGGGCTATGGGGTTCATAGGGTCACAAAGAGTCAGACACCAGTGAAGTGACTTAGCCTACAAGCACTCACTGGATGCAGGGTGGAGGACTTCAAAGGGGGCCTTCTCACCTGCTGGACAGGTCCTGAGGAAGGAGCTTCTCCAGAAAGAACTCACTGCATTATCTCTGGAGGTTGCTCCTGTGACCTTTTATGACCAGTTTCTAAACCTCATCTAGTTATCTCAGGCAGGTGGACATCAGCATCACTTGACAAGACAAGGCAGAAAACAAAAATGACAAATAATTAAGGGATTTAGAAACTTTCCTGCTCATTTCAGAACTATCAATAAGACAGAGGTGATGGGGCTTAGTGGGGAAGGTGCTAGGTCTGGACCAAAACACTTAGGCTTGAGTTCTGCCCCTGCCACTGACTGGTCCTGGTGTCTTTGGACAAGTTCATTGTAAGTCTCACCTTCCTTATAAAAACCACTTTCCTTATAATAACCACAGAGTGTTATGGCCTCTAAGTGACAGTCTATGCAAAGTCCTAGTACTATCAAGTATTCAAGATATAAGATATCTTGTACACAAAGTCCTAGCTTGTATTGTCTTTTATGAAGGAGCCGAACCACTGCCTGCTTAGTCAATTCTCACCCACCTAGGCATGATTCTTGCAATTTCTGAAAACACATGTCTTTTAATTACCAAAACAAGTTGAAGGTTTCCAATTTCCTGATAGCCCTAAACACGGCTTTCATTATGTTCACTGAAAACAAACCTTGCACGAGATACACCTACAATTTCGTGGGTGCTTTTAGTTGTTACATAAAACTTGAACAAAGGAGATGCATAAATAATGCCAGCATTCCTGCTCATCAGCTTCGTCCTCAGAGACATTTACTATCTTCAAAACATTTCTTGGTAAGTCAGAGCACTGCCTGCAGTTTCTCATCTTCCTGGAGAAAAGACTACGTTCTGTGTGCTTAATTGCTCTGTAAGACTTTCCTTTCTCTCCTGGGAGGGGGAAAACAAGTCCAGCACGTGAGCCACGTTGAACCCCTCTTTCGGAAACACAGTGCTGGGGGAAGGAAGTGCCTTTGAATACTTCACAGGCCCAGCAAGAAGCTCTCCAAAGACAGTATTCTATCGAGAAGGCATCTAAAATGGCCTGTTAGCAAGATCTAAGAGAATGGCACTTCCTTCTAGTTGTATTTAAAAATATGAAGACCGCAAAGGGAATTGGCTTTTCAAAACACAGCAGAGAACGTTCTGTCTCTTACTTGCCCTAAAGTTTGATTTGGTTGTGTTGCAAAGAGAAAAAAAAAAAAAAAGAGAGAGAGAGAGAGAGAGAGAGAGAGAGAGAGAGAGAGAGAAGCAAACCTATTTTGGGGATGGAATGTTTCCTTCCCATTTTTTTTTTTAAGATTGCTGAGTTATGTAGTTATCCGTTCACAAGTCTAATGCCATGAACCCATCCCACTTCTGTCTTGCTGAAATCCTTTTAATCCCCCATTCCTTAATGGGTACATTTGAAAAAGAGCAGTTTACTTTATCACCTCCCTGGTTTTTCTCACCAAGTTCACCCTATTTGAAATCCTTTTCTATTTGTTTCCATCTATCAAGTTTTCAAAGATTTAAGCTCTTCCCAAACTACTCTGGGACTTCCTGGGTAGCTCAGCTGGTACAGAATCCTCCTGCAGTGCAGGAGACCTGGGTTTGACCCCTGGGTTGGGAAGATCCCCTGGAGGAGAACATGGCAATCCACTCCCGTATTCTTGCCTGGAGAATCCCCGTGGATAGAAGAGCCTGGCTGGCTACTGTCTATGTGGTTACAAAGAATTGGATACCACTGAGTGACTAAGCATAGCACAGCTCAAATCTGCTCTAAAAATCTCAAGCCAAGCTGGGCCCTTCTTCATCTGAAAGTTGGTACTTGACTTACCTGTATTTCTCATTTCACAGCTATTCATCACACACTACATTAAGGTGTGAGGCTTCCCAGATGGCACAATAGTAAAGAATTCACCCGCCAGTGTAGGACATACAAGAGATGCAGGTAGGATACCTGGGTGGGGAAGATCAGCTGGAGTAGGAAGTGACAACCCAATCCAGTGTTTTTGCCTGGGAATCCCATGAACAGGGGAGCCTGGCGGGCTACAGTCCACGTGGTTGCAAAGAGTCAGACATGACTGAATACACACACACACACATGCGTGTGTTAAGAGACAGGTCCAGATTTTTTGCAACGCTACTAAATCTGCCACACTGTAATTTTGTCTTCCAGTCTGAATGTTAGTTATCTAGGTCCTACTCTACTTTATACAAACAAAGTTTCTTAGCATTTGTCATTTTTTGATATTTACTTATTTGGCTGAACCAAGTAAATAGTTGCAACATGGGGGGATCTTTGACCTTTGTTGTGATATGTGGAACCTTTATTGTAGCATGAAGTTTCTTAGTTTAGCTGTGGCCTGTGGAATCTAGTTCCCTGACCAGGAATCAAACCCAGGCTCTCCACACTGGAAGCACAAATGTTATTCACTGGACCACCAGGGAATTCCCAGCATTTGTCATTTTTGAAATGAGTGGATATCACTTGATATTGTCCAAGTTTTCTTTATAAACCCCATTTTTATTGTATATTTGGCAAAGGGTCAAGGAGGATTGGATACACACTCTGATTTGTTGCTTAATTAGTTTCTATGGTATCCATATAAAAGCTGATGTCTTTTAGAATCCTTGCATCTTTGGAAAACCTGCCAAGACGTTTGGTCCTGCATTGATCATAGGCTCAAATCAAGGTCTGTGTGTTCTTCCAATGAAGATGTTATATTTACCCCAAGACACATAAAGAGATTTTAGAGAATCAGAAGGAATGGTGAATGTCGCTAATTAACTCTTAAGACTTTGGGGCAATAAAAATAAAATCAGGGTTGTAAGCTTTTAATCAGTAGAACTAATTCATTGGTCTGAAAGAGAGTGCTCCATATTAGTGTATCTCAATATAGTTCTTGTTAACAGTATTTCTTTGTCTATCTAGATAAGTCATTAACAGTTTGAGGATGGAGATTTGATAGAAACATTTAGCTATATAATTATTAAGTAAATCCATATGAGGATAAATTCATAAATTATATTGATTGAAAGCTTGCAACCTGGATTTTTTTTTTTAATCCCAAAGTCTTAAGAGTTAATTAACTTGACATTCATGATTCCTTAGACTCTCTAACATCTCTAATTTTTAGGGTAAATATAACATCTTCATTGAAAGTGTCTGGAGACTACCAACTGACCCAACTCCTACACTGGGCTGGAAGGAGTCAGCAGGTGGCCCAGGAACTGGCAATGCCTCAGATGTGACTGCCTCTTACCTCAGCATCCGGAGCGAACAGTGCACAGTCTAAGCATCCCCCTGTCTCCAATTTTACCTTCCTCCACCCAAATAAACCCTCATAGCCTAATTATCACTAATTTTCTGGAGGCAGTAGTTCTAACATTATAGATTATTTCCTGGTTATAAGAGTATTTGAGATGCGCTGGACACCCAGACTATCTCTTCCTCCACAGAGGTTCTCTTTACAATGCAGTCTGATGGATGGTAAAGCCACAGTTCATCATTACTGTTATTGCCTCTTCTCTCTGCTTTATTTTTCTCCACAGCACACATCACTAGATGGAAAAGTTATATTTCACTCATTATCTGTTTCCCCTGACTTGAATATAAATTCTATGGGGACAGGTATGTGAACATGTGTCTGTGTTGGGGTTGGGGGGTCTGTGAAAGTCTGTTTCTGAATCTCCAGTGTTTAGAATAGTGTCTGCACATAGTAGGCACTGAACAGATACTGAATGAATGAATGAATACATGTATCAACATTTCCCTGGAGAGTTTATCTGCCGATAAAGTCAGGGTTCAGCAGAGGAAGGCCTTTCTCGGTAATTCTTGAAGTCCATCTCATTAATTTCAAGATACTCCTTAGTTTTTTTTTTAATGTCTGTGTTTGTTTCAAAAGCCAGTCCCAAATTTAAACTCTTTGGACAACCCTCACTTCAGGCTCTATGGTAAGAGAAGGGAAAGCTTTAAAATTTGTAAATGCTGATTGCAGTCTTTTTGAAAACAACTAGACATTTAACCATTTATCTGTCTATTCGGCCATATCTCTAGTCAATAAATTTTCACTGATCACATATTATGTACTGGAAAATGTGTTAGATGCTGCGTATATCATGGTGAGCAAAGCCAGAATAGAACTTATCCTCATGGAGAATTTACAGACTAGTGAAAATGATTTAAATCTCCAACCCTGATACAATGAAAACTGACCTTTTCCAGTCCTGTGACCACTGCTGAGTTTTCCAAATTTGCTGGCATGTTGAGTGCAGCATTTTCACACCATCATCTTTCAGGATTTGAAATAGTTCAACTGGAATTCCATCACCTCCACTAGCTTTTTTCGTAGTGAGGCTTTCTAAGGCCACCTTGACTAGTACTTTGACCACCTCATGTGAAGAGCTGACTCATTGGAAAAGACCCTGATGCTGGGAGGGATTTGGGGCAGGAGGAGAAGGGGATGACAAAGGATGAGATGGCTGGATGGCATCACGGACTCGATGGATGTGAGTCTGAGTGAACTCCAAGAGATGGTGATAGACAGGGAGGCCTGGCATGCTGCAGTTCATGGGGTCACAAAGAGTTGGACATGACTGAGCGACTGAACTGAACTGAACTGAACTGATACAATAACTTGGCAGGTTGAATAAGGTTACTTATAGTATATTTTGCATTTTTATGGCAAAATAATTTTGTGCTGTTGTCTCATTATCCCTGTCATTCTCTAACCACTCTAGGTAATATCTACCACAGATCTTTTGTTTATTATATTTCTAAACCTACAACATCTCATATTTTCCCTTTCACTTACTGAGTGAAAAAGTCATGTCTGATTCTTTGTGACCCCATGGATTATACTGTCCATAGAATTTTCCAAGCAAGAATACTGGACTGTGAAGCTGTTCCTTATCCAGGGGATCTTCTTGATTCAAGGATCAAACTCAGGTCTCTCACCTTGCAGGGAGATTCTTTACTCTCTGAGCCACTAGGGAAACCTCCGTATACTCATTTACTAAGTAGTTATGTTTACTATTATTTTCTAATAAGCTGCATATCTCTGTCATAAATTTACCAAATTATTTTATAATTATTTGCTTATTTGTCAGTATTCTCTTGTTCAGTATTCAAACTAACATATATTCTTATTAATTATTAAAATTCTAACACAGAAATCACTCTCTGATACATAGGAAACTACATAAATGTTAATTGATTCATGGATAAATCAATAAATGACTCAATGATGGAATTTCAGCAATACAGAATGATGGGTAAAGCTTGAAGTTAGATATGGTCATTCTTTAACAATTTTAATCATTTGCTTAGTCACTCAGTTGTGTCCAACTCTTTGCAACCCCATGGACTGTAGCCCTCCAGGGTCCTCTGTCCATGATGATTCTCCAAGCAAGCATACTGGAATGAGTTGTCATGCCCTGCTCCAGGGGATCTTCCCAACTCAGGGATCGAGCCCAGGNTTGCTTAGTCACTCAGTTGTGTCCAACTCTTTGCAACCCCATGGACTGTAGCCCTCCAGGGTCCTCTGTCCATGATGATTCTCCATGCAAGCATACTGGAATGAATTGTCATGCCCTGCTCCAGGGGATCTTCCCAACTCAGGGATCAAACCCAGGTCTCCTGCATTGCAGGCAGATTCTTTCCCACCTAAGCCACCAGAGAAGCCCAAGAATACTGGAGTGAGTAGCTTATCCCTTCTCCAGGGGATTGTCCCAAGCCAGGAATCGAGCTGGGGTCTCCTGCATTGCACGTGAATTCTTTACCAGCTGAGTTACCAAAATATGGTCATTCTTTGACAATTTTAATTATATGCAGTAAATATGCATTTAATATTTAATATGATTTTTATCTTCCTAGTTTTCTTATAATTTCTATGCCTATGCATATGTGATAAACTTGAGCTTCTCTGCCCTAGGGCTGGTGGCTCCAATTGTAAGTAATGATAAGAGAAAAATACACTAAACGCTGCAACGTAATCTCTTAATATACTTTCAAATCTCTATTTCTGAATCTCATCTCCATTTCACCCTCCACAGAGGGTGATTGAATTTTCATTATACTAGTCCAAAAGACACTGCATTGTATGTTTAAGACTGACCCCCTCAATGTTTACCAAATTCCTTTTGTTAAGGTTTCTATTTTGTTTGGTTTAGGACCTAGTCAACTATATAATTTAACCAATATTTACTGGAGATTGAGATACAGCTGTCACCATGAGGGGCCATGATGAGAAAATGTATCAGATAAATTTCACATGAGAGAAAATATTTATTTCAGAAACTTCCAACTTATTTCATATCTTACAACATGAATGTCAATTTCCATTGTCATTTTTTCCACCGGAGAAGCTGCCTTTTCGTAGGTGAATTAGCTGTCACTATTCACATTTGTCAATTTTCATATAGTATAAGTAATGTAGCTATTTTATGCAGTATACGTAATGTGGTTTAAGTGCTGTCAGATTCTTTAGCTACTCCATGTACTGTAGCTGGCCAGGCTTCTCTGTCCATGAGATTTCCCAGTAAAAAACACTGAAGTGGGTTGCCATTTCCCTTCTGAGGGCATTTTCCCAACCTGGGGATCCAATCGATGTATCTTGCATTGCAGGTAGGTTCTTTGCTACTGAACCATCAGGGAAGCCCAGGTAATGTAAACTCAGAATCAGTCAGCCATTTCAGTCGCTCGGTAGTTTCTGACTCTTTGTGACACCATGGTACAGCATGCCAGGCTTCCCTGTCCATCAAATTCCCAGAGCTTGCTCAAACTCATGTCTATTGAGTCAGTGATACAATTCAACCATCTCATCCTCTGTCATCTCCTTCTATTCCTGTCTTCAGTCTTTCCCAGCATCAGGGGCTTTTCCAATGAATCAATTCTTTGCATCAGGTGGCCTAAGTATTGGGGCTTCAGCTTCAGCATCAGTACTTCCAATGACTATTCAGGACTGATTTCCTTTAAGATGGACAGGTTGTATCTCCTTGCAGTCCAAGGGACTCTCAAGAGTCTTTTCCAACACCACTGTTCAAAAGCATCAATTCTTCGGCGCTCAGCTCTCTTTATAGTTCAACTCTCACCTCCATACATGATTGCTGGAAAAACCACCTCTTTGACTAGATGGACCTTTGTTACCAAAGTAATATCTCTGCTTTTTAATACACTGTCTAAGCTGGTCATAGATTTTCTTCCAAGGAGCAAGTGATTTTTAATGTCATGGCTGCAGTCACCATCAGCAGTGATTTTGGAGCCCAAGAAAATAAAGTCTCACACTGTTTCCATTGTTTCCCCATTTATTTGCTATGAAGTGATGGGACCAGATACCATGATCTTAGTTTTCTGAATGTTGAAGTTTAAGCCAGGTTTTTCACTTTCTTCTTTTACTTCATCAAGAGGCTCTTTAGTTCTTCTTCACTTTCTGCCATAAGGGTGGTGTCATCTGCATATCCGAGGTTATTGATATTTCTCCTGGAAACCTTGTTTCCAGCTTGTACTTCATCCAGCCTGGCAGTTTGCATGATGTACTCTGCATATAAGTTAAATAAGATGGTGACAATATAAATCCCTGATGCACTTCTTTCCCAATTTGGAACCAGTCTGTTGTTCCATGTCCTGTTGCTTCTTGACCTGCATACAGATTTCTCAGGAGGCAGGTCAGGTGGTCTGGTTTTCCCATCTCTTGAAGAATTTTCCACAGTTTGTTTTGTTCTACACAGTCAAAGGCTTTGGCATAGTCAGTAAAGCAGAAGTAGATGTTTTTCTAGAACTCTCTTGCTTTTTTGATGCTCCAACAGATGTAGGCAGTTTAATCTCTGGTTCCTCTGCTTTTCTAAATCCAGTTTGAACATCTGGAAGTTCTCAGTTCACCCATTGTTAAAGCCTCGCTTGGAGAATTTTGAACATTAGTTTGCTAGTGTGTGAGGTGAATGCAATTGGGCGATAGTTTGAATATTCTTTGGCATTGCCTTTCTTTTGGATTGGAGTGAAAAATGATCTTTTCAAGTCCTGTGTTCCACTACTGATTTTTCTGAATTTGCTGGCATATTGAGTGCAGCACTTTCACAGCATCATCTTTTAGGACTTGAAATAGCTCAACTAGAATTCCATCACCTCCACTAGCTTTGTTTGTAGTGATGCTTCCTAAGGCACACTTGTTAAGTCTCAGAATAATTAGAAAATTACACAGAAAAGTGAATTTTATTGCTTTTTATGCTTCCTGCTCATGCACTTTTAAACTTTTTAATGGAAACTATTAAACATAAAAAAGTATATAAAATAGATAGCATGGATAGTATGGTAAATCCCCAAGAGCGAATAAACTTATTTTCATGATTATTAACTTTTGGCCAATGTTGTCTGTTCTGTACTGACACTAACTTCTTTGCCTCTTACTCCTGCTACACTGCATATTGTGAAGTAAATACATGATTTCATCCCTAATATTTGCATATATAACTCTAAAATAAAAGCACCAACTTATTATTTTGACAAAAATCATGTTATACTAAGATTTTTAGTAATTTCTTAATTTTAATGATCATATTTTCAATTGTTTCATAAACATCATTATCTTTTCCTTTGTTTAAATCAGGATATCTGGTGGCTCAGACAGTAAAAAATCTGCCTGCAATGCAGGAGACCTGGGTTCAATCTTGTGTTGAGAAGATCCCCTGGAAAAAGGCATGGTAACCTTTTCTAGTATTTAACCAGGAGAATTCCATGGACAGAGGAGTCTTGTGGGCTATGGTCCATGGTGTTGCAGCGAGTTGGACACAACCAAATGACTAACAACTCATACTTCACTTCATAAACAAGTTATACACATTAAAATTGATTACTGTGATCCTTAATTTTCTTCTGTGTTATCGGTTTTTTCTCCTGTAACTATTTTCCCTTGCAATCTATTGTTAAAGAAACCTTATCATTTGTTCTATAGAATTTGAAAAGTCTGGATTTTACTGACTGCATTGCTATAGTTACATATTTTGTATTTTCTGTCCTTTTTTTGTTTAATAAGTTAGTGGCTGGATCTAATAGGATTTAGGTTCCACATTATTCGCTTTTTTTTTTTTCCAAAAAATGTCAGTTTTGTCTTCTATCATGAAACATATAATGTCTGATTATCTCTATTTTTTGTAATGTCAGGAATTCTTGATGCTCAGTTTTCCAGATCAATTCATTTATTGATAGCTGTGAAAAGGGAACATTGTAAAATCTAACTTTTTTCATTTATTCACTGAAATATTTCTATAAAGAGAAATATCTTTTTTACTATTTCTTCACTAAGTGGAACAATTGGTATGGGGAAGTCAGCTTATGCTAACATTTATATGCCTAATTTGTTTACTTACCCATTTTCAATATAATAATTTAGTTTATTAACATCTATCAGTAGCAACTATTTTGCTTTCTGTTTCTGGTATCTAAAAGAAATATTAAGTTTAAGCATATTTGGTATTCTCAATACATTGCAATTATTGTTACTATTACTCAAGATATCCCAATTTCGGCCAATGGGAAACTCTTCAAATTGCCTTTGAATCTCACAGATAGAGCCCTAGAAGACTTAAATGGGTTCCTTGCTGTTTGATATAACAAAATCATCTGGTGTATTTTATATCTTGGTGTTGAAATTAGCCCTTACTCCAAAGAACTCTTGTTTCTTTCAATGGGAAATAATGTTCAAAAATCTAATCTACACACTAGGGGTGCTCATAATAATTAGTTTATATTTATTTCCAGCCTCTCCAGTGGACAGAGAAAAGGAATTGAATGCTTGTATTTTGAAAGATAAACTAATAAAAAATAAGTATTGACAAATTAAAGTGACACTATACAATTTTTACTTAATCCCTTCTATTTTACTTTTGTTTCTCCTTTCTCTCACATGAATCCTGACAGCTGCTCTGGGAAAGAATGAATTTGAATATCACATGCTCATTTACTTTATCCCATGTTACATACATGATTTTCTTAGAATAAAATGCCAGTGTTGCCAGCAATAATATGATAATTGAAGCAGGTAATTTTTAATACTTTATTTGCATTTAGGGTATGTCTCTTTAGAGATGACATCCAATTACTCAGTTTTAAAGACAATTGGAAAAGGTGGTTTCTGGGTGGTTATGCTACAAACTAGAGAAATATTTGGATTTATTTGTTTTAGTTAATAATTTTAGGGATGGCTTTTCAAATTTAATTTTGTTTTATTTGTATTCATTAATGTTTTTGCTGCTAAGTCACCTCAGTTGTGTCCGACTCTGTGTGACCCCAGAGATGGCAGCCCACCAGGCTCCCCTGTCCCTGGGATTCTTCAAGCAAGAACACTGGAGTGGGTTGCCATTTCCTTCTCCAATGCATGAAAGTGAAAAGTGAAAGTGAAGTCACTCAGTCATGTCCGACTCCTAGCGACCCCATGGACTGCAGCCTACCAGGCTCCTCTGTCCATGGGATTCTCCAGGCAAGAGTACTGGAGTGAGGTGCCATTGCCTTCTCTGAAGAATACTGGAGTGGGTTGCCACTTCCTTCTCCAGGGGATCTTCCCGACCCAGGGATCAAACCCAGGTCTCCCACATTGGAGGCAG
>SJYW01053321.1:144595-167635 GCA_006410735.1 Raphicerus campestris | reverse complement strand
CACAGTCAAAGGCTTTGGCATAGTCAGTGAAGCAGAAGTAGATGTTTTTCTAGAACTCTCTTTCTTTTTTGATGCTCCAACAGATGTAGGCAGTTTAATCTCTGGTTCCTCTGCTTTTCTAAATCCAGTTTGAACATCTGGAAGTTCTCAGTTCATCCACTGTTAAAGCCTCGCTTGGAGAATTTTGAACATTAATTTGCTAGTGTGTGAGGTGAATGCAATTGGGCGATAGTTTGAATATTCTTTGGCGTTGCCTTTCTTTTGGATTGGAGTGACAACTGATCTTTTCAAGTCCTGTGTTCCATTACTGATTTTTCTGAATTTGCTGGCATATTGAGTGCAGCACTTTCACAGCATCATCTTTTAGGACTTGAAATAGCTCAACTAGAATTCCATCACTCCACTAGCTTTGTTTGTAGTGATGCTTCCTAAGGCACACTTGTTAAGTCTCAGAATAATTAGAAAATTACACAGAAAAGTGAACTTTATTGCTTTTTATGCTTCCTGCTCATGCACTTTTAAACTTTTTAATGGAAACTATTAAACATAAAAAAGTATATAAAATAGATAGCATGGATAGTATGGTAAATCCCCAAGAGCGAATAAACTTATTTTCATGATTATTAACTTTTGGCCAATGTTGTCTGTTCTGTACTGACACTAACTTCTTTGCCTCTTACTCCTGCTACACTGCATATTGTGAAGTAAATACATGATTTCATCCCTAATATTTGCATATATAACTCTAAAATAAAAGCACCAACTTATTATTTTGACAAAAATCATGTTATACTAAGATTTTTAATAATTTCTTAATTTTAATGATCATATTTTCAATTGTTTCATAAACATCATTATCTTTTCCTTTGTTTAAATCAGGATATCTGGTGGCTCAGACAGTAAAAAATCTGCCTGCAATGCAGGAGACCTGGGTTCAATCTTGTGTTGAGAAGATCCCCTGGAAAAAGGCATGGTAACCTTTTCTAATATTTAACCAGGAGAATTCCATGGACAGAGGAGCCTTGTGGGCTATGGTCCATGGTGTCGCAGCGAGTTGGACACAACCAAATGACTAACAACTCATACTTCACTTCATAAACAAGTTATACACATTAAAATTGATTACTGTGATCCTTAATTTTCTTCCGTGTCATCGGTTTTTTCTCCTGTAACTATTTTCCCTTGCAATCTATTGTTAAAGAAACCTTATCATTTGTTCTATAGAATTTGAAAAGTCTGGATTTTACTGACTGCATTGCTATAGTTACATATTTTGTATTTTCTGTCCTTTTTTTGTTTAATAAGTTAGTGGCTGGATCTAATAGGATTTAGGTTCCACATTATTCGCTTTTTTTTTTTTCCAAAAAATGTCAGTTTTGTCTTCTATCATGAAACATATAATGTCTGATTATCTCTATTTTTTGTAATGTCAGGAATTCTTGATGCTCAGTTTTCCAGATCAATTCATTTATTGATAGCTGTGAAAAGGGAACATTGTAAAATCTAACTTTTTTCATTTATTCACTGAAATATTTCTATAAAGAGAAATATCTTTTTTACTATTTCTTCACTAAGTGGAACAATTGGTATGGGGAAGTCAGCTTATGCTAACATTTATATGCCTAATTTGTTTACTTACCCATTTTCAATATAATAATTTAGTTTATTAACATCTATCAGTAGCAACTATTTTGCTTTCTGTTTCTGGTATCTAAAAGAAATATTAAGTTTAAGCATATTTGGTATTCTCAATACATTGCAATTATTGTTACTATTACTCAAGATATCCCAATTTTGGCCAATGGGAAACTCTTCAAATTGCCTTTGAATCTCACAGATAGAGCCCTAGAAGACTTAAATGGGTTCCTTGCTGTTTGATATAACAAAAGCATCTGGTGTATTTTATATCTTGGTGTTGAAATTAGCCCTTACTCCAAAGAGCTCTTGTTTCTTTCAATGGGAAATAATGTTCAAAAATCTAATCTACACACTAGGGGTGCTCATAATAATTAGTTTATATTTATTTCCAGCCTTTCCAGTGGACAGAGTAAAGGAATTGAATGCTTGTATTTTGAAAGATAAACTAATAAAAAATAAGTATTGACAAATTAAAATGACACTATACAATTTTTACTTAATCCCTTCTATTTTACTTTTGTTTCTCCTTTCTCCCACATGAATCCTGACAGCCGCTCTGGGAAAGAATGAATTTGAATATCACATGCTCATTTACTTTATCCCATGTTACATACATGATTTTCTTAGAATAAAATGCCAGTGTTGCCAGCAATAATATGATAACTGAAGTAGGTAATTTTTAATACTTTATTTGCCTTTAGGGTATGTCTCTTTAGAGATGACATCCAATTACTCAGTTTTAAAGACAATTGGAAAAGGTGGTTTCTGGGTGGTTATGCTACAAACTAGAGAAATATTTGGATTTATTTGTTTTAGTTAATAATTTTAAGGATGGCTTTTCAAATTTAATTTTGTTTTATTTGTATTCATTAATGTTTTTGCTGCTAAGTCACCTCAGTCGTGTCCAACTCTGTGTGACCCCAGAGATGGCAGCCCACCAGGCTCCCCTGTCACTGGGATTCTTCAAGCAAGAATACTGGAGTGGGTTGCCATTTCCTTCTCCAATGCATGAAAGTGAAAAGTGAAAGTGAAGTCACTCAGTTGTGTCCGACTCCTAGCGACCCCATGGACTGCAGCCTACCAGGCTCCTCCGTCCATGGNGGGTTGCCATTTCCTTCTCCAATGCATGAAAGTGAAAAGTGAAAGTGAAGTCACTCAGTCATGTCCGACTCCTAGCGACCCCATGGACTGCAGCCTACCAGGCTCCTCTGTCCATGGGATTCTCCAGGCAAGAGTACTGGAGTGAGGTGCCATTGCCTTCTCTGAAGAATACTGGAGTGGGTTGCCACTTCCTTCTCCAGGGGATCTTCCCGACCCAGGGATCAAACCCAGGTCTCCCACATTGGAGGCAGGTGCTTTTCCTCCGAGTCACCAGCCATCTATTTTCTGAATTGCTCTACAACTAACCATAAAAACATGCTATATTTTAAAAAAAAAGCAAACAAAAAATGTACTATAGTTTCTCCTTTCATTTTTTAAATTCTACCAAGAAATTTATTTATTTTTAATTTTTTAAAATATAAATTTATTTATTTTAATTGGAGGCTAATTACAGTATTGTATTTGTTTTGCCATACATCAACATGAATCTGCCATGGGTATACACATCTTCCCCATCCCGAATCCCCCTCCCATATCNGGAGATCCAACCAGTCCATTCTGAAGGAGATCAGCCCTGAGATTTCTTTGGAAGGAATGATGCTGAAGCTGAAATTCCAGTACTTTGGCCACCTCATGAGAAGAGTTGACTCATTGGAAAAGACTGATGCTGGGCGGGATTGGGGGCAAGAGGAGAAGGGGATGACACAGTTTGATGTGGCTGGATGGCATCCCTAACTCAATGGACTTGAGTTTGAGTGAACTCTGGCTGTTGGTGATGGACAGGGAGGCCTGGCATGCTGTGATTCATGGGATTACAAAGAGTTGTACACGACTGAACAACTGAACTGAACTGAACTGACTGTGTGCTTGCTACTTAAACTTGAGAATTTATAGAATACTGTTTAGAAATGCAGGGGTTTGTGGTATTTGGCTGATAGCACAACAAAAGAGAAAATAAACAAAAATTCAGATAGCTTGTCTTTTTTCTAAAGAAGGGAGTGTAAGGGAAGTATTAGGCTGTGTGTGTGTGTGTGTGTTTTTTTGTTTGTTTGTTTTTTTTTGTAAATTCAACTTTTCAGCAACATCACTCCTCCTTGGAAACCATAGCCTGTGGGCTCAACATTATATCCTTTATAGTCTGGTTTCTCAATCATATCTCATTTTTCTGTCCCTTTCTCTTTCTCTTTGTTATTTATGTATTTCTATGGTGACTCGGTTTTCAGTAACTTAATATTTTATTGTANGGGGCAAGAGGAGAAGGGGATGACACAGTATGATGTGGCTGGATGGCATCCCTAACTTAATGGACTTGAGTTTGAGTGAACTCTGGCTGTTGGTGATGGACAGGGAGGCCTGGCATGCTGTGATTCATGGGATTACAAAGAGTTGTACACAACTGAACAACTGAACTGAACTGAACTGACTGTGTGCTTGCTACTTAAACTTGAGAATTTATAGAATACTGTTTAGAAATGCAGGGGTTTGTGGTATTTGGCTGATAGCACAACAAAAGAGAAAATAAACAAAAATTCAGATAGCTTGTCTTTTTTCTAAAGAAGGGAGTGTAAGGGAAGTATTAGGCTGTGTGTGTGTGTGTGTGTTTTTTTGTTTGTTTGTTTTTTTTTGTAAATTCAACTTTTCAGCAACATCACTCCTCCTTGGAAACCATAGCCTGTGGGCTCAACATTATATCCTTTATAGTCTGGTTTCTCAATCATATCTCAATTTTCTGTCCCTTTCTCTTTCTCTTTGTTATTTATGTATTTCTATGGTGACTCGGTTTTCAGTAACTTAATATTTTATTGTAATTTCAGAAATCTGATGAGGCTTTGGAATTAGGTCTCCCAGCTTTTAAATTGTCATGTGCCACAAGGGACTCAACACCCATCAAATACCAACTGATAAATGCAAACTGAGCTACTTGTTGTAAAATAATAAAAGTATTAGTCACTCAGTCCTGCCTGGCTCTTTGTGACCCCATGGACTGCAGCCCACCAGGCTCCTCTGTCCATGAGATTTTCCATGCAAGGACACTGGAGTGGTTTCCCATTTCCTTCTCCAAAATAATAAAAAGGAAGTACTTAAGATATTTGGAGAATCATGGAGGAATGTATATTTCTAATGTTCTCTGGCAGTGCAAGATTGGCAATTTTCTCTCTTTTATTACATCCTAATTTTTAAAATATAATTTAGTTTGGAATGGATTCCAGTACTTTATAGCTCAATTAATTTATTGACTAGGGCCAGTAGGATAGAATGAACTCTAGTCTCTTATTTTTAAAAAGAAATTTCTTTTCAGTAACACCAAGAGCTAAATATACTACTGTAAAAAGGACCTTTAACTAAAGCTTATATCTGGTTACTGCTTAGTTCCCCTTTGGGTTGTTTAAGGGGCATCCATGTTAATGTTACATTTCTGAGTGGATACAGTGCTAATCTGTAGTTTTCAGTTTAGCAAGCTAAAATGACCTCAGTCAATGATTTAAATGATATGCTCCCCCTCATCAGTCTGCTTAATATCATCCATTTTCCAACTACCTAAATTCCCTCAAGTTTTCAAATTATCCTTTCATTTTTAAAGGACTCATGTGTTCAAGATTTTAAAAGAATGGCAGCTCAACCACCATCATCTACCCCAAACTGCAATTATTAAATATAGCCGCTCTTGTACTCAGATGGCTAGCACAGAGAAAAAGAGGGAGGCAGTGAGAGGAAATTGGATATGTTAAGAATCTTATCCATTAGTCATACCTTTTTTTTGCCTTGTTCTTATCACTGCATGAGGCCTTTCCATGCTCGTTTTTGAAGACAATGACTAAACAAAAATTGAGGTCCAGCATGTTACTGTTAAGGAAAAGTAAGTTTTAATAAGCTGAATTACACCATAATTTTAATTTTTTCTGTTTATCTTGTAAATTTGTTAAGGTCATGGCTATAAGTTAAAGCTGAGAATTTGTATAATCATCTAGATTATCAACTTGAAAATTTTTCCAATTAGTTCTGTGGGGTGACTTGAAAATTATTTTTAATCCAAAACTCCTATCCCACTGCTGTTTATTTAAGAGAAAGAAGATGAAGTGGAAGCAAGCTTTCCTACAATTTCCTTATAATGTCTATTTGCTCTTTTAAAAGAAATGCTAAAAATAGAATCATAGTAATAAATCTCTTCAAGAAAGAAATATACACATAACAATACTGTTGCTCCTGAATTCTTCAGTAAGAATTGAGAGGGGATATAGACACTTAACTTCATGAAACTTGAATGATTTTATAGCAATTTCTAGGCCTCATACAAGTATGTATATGAAAGTAAAGTAGGGATTGCCCCATATCTTTTTATGGACCTAAAAATTTAATCCTTTTTTAAAATTTTTTAAAAAGGCATTTTATTTATTTCTTTNCTCCTGTCTCTTATACACATCTTGATTTTATAGCAATTTCTAGGCCTCATACAAGTATGTATATGAAAGTAAAGTAGGGATTGCCCCATATCTTTTTATGGACCTAAAAATTTAATCCTTTTTTAAAATTTTTTAAAAAGGCATTTTATTTATTTCTTTGAAGCAAGCTTGTATTGCTATGCTTAATTTATGCATGTCTCATCACTTAGTAGCACTTTATAAATTATGACAAACTATGAGAAGAGATATGTACAGCATTTATGCCTGTCCTCAACAGGAGATAATAACTGTGGAACCTTTTGTATGGATCCCCTAGCCTGATTATACAGCAGTGGGATGGTTGTTTTGGATTAAAAATAATTTTCAAGTCACCCCACAGAACTAATTGGAAAAATTTTCAGGTTGATAATCTAGAAGATTACATAAATTCTAAGCTTACTAATATACTTTGCTGTACAGCAGAAACTCACACATTATAAATCATTTATACCCTAAGAAGTTTTTCTTTTTTTAAAGGGTTGAGCAGGTATCAATAAAGTAAAACAGAAACTTTAAGTGCACTGCTATGTATGAACTGCCTGAGATGACACGCAGTAAGCACATAGTGAGTGTCTGCTAAACTGAGTGAATGTCCAGGCTTAGTTTCTAACCACTGAAAACTGTAGGGTGCAGGGAAGATGCAAACAGAGTTGGTTGAAAGAGGAAAATGGCATTTCACACAGATAATAACATATCACATNGGGGCAAGAGGAGAAGGGGATGACACAGTATGATGTGGCTGGATGGCATCCCTAACTTAATGGACTTGAGTTTGAGTGAACTCTGGCTGTTGGTGATGGACAGGGAGGCCTGGCATGCTGTGATTCATGGGATTACAAAGAGTTGTACACGACTGAACAACTGAACTGAACTGAACTGACTGTGTGCTTGCTACTTAAACTTGAGAATTTATAGAATACTGTTTAGAAATGCAGGGGTTTGTGGTATTTGGCTGATAGCACAACAAAAGAGAAAATAAACAAAAATTCAGATAGCTTGTCTTTTTTCTAAAGAAGGGAGTGTAAGGGAAGTATTAGGCTGTGTGTGTGTGTGTGTGTTTTTTTGTTTGTTTGTTTTTTTTTGTAAATTCAACTTTTCAGCAACATCACTCCTCCTTGGAAACCATAGCCTGTGGGCTCAACATTATATCCTTTATAGTCTGGTTTCTCAATCATATCTCAATTTTCTGTCCCTTTCTCTTTCTCTTTGTTATTTATGTATTTCTATGGTGACTCGGTTTTCAGTAACTTAATATTTTATTGTAATTTCAGAAATCTGATGAGGCTTTGGAATTAGGTCTCCCAGCTTTTAAATTGTCACGTGCCACAAGGGACTCAACACCCATCAAATACCAACTGATAAATGCAAACTGAGCTACTTGTTGTAAAATAATAAAAGTATTAGTCACTCAGTCCTGCCTGGCTCTTTGTGACCCCATGGACTGCAGCCCACCAGGCTCCTCTGTCCATGAGATTTTCCATGCAAGGACACTGGAGTGGTTTCCCATTTCCTTCTCCAAAATAATAAAAAGGAAGTACTTAAGATATTTGGAGAATCATGGAGGAATGTATATTTCTAATGTTCTCTGGCAGTGCAAGATTGGCAATTTTCTCTCTTTTATTACATCCTAATTTTTAAAATATAATTTAGTTTGGAATGGATTCCAGTACTTTATAGCTCAATTAATTTATTGACTAGGGCCAGTAGGATAGAATGAACTCTAGTCTCTTATTTTTAAAAAGAAATTTCTTTTCAGTAACACCAAGAGCTAAATATACTACTGTAAAAAGGACCTTTAACTAAAGCTTATATCTGGTTACTGCTTAGTTCCCCTTTGGGTTGTTTAAGGGGCATCCATGTTAATGTTACATTTCTGAGTGGATACAGTGCTAATCTGTAGTTTTCAGTTTAGCAAGCTAAAATGACCTCAGTCAATGATTTAAATGATATGCTCCCCCTCATCAGTCTGCTTAATATCATCCATTTTCCAACTACCTAAATTCCCTCAAGTTTTCAAATTATCCTTTCATTTTTAAAGGACTCATGTGTTCAAGATTTTAAAAGAATGGCAGCTCAACCACCATCATCTACCCCAAACTGCAATTATTAAATATAGCCGCTCTTGTACTCAGATGGCTAGCACAGAGAAAAAGAGGGAGGCAGTGAGAGGAAATTGGATATGTTAAGAATCTTATCCATTAGTCATACCTTTTTTTTGCCTTGTTCTTATCACTGCATGAGGCCTTTGCATGCTCGTTTTTGAAGACAATGACTAAACAAAAATTGAGGTCCAGCATGTTACTGTTAAGGAAAAGTAAGTTTTAATAAGCTGAATTACACCATAATTTTAATTTTTTCTGTTTATCTTGTAAATTTGTTAAGGTCATGGCTATAAGTTAAAGCTGAGAATTTGTATAATCATCTAGATTATCAACTTGAAAATTTTTCCAATTAGTTCTGTGGGGTGACTTGAAAATTATTTTTAATCCAAAACTCCTATCCCACTGCTGTTTATTTAAGAGAAAGAAGATGAAGTGGAAGCAAGCTTTCCTACAATTTCCTTATAATGTCTATTTGCTCTTTTAAAAGAAATGCTAAAAATAGAATCATAGTAATAAATCTCTTCAAGAAAGAAATATACACATAACAATACTGTTGCTCCTGAATTCTTCAGTAAGAATTGAGAGGGGATATAGACACTTAACTTCATGAAACTTGAATGATTTTATAGCAATTTCTAGGCCTCATACAAGTATGTATATGAAAGTAAAGTAGGGATTGCCCCATATCTTTTTATGGACCTAAAAATTTAATCCTTTTTTAAAATTTTTTAAAAAGGCATTTTATTTATTTCTTTGAAGCAAGCTTGTATTGCTATGCTTAATTTATGCATGTCTCATCACTTAGTAGCACTTTATAAATTATGACAAACTATGAGAAGAGATATGTACAGCATTTATGCCTGTCCTCAACAGGAGATAATAACTGTGGAACCTTTTGTATGGATCCCCTAGCCTGATTATACAGCAGTGGGATGGTTGTTTTGGATTAAAAATAATTTTCAAGTCACCCCACAGAACTAATTGGAAAAATTTTCAGGTTGATAATCTAGAAGATTACATAAATTCTAAGCTTACTAATATACTTTGCTGTACAGCAGAAACTCACACATTATAAATCATTTATACCCTAAGAAGTTTTTCTTTTTTTAAAGGGTTGAGCAGGTATCAATAAAGTAAAACAGAAACTTTAAGTGCACTGCTATGTATGAACTGCCTGAGATGACACGCAGTAAGCACATAGTGAGTGTCTGCTAAACTGAGTGAATGTCCAGGCTTAGTTTCTAACCACTGAAAACTGTAGGGTGCAGGGAAGATGCAAACAGAGTTGGTTGAAAGAGGAAAATGGCATTTCACACAGATAATAACATATCACATACTCCCATTTAGGAAATGGTCTTCTACCCTTCAAATCCCCTCTCTTTCAACCACTCATCACAGTAACTGATGTCTCTTTGCGAAGATCAGATTTGTTGAAGACAGCCTTGACCAGAGGGTAGGACTGATGCCATAATGATGATGAGTCTTCATCGAATTAATTCTTCACTTATCGTAGCCCCACACATCTGCCCTTTGGAATCTAAAAATGTAAAACCATTCCTCTTTGAATTTCTTGAATAACAACACTTCAGTTGATACTTAAGTAATGATTCTTGCCATGGTTTGTTCTTGATGAGCGTCTAGATCTTTAAGTTGCTATCATGACCCAACTTTAATTGTCAAACACAGGAACCAATTCAATAGACAATTTGACCTATTTTCTAACTTCAGAAAGGATGGCTCAAGGTCATCCTCATTTAAATTATCATTTTTGGCAGATGTAGTCCAAAATTAAATTAGTTTAGAATATCAAATATAATTGAGGAATTTTTTTGTGACAATATTCTAAAGATATGCTCACAGAGACTCTATTAAGCTTGCTTATCTTGTGGGTAATGTTTAACTAACTTTGTTGAATGGCCATATATATATATTATAGGGCCAAAGCAACACTTCCATACTCTGTGTCTCTAGAACTTTGGCAGGAGGTTTCTTCATTCAAGCTTCATATCCTGGAGTAGAGAAAGACATATATTCAAGCAAAAGTCCTAGTTCTATCTACAGGAATATCTACAGACATCTTTATGAAGACAGTTGTCTATTTTTTCAAGAAAGATTTTCATGTAAGCAACCAAAATTATAAGAGAATATAAACTTACAATTCTTCTGTTTTGCATTTAAAGTATCTTTTAATTAAGAGTTCAAAAATAATGTGTTGCTAGTGAATATAAACTCAAGCTGTTAATTCTAGTAAGCTTTGTAAACAAATTAAAAACAAAACAAACTATGTGAAATCCCACCTGTAAAATAAGAAATGGTCCACAGAATTTTGTCTTACTGTAATACTCACCATTATCATTTAAAGCACCCCATTTCTAGTGCTATTTTGACTTTGGCAATAGCAAGGTTACAATATAATGAGATCTCATTCAAATTAATTAAAAACATATTGCAGTCCAACATACTGTATTAACCTCAAAGAAATAAATATGTAAACATAAGAGGATACAAAATAAAAGACATTTATAAGAGGTTATTTGATCATTCTGCCATGTTATTATCCATGGAAAGAATATTGCTGCTCAAAAGTATGAGTATTTGTAGCCTAAAGAATATCTATCACCAGAACAGGAGACTACACCTCTAAATATCTTTGAGGAGGACAGTGCTAGATGGTCTATTTCTGGGTGTTTAGATTGTACACTCATCAAGCAACCTTCAGATTTTATTTTGACTATCCATGTAGCTGTTCCGCAGAGATAGACTGTACTAACCATTAAATGTAGACATTTAGTCTACTTGAAAGAAGTGTTTTTAAAATTATAAATGAATATAATATAATTCTGATTATGCACATCCTTTCCCTTGAGCTTGCTTAGCTTGAATTTATCCCAGAGAGACTTATTAATTCTCAGTTCTTGGTAAAATAGAATTTCTGGTCATTCAAAACTGAGAATGAAATCTTGGACATAATGATCTGCCTTTGGAGGCAGCTTCCCACATATTAAAAGACTGAGTTATATTAGTGGTAGATAGAGTGGAAAATAGTGTACATAGTGGGAAATACTTGAGGTGTAAAATCAGGCATCATTATCTGGTATTTTATAGACCACAACAGTATAGTATAGTTGTGGGGGGAAGACATAAAATATGATAATCTCTATAATCCTGGGAAGAAAAAGTAACAGATTAGTTAAATAGCCAAATCTTCTAGCAATGCAGTGCTGTTCAACATTGCATTCACAGTGTAATCACCAAAGGGGTCAGTGCTTAAGAGGTAGGAGCTTCATCAGTGAACAACTGACATGGACCTAACTAGATGCCAGTTCTAGGGCTGCCAGAGGAACAGAGAGGGGAGAAAAGCCAAAGCTGAGGTTCTGAAGGATGAAGTGGAGAATGACAATCGATGGGAAAAGTTAGAATTTGAACTAATGACCAGTGTCATAAGCCGCAGTGAAGCATATTACTGAGTGAAGGATATTATTCAGAGTGGACTGAGAAAGACTCAAGAGCCTTATACTCTGGAGGTTCTCATCCATCTTCAGCAGAAACTATGACCTTCTTTTTTTAAAACATTATTTTTAAGAAGGATAGTTGCTTTACAGTATTGTGTTGGTTCTGCTATATATCAGCATGAATCAGCCTTAGGTATTCGTACATCCCCTTCCTCTTGAACCTCCCTTCTGCCTTCCACCTGAAACTATGACCTTCTAATGTGCAACTGTATCCAATCACAAGTCACTTGGGGCATCAGGTGTGTGATGGCAAATTTCAATGCCAATTTGAGTGGGCCATAGAGTATGTAGAAATTTGGTCAGCCTTTATTCTAGGTGTGTCTGTGAGTTTGGTTGAGGATGATGTTAACATTTCAATTAGTACTCTGAGTATAACAGGTTGCCCTCACTAATGTAGGTGAACCTCATTCAATTAATTGAAAACCTATAGGATCTTCCTGCCAAGCGGTGGCGTCAGGACTTCAGGCAGAGATTTGACGGTGACATGGCTCAGTGGGTCTGAAATACAGGACATGGATCCAAAGAGGATTATTCTTGAGTTCTAAGATCCAGTGGAATTTGTCTTGCTAAATTTTGGACTTGCTTAGGACCCATTACCCCCCTTTTCCTTCTTACTTCTCTCTTTTGAAATGGGAAAGTGATAGCTTACAGTGAACAATGTCAGATTCGTGATCTCCAAAGATTTATCTTTGGGACCAGGTTCCGGACTTGGTCACTCAAGAGCTTTGGTGTAGCAGAGTTTTACAGAAGTGAAAAGGGGACAAATAAAGCTTTTGACACAGACATTAGAAGGGGAGCGAAAAGTGTCCCCCTTGCTAGTCTTAGCAAGGCCTGATATACTTTTATCAGACCCACTTCAAATTAACAAGTTTGGAACTAACAATAGAAAGGTCTTACCAGACCCACTCCCACAATATAAGTCTTAAGATAACAAGATTAGTCAAAAGATTCTTGTTTAGGAGAAACATGTCCTTGAGCAAGATACATTGTTATACTGACTAAGACAAAGCAATGTAGGAAAAAAATGTTTGTCCTTTTCTCTTCCTTGTGACTCCCAGACCCCTGTCTCCTTCTTGAGGTCCCTAGACCCCTTCCTCATCAAGGTTCCTGGACTCCTTATCAACCGTTCTAAGGGTGAACTCTCAAAAGTATAGACATTCTGATGTCTGTCTCACTATTGTATTTTGGAAGAACATAACTTACCTGTTTTCACAGGTTCATAGCTGAAGGGGAGTTTTGCCTGAAGGTAAATAACACCTAGAGTTTCACCCTTATCCAATTTAGATGATATATTTAGATGATAGTTTGGATTTAAACTTTAGAGTTAAAGTTGGAACAAGTTAAGACTCTGGAACAAGTTAATTTGGACAGGACAGAGGTGGAATGGTTTGGACTAAATTGTATTCTCTCAAAATATGTGTGTTAAAGCCTCAATTCCCAATTTGGAATTAGTTCCCATGTAAGAACCCTTAAGCACTTGCTCTCTCCCTGCCATGTGAGGACACAGTGAAACGTTGACCAGCAAAGAGCCATCATCAGATTCAGCCCTGCTGGAATCCTGATTTTGGACTTCCACCCTCTATAACTGGGTAAATAAATTTCTGCTGTTATGTTACTCAGTTAATGGTATTATTTTCATGGCAACCTGAGATAAGACAAAGATACATTGTCCAGTAGACAGCTGGACAGAAACTCAGAGAAGAGAAAGAGCATAATGATGTAATCAGGGAAGGATGAGAGATATTCTATAATGGTATATCAGTGCTCATGTAGTCAGAAAAGTGAAAGAGGAAAAGTTTCCAGGTAGGTAATTGGTTCAAGGGAAAGTTTTAAGCCAGGAGAGAGCTTCAGATACACTTGAAAAAAGTAAGTCAAATAGCTAGCTAAAGGGGAAAGTTTTTAAGGAAAGACATAAACGGCTTAAAGTTAGTTTAGAGCCACTGTGTAATGATTCATGTATGAAGATGACACATGCATTTCTGAGGCACTGTGCATTACCTGGTTTTTACCTGTGGACATAAATTCCCACTGATCCTGTGTTCTTCCATATTACATTTTGAAGGTAATATGGTTGGACCATTAAAATTTTTCCAAATCCCAAGGTACTCTGATTCAATTGCACATTTTGAACATGCCTGACACAGATGAAGGACAGAGTCTGTTGCTATATATAAAAGGGTAGAAACAGCTATCAAAACTGTGTCCTTGGTTTTATTAATAAAGCTATTTAATTCAGAGGTCACCAAAGTGGGTTCACAGACTCCTCAGGAGTACACAATGTGAAGGCCAGTGCCAGAAAAATAGCCATGCTTCTATTTCTGTTCATTTAATCTTACATTTTGGTGAATATTCTGCAATATGAATAACATTAGCAATTCAGTTCAGTTCAGTCACTCAGTCAGGTCCAACTCTTTGTGACCCCATGAACTGCAGCACGCCAGGCCTCCCTGTCCATCACCACCTCCCAGAGTTATCCAAACTCATGTCCATTGAGTCAGTGATGCCATCCAACCATCTCATCCTCTGTCATCCCCTTCTCCTCCTGCCCTCAATCCCTCCTAGCATCAGGGCCTTTTCAAATGAGTCAGCTCTTTGCATCAGGTGGCCAAAGTATTGGAGTTTCAGCTTCAACATCAGTCCTTCCAATGAACACCCAGAACTGATCTCCTTTAGGATGGACAGGTTGGATCTCCTCGTAGTCCACGGGACTCTCAAGAATCTTCTCCAACACCACAGTTCAAAAGCATCAATTCTTCTGCACTCAGCTTTCTTTATAGTCCAACTGTCACATCTATACATGACTACTGGAAAAACCATAGCCTTGACTGGACTGACCTTTGTTGACAAAGTAATGTTTCTGCTTTTTAATATGCTGTCTAGGTTGGTCATAACTTTTCTTCCAAGGAGTAAGCATCTTTTAATTTTATGGCTGCAGTCACTACCTGCAGTGATTTTGGAGCCTCCAAAATAAAGTCAGCCACTATTTCCCCACCTATTTGTCATGAAGTGATGGGACCAGGGGCCATGATCTCAGTTTTCTGAATGTTGAGCTTTAACTCGGCTTTTTCACTCTCTTCTTTTACTTTCAAGAGGCTCTTTAGTTCTTCACTTTCTGCCATAAGTGGTGTTATCTGCATATCTGAGGTGATTGATATTTCTCCCGGCAATCTTGATTCCAGCTTGTGCTTCCTCCAGCCCAGCATTTCTCATGATGTACTCTGCATATAAGTTAAATAAGCAGGGTGACAATATACGGCCTTGACATACTCCTTTTCTTATTTGGAGCCAGTCTATTGTTCCATGTTCAGTTCTAACTGTTGCTTCCTGACTTGCATACAGGTTTCTTAAGAGGCAGGTCAGGTGGTCTGGTATTCCCATCTCTTTCAGATGCAGCGGCACAGGAGTGACTGAGAGGAGCTACCCCACACCCAAACTCAGGAGCAGCAGCCAAGAGGAACATTAGCAATTATGTGCATATAATTATAAATAAGTATATACTTATGAGCCTATGTTTAAGATACTTACTAACAGATCTGTACAACATAAAATTTTGAAGGCCATTGCTTTAGTCAATTGTATTATTCTGCAGGTGAAAGACTTGAATGATTGAATGATCTTCAGTGGCATTTCTCAGGAGTTGAAGAGAGCTGAAGAGGTGAATGATAAAGGCAGACTGTTTCTCAGAGAGTTCATCCTGAAGACTCACTGAAGACAGGTCTGAGAGGACAATGAAAAGCAGGGTAAGCACTTAATTGCTCTCTCCAACTGATAGATAATGAGCGTTTGACCTGGAGAGGGGCTCAATAAAGACTGAGAGAAAAAGGACTGAATGAACAGGTAATTAACAGCCAAAGTATGCTGGGTTTGTTGACAGATTGAATGAGAAGTGTGAATGGAGGGCTCTAAGGTTTTTGACCAGATAAAATTATCTGCAATAGAAAATACAATTAGAAAATGTTAAGAGGTAATGTATAATTTGTGCAGTTATAAAGAGAAGCTCATGTGTTTGGTAGGTGAAGCTACACAGAGAAGAGCTGGGATCTGAGGGTCGGAAGAGAGGTCTGGATTGATGTATGAATTTGAAAGTCAGAAGAGGTAGAATGAAACAGTCTAGGAATTAAAAACAGTAAGGATATAAAGTGAAAAACCAATAGCAATAGGAATAAGCACACTGGAAATATTGAGTATTCGTATGCCAGAGAGACAAAGGCAAGGCGCTTTTATTTATCTGAAAATGTTGTGGTTTGAATTTCTTAAGTGAATGGTTGAGGTAGAAAAGGAAGATTCACAAGTGGTGAGAGTTTTCAATCTTTGAAAGCATCTGCTATGCAACATGGCATCACTGAGATGTGAAAGTAAACTTTCATTATGAAAAATTAATGGAGTGACAATTTGATTTGTATTTTACAAAGAATAATAACTTTAGAGTTGATTGTTGAAATTAAATTAATTATATGTGAATCTATCTTTTTTATAGAAAATATTAGCCACATTTTGTTAAGATAAATGAAAAAATAGCTTAATCTAAATTTTATTTTATCATATTCTGAGAAAAATATTATGTATTAAAAAAACAACAAATATGTTATTTCATCTCAACTAATTAAAAAACATATCATTCTTTCACATTTTGACTCTTCTAATAGCCTGTTCCTTCATTCTAAATGTTCTCCCTGAACATTTCATCTTGGTGAACTCAACCTGCAACAGCCAATTAACAATTTATTCAGAAAGCTTTATTGGCTTCCTTATATGTTATCTCTTATATCTATACTTTTATAGAGAATTTCCTTTTATATATTACCTAATTTATCATATTTTACTGTAATTATTGTTTTCTTTTATCACAGACTACATTTACTTATTTACTTAACAGATTTTTTTTTTTTTCTTTTCGACTCTTGGATACAAAGGATTGTGCTAATAATATTCTTTAGTTTAAGGCATATCATCATCATTTTCCCAGTTGACTCTCCTCTCCTTATGCATAGGTGATATTCTCAAGTATCTGTGACATGTATTTTCTTTATATTATTCCAAACACAATATAGCATAAAATATGCATATTGTAGATGTTTCTTCTTTTTTCTCCAAACACTGTATTTTTTTAAAAATTATATTCTTATTGTATTACATATATTGTTGAATCTGCAGCTTTGAGAGTTCCAAGTATTCACAGCATGCCCCCTCCACATTTTTCTGAAGGACTCCTGTTTTATCCCTAGTTTGGAGTTAACACAGATACTGATGAAATATATGTTTTTGAATATATCCTCTTACAGATATAGTTGAAATATTTTTCAACAGTTGGATTACTTGGCTCTAGAATATGTATAATTTTAATGTGAATAATTATTAGAGTAGCTTCAAAAGTAAAACTGGAATAATAAATATCTTATTTTGTTACATCTCTACTAATATATGACAACATAGGACTCTAATTTTTGCCAAACATGTTAGCTATTTTGGTTTTATTCTTCTAATCATGAATGGATTTGAGGATGGCACTGAGATTATCTTGTGTTAATTGATTTACTTTAGAATTCTGTTTTTCTCTCTGGTTGATATGTAGGTGCTTAGATATGGAGAAGGCAATGGCAACCCACTCCAGTACTCTTGCCTGGAAAATCCATGGATGGAGGAGCCTGGTAGGCTGCAGTCCATGGGGTCATGAGGAGTTGGACACAACTGAGCAACTTCACTTTCACTTTTCACTTTCATGTATTGGAGAAGAAAATGGCAACTCACTCCAGTGTTCTTGCCTGGAGAATCCCAGGGATGGGGGAGCCTGGTGGGCTGCCATCTATGAGGTCGCACAGAGTCAGACATAACTGAAGCGACTTAGCAGCAGCAGCAGCAGATATATTTCAGATATTGTTTGTCAGTAGTAGACACTTCATGTTTCCCATCTTAGTATATCTCCTGTCTGTTAGCTTTGTTCATAATGTCCTTCATTGAAGAAGGTATCATTAATTTTATGTATCCATCATTAAATACTTTCCATTATATTTTCATATACAATAGAAAATGTATTCACTACATTTATTTTAGAAAATCCAGCCAGATTTCTGATTAGTACTTTCTGCAACAATCTTGTAACACTTGAATTGTTTATATTATGAATATTTGAAATGTCCCTGTAAGGGAACATAAATTTTCTCTCCATTAATCTGGAAGCTCTTTTCTGTAATAAAATTGAATTTTGTAATACTTTCCATATCTCTGGTATATTCTTTGTTAATTCGTAGATAATTTAACATTTTTACTGCTACCTGTATCTTGCTTTTGGATATATTTTCTAGTCTGTTGTTTCCTGAGTTTAGAAATGGTATTTATTTTTATACGTTGACCTTATTTCAGGAAACACACTGAAATTAATTCTAATATGCTATTAAAGCTGTTGGATTTTTAAATTTTATCATCTCTAAATAATAACTTTATGTCTTAATTTTCAAAACTTACCTGTTATTTTCTTTTCCAACGATATTTTTCAGGACCTCAGTATTCTGTTAAACAATATAAGTAATATGGTCACCCATGTCTTGTTCTACCTTTTAACAAGGGCCTACATTTGAATGCCTTTTAAAAGTGAAGTGTATGTTATTGGGTTGTTTTTTTTTTTTTAGAGATTTACCAGATCAATGAAATGCCCCTATGATTATAATTTCTGCTTCCCATTTTATACTATGTGCTGATCCAGATCAGATGATTTTCTGCTTCTATTGAAGTAATCATGAGTTCACTGCTTATATCTGTGGCCAGTTACACTGATATCTTTTCTGATATTCAATCGTCCTTGAATTATTGGGGCAAATGATACTTAATTCTGGTGTTTTATAATGATATGTTACAATCTGATAACTTCAGATAACCAATATTTCTTAAAAATGTGTGCTTCTATGATCATACTGTAATTTACCCTTTTTGTATTATCTCCAGGATTGGGATAAAAGGTTCAGTAACCTCATGAAAAAACAGTATTTAGCATATTTCTCTGTCTCCCTGTCTCTCTCAATTAGTACATAAATTAAAAGACATAGTTCTTCATAATGATATTGTCTGTATATCTGTATATGTAAAGTTTTGATATGATGTGCTTTCCTAATATTATCTAGTGTCATTTCATTTTAAAGGTATCCTTTGAATGGTAATGTAATTTGTTTTTCAGTTTCTCAGTCATGTCTGAATCTTTGTGACCCCTTGGTAATATAATAGATCATAAAATAAGTAATATTTCAAAGATACTTAATCTCTGACTTTTTGGGAAAATATTTCCTTCTAAATAAAACTATACTGCTAGCTATGTGTTTTTGCCAAGCAAAACTTCATAGTAGATAGTGAGTTCCCTATGCCTCAAGGGTTATGATATAGACTTTCTATCTTCAGTTTAAGGAGCAGTATAAGAAGTGCTTGATACAAACATGTTAGATGAATGATTGAATGAGTGGAGAAATGGTCATTGTTCCCCCAAAATATGTTGATTTGGCTAATGAGATTTAGAGTGGAATAGGCACTGGCCAATAGACTGACTTAAAAATCATAGAAACGTGGAAACTCTAGAAGAAAAATTCTATCATTTTCTCCTATTAAGCTCTACTTCTGAAATAGTTGATATATTGAATGGGGTATTTAACAGAAATAATATTTTGCTTACCGGAAGAAAGTCTATTTTTGTTAAGGTTACATTGTTTCTATTTACTTATTTATTGGCTGTGCTGGTTCTTCCTTGCTTTCTGCAGGTTTTCTCTAATTATGGTGAATGGGGGCTATTCTAGGTTGTGGTGCTCAGGCTTCTTATTGTGATGACTTCTCTTGTTGCAGAACACAGGCTCTAGGCAAGCAGGCTTTAGGAGTTGTAGCTCATGGGCTTAATAGTTGTGGCTCATGGGCTTAGTTGCTTCATGGCATGTGGAATCTTTCTGGACCAGGGATTTCTTCTCTGTTGCTTTTTCAATGATCTGTGTTCTATTGGTTGAATGACATGGAAACTTGCCTTTGCAGAAATTTTTATTTTTCTTTTTCTCCTGTGAACATTACTTATTAAGGGTCCTTTTTTGCCTCAGAGTAGTTGCCTTTTTACAAGGTTGGCATTTCCATTTTGTAACATGGCTTTCATGAGAGGGACTCTGCTGCTCTTAGTTACTGATGAAATGTTTCATTAGATAATGTTGACATAACTTCATACATTGTCCTAGCTGCAGGGAAGCAGTCATACTCCAGGGCTCTGAATCTGATTTGTTAGTGCATAAAGAGTAGGCTTCCTATGGAAAGACAGATCTTTATCTGAGCTTTTGCTGGCTGTTTTCAAAAAAGTTAAAGGTTCAATTCAAATGAATTTTTATATCTGCAAAACTCTTTGAGTTGTACTCGCTTACATTTATCTTTATAGTTAGAACAATTGAGTCTTTCTGTAAAATTTGATGTCAATGAAAGGAAAAGATGTAAGAACTAGATATTGATGTTTTTAACTTAAAAACAGCAACTTCTATTTTATTTTGTAAATCCATTAATTTCCCAACTTTATTGAGATATAATTGACATATTGTATAAGGTTAACATGTACAACATGATGATTTGATGAATGTACTCTTAAGGAACCTAGAATTATGCCTACTGTATATGTGAGACCTTATGCTTCCCTTTTTCCTCTTTCTTTCTGTCTTGTGCCCATATCCCTCTATGAGCTTGACAAAGAAGACATAAATTCACAGCTTCCACTCAGAGTAAATTCACATCTCCCATATGGTGAAAACATTGTGTGGAAGTGCAATGGGCATATATTTGAAAGGGCTTCCCTGTTGACTCAGTCAGTAGAGTCTATCTGCAATGTGGGAGACTTGGGTTCAATCCCTGGGTCAGGAAATTCCCTTGGAGAAGGAAATGGCAATCTGCTCCAGCAATCTTGCCTGTAGAATTCCACAGACAGAGGGTCCTGGTGGCTACAGTCCATGGGATTACAAGGAGCAGGACAAGACTGAGTAACTAATACTTTCACTACATTTGAAGTAGGCTTTGTAAGGGCAGATCCTATTAGGAATAGGGAAAACATTTTTTTTTTTTTTTTGGCATTTTGGTATTTTATGCTTAATTTTCTAAAATTCATCCAGAAATTTTAAATATTTTGTATATATATCTATATAGAGAGAGATACATAGGGACTTCCCTGGTGGCTCAGACTGCAAAGAATCAGCCTGCAGTGCAGATCTGGATTCCATCTCTGGATCAGAAAGATCCCCTAGGGAAGGGTGTGGCTATGCATGGGTGCATACTAAGTGGCTTCAGTTGTGTCTGACTGTTTGAGACCCTTTGGACTGAACCTTGCCCGGCTCCTCTGTCCATGGGGATTCTTCAGGCAAGAATACTGGAGTGGGTTGCCATGCCCCACTCCAGGGGGACCTTCTCAACCTAGATATTGAACTGATGTCTCTTGTATCTCTTACATGGGCAGACATGTTTTTTTTACCACTAGTGCTACCTGGAAAGCCCATATATATGTATATGGTGGCTCAGACAGAAAAGAATCTGCTTGCAATGCAGGAAAGGCTGATTTGACCTCAGGATCAGGAAGATCCCTTGGAGAAGGGAAGGGCTACTCACTCCAGCACTCTTGCCAGAGAATAGGAACCGCATCCTATTGAAGTATTCAAAAAGAAGCAACCATGGTCCCCATCCTCCAGACACTTTCTATGCCAGGTATTAACAAACATACAAGGTTTCTATTTTATGGACTTTAATCAATATCTCCATTAGCAATATTATAGGACAAGACACACAATGTCTAGAGAGAATATCTACATTATAGTTAATATTAGAATGTGTCTGATGAATGATGAGGCTGTGTATCAACAGGGCCTGCTGTTTATGTTTTCAAGCAACAAAGGAAGGACACTGTACTGCTAAGTAGCATCTCCGTGAAGAATTTTACTCTATGGTCTAGAGACAAATCTACTTTTTTTCCTGGAGATCACAATCTCTTTTAAAAAAATTAAAATATAGTTAATATATAATATTGCATAAGTTACAGGTGTACAATATAGTGATTCATGCCTTTTAAAGATGCTGTATTTATAGTTATCATAAAATTTTGATAAGATTTCCCATTTTGTATAAGACATCCTTGTAGCTTAGTTTAGTAAGCTACAAGTAATAGTTTTACCTCTTACTCCTGGTTACCAATGTGGAGATGGAAGTGTGGAGGGGCAATAAAGAGCTAGGGAACTAAGAGGTATTTATTTACTCCCTTAATATCTAGTTCTCCCTCATTTTACACACACAAATGCATACACATGCCACAGAACTCTAGGAGCATAGGGTCTTTGGTTCACTGCTCAATTAACAAAGCCTGGTGCATGAAAAATGCGGAACTGTTAGATGCTCAGTTGTGTCCGACTATTTGCAACCCCATGGACTATAGCCCATGAGGCTCCTCTATCCATGAAATTCTCCAGGCAGGAATTCTGGAGTGTGTAGTCATTCCCTTTCCAGGGGATCTTCCCAAATCAGGAATGGAACCCAGGTCTCCCACACTGTGGCAGACTTATTACCATCTGAGGCACCAGGGAAGCCCAGGTGATAAATACTGAACATATTATTCAATTATTTGCATAGTATTTCATTTCATAGATAAATAAGCCTTACTCTGCTTAACTCTACAGCTGGACAGTTCTCTAATAAGTAATGTGACGTTTGATGAGTTTTTGTTATTTATCAAGTTTATGTCCATAAATTTAACAAAAAAAAACCTATTTTGATAACCTTATCAAATTTTGAAAAATTCTTTTTAACAGGATAGTTATCATTAACCTCTTTATAAAAAATTGTAAGCTATTTATACAGATTTTCAAATTGTCATTGAAATACTCTATACTAATTTATACTTTTTCTGTTTTGCATATAAATGGATATTTTAGTAGAGTCTAGCCAGGAAGAATATTGATTTTTTTTAAAGCTAGAATAATTAAAGAAAAATTTTATTCTAAATAGGAAAATAGCAAACTGTACTCTCATATGTTTTGGTGATGTTTTGTAATTATTCTGCTTTCTCTATTGAAGCTTTATAGTTTAACTGCTGTTTACTTCACACAACATAAACATATAGAGATGATACATGTATATATATTTTCATAGTTAAAATACATGAATATTAACAAAATATTCACCTATATAAGTAATAAAATTTAAGGAATATCTGTATTTAAGAAACACCTTATATTTAAGTTGTGCAGTTTTTCTTATATGTAAGTTGAA
>SJYW01053321.1:95009-127278 GCA_006410735.1 Raphicerus campestris | reverse complement strand
TTTTTTTTTTTTTTTTTTTTAGAGATTTACCAGATCAATGAAATGCCCCTATGATTATAATTTCTGCTTCCCATTTTATACTATGTGCTGATCCAGATCAGATGATTTTCTGCTTCTATTGAAGTAATCATGAGTTCACTGCTTATATCTGTGGCCAGTTACACTGATATCTTTTCTGATATTCAATCGTCCTTGAATTATTGGGGCAAATGATACTTAATTCTGGTGTTTTATAATGATATGTTACAATCTGATAACTTCAGATAACCAATATTTCTTAAAAATGTGTGCTTCTATGATCATACTGTAATTTACCTTTTTTGTATTATCTCCAGGATTGGGATAAAAGGTTCAGTAACCTCATGAAAAAACAGTATTTAGCATATTTCTCTGTCTCCCTGTCTCTCTCAATTAGTACATAAATTAAAAGACATAGTTCTTCATAATGATATTGTCTGTATATCTGTATATGTAAAGTTTTGATATGATGTGCTTTCCTAATATTATCTAGTGTCATTTCATTTTAAAGGTATCCTTTGAATGGTAATGTAATTTGTTTTTCAGTTTCTCAGTCATGTCTGAATCTTTGTGACCCCTTGGTAATATAATAGATCATAAAATAAGTAATATTTCAAAGATACTTAATCTCTGACTTTTTGGGAAAATATTTCCTTCTAAATAAAACTATACTGCTAGCTATGTGTTTTTGCCAAGCAAAACTTCATAGTAGATAGTGAGTTCCCTATGCCTCAAGGGTTATGATATAGACTTTCTATCTTCAGTTTAAGGAGCAGTATAAGAAGTGCTTGATACAAACATGTTAGATGAATGATTGAATGAGTGGAGAAATGGTCATTGTTCCCCCAAAATATGTTGATTTGGCTAATGAGATTTAGAGTGGAATAGGCACTGGCCAATAGACTGACTTAAAAATCATAGAAACGTGGAAACTCTAGAAGAAAAATTCTATCATTTTCTCCTATTAAGCTCTACTTCTGAAATAGTTGATATATTGAATGGGGTATTTAACAGAAATAATATTTTGCTTACCGGAAGAAAGTCTATTTTTGTTAAGGTTACATTGTTTCTATTTACTTATTTATTGGCTGTGCTGGTTCTTCCTTGCTTTCTGCAGGTTTTCTCTAATTATGGTGAATGGGGGCTATTCTAGGTTGTGGTGCTCAGGCTTCTTATTGTGATGACTTCTCTTGTTGCAGAACACAGGCTCTAGGCAAGCAGGCTTTAGGAGTTGTAGCTCATGGGCTTAATAGTTGTGGCTCATGGGCTTAGTTGCTTCATGGCATGTGGAATCTTTCTGGACCAGGGATTTCTTCTCTGTTGCTTTTTCAATGATCTGTGTTCTACTGGTTGAATGACATGGAAACTTGCCTTTGCAGAAATTTTTATTTTTCTTTTTCTCCTGTGAACATTACTTATTAAGGGTCCTTTTTTGCCTCAGAGTAGTTGCCTTTTTACAAGGTTGGCATTTCCATTTTGTAACATGGCTTTCATGAGAGGGACTCTGCTGCTTTTAGTTACTGATGAAATGTTTCATTAGATAATGTTGACATAACTTCATACATTGTCCTAGCTGCAGGGAAGCAGTCATACTCCAGGGCTCTGAATCTGATTTGTTAGTGCATAAAGAGTAGGCTTCCTATGGAAAGACAGATCTTTATCTGAGCTTTTGCTGGCTGTTTTCAAAAAAGTTAAAGGTTCAATTCAAATGAATTTTTATATCTGCAAAACTCTTTGAGTTGTACTCGCTTACATTTATCTTTATAGTTAGAACAATTGAGTCTTTCTGTAAAATTTGATGTCAATGAAAGGAAAAGATGTAAGAACTAGATATTGATGTTTTTAACTTAAAAACAGCAACTTCTTTTTTATTTTGTAAATCCATTAATTTCCCAACTTTATTGAGATATAATTGACATATTGTATAAGGTTAACATGTACATCATGATGATTTGATGAATGTACTCTTAAGGAACCTAGAATTATACCTACTGTATATGTGAGATCTTATGCTTCCCTTTTTCCTCTTTCTTTCTGTCTTGTGCCCATATCCCTCTATGAGCTTGACAAAGAAGACATAAATTCACAGCTTCCACTCAGAGTAAATTCACATCTCCCATATGGTGAAAACATTGTGTGGAAGTGCAATGGGCATATATTTGAAAGGGCTTCCCTGTTGACTCAGTCAGTAGAGTCTATCTGCAATGTGGGAGACTTGGGTTCAATCCCTGGGTCAGGAAATTCCCTTGGAGAAGGAAATGGCAATCTGCTCCAGCAATCTTGCCTGTAGAATTCCACAGACAGAGGGTCCTGGTGGCTACAGTCCATGGGATTACAAGGAGCAGGACAAGACTGAGTAACTAATACTTTCACTACATTTGAAGTAGGCTTTGTAAGGGCAGATCCTATTAGGAATAGGGAAAACATTTTTTTTTTTTTTTTGGCATTTTGGTATTTTATGCTTAATTTTCTAAAATTCATCCAGAAATTTTAAATATTTTGTATATATATCTATATAGAGAGAGATACATAGGGACTTCCCTGGTGGCTCAGACTGCAAAGAATCAGCCTGCAGTGCAGATCTGGATTCCATCTCTGGATCAGAAAGATCCCCTAGGGAAGGGTGTGGCTATGCATGGGTGCATACTAAGTGGCTTCAGTTGTGTCTGACTGTTTGAGACCCTTTGGACTGAACCTTGCCCGGCTCCTCTGTCCATGGGGATTCTTCAGGCAAGAATACTGGAGTGGGTTGCCATGCCCCACTCCAGGGGGACCTTCTCAACCTAGATATTGAACTGATGTCTCTTGTATCTCTTACATGGGCAGACATGTTTTTTTTACCACTAGTGCTACCTGGAAAGCCCATATATATGTATATGGTGGCTCAGACAGAAAAGAATCTGCTTGCAATGCAGGAAAGGCTGATTTGACCTCAGGATCAGGAAGATCCCTTGGAGAAGGGAAGGGCTACTCACTCCAGCACTCTTGCCAGAGAATAGGAACCGCATCCTATTGAAGTATTCAAAAAGAAGCAACCATGGTCCCCATCCTCCAGACACTTTCTATGCCAGGTATTAACAAACATACAAGGTTTCTATTTTATGGACTTTAATCAATATCTCCATTAGCAATATTATAGGACAAGACACACAATGTCTAGAGAGAATATCTACATTATAGTTAATATTAGAATGTGTCTGATGAATGATGAGGCTGTGTATCAACAGGGCCTGCTGTTTATGTTTTCAAGCAACAAAGGAAGGACACTGTACTGCTAAGTAGCATCTCCGTGAAGAATTTTACTCTATGGTCTAGAGACAAATCTACTTTTTTTCCTGGAGATCACAATCTCTTTTAAAAAAATTAAAATATAGTTAATATATAATATTGCATAAGTTACAGGTGTACAATATAGTGATTCATGCCTTTTAAAGATGCTGTATTTATAGTTATCATAAAATTTTGATAAGATTTCCCATTTTGTATAAGACATCCTTGTAGCTTAGTTTAGTAAGCTACAAGTAATAGTTTTACCTCTTACTCCTGGTTACCAATGTGGAGATGGAAGTGTGGANCAATATTATATATTAACTATATTTATAGTTATCATAAAATTTTGATAAGATTTCCCATTTTGTATAAGACATCCTTGTAGCTTAGTTTAGTAAGCTACAAGTAATAGTTTTACCTCTTACTCCTGGTTACCAATGTGGAGATGGAAGTGTGGAGGGGCAATAAAGAGCTAGGGAACTAAGAGGTATTTATTTACTCCCTTAATATCTAGTTCTCCCTCATTTTACACACACAAATGCATACACATGCCACAGAACTCTAGGAGCATAGGGTCTTTGGTTCACTGCTCAATTAACAAAGCCTGGTGCATGAAAAATGCGGAACTGTTAGATGCTCAGTTGTGTCCGACTATTTGCAACCCCATGGACTATAGCCCATGAGGCTCCTCTATCCATGAAATTCTCCAGGCAGGAATTCTGGAGTGTGTAGTCATTCCCTTTCCAGGGGATCTTCACANAGATTTGTGTCATGGTTACGGTGGTTATTAGATAAATCTGTTCATGTGATACAATTTCACTTCACTGCACTCTAGAAAACAGCAAAAATGAGAGTATGTAGAAAATGCTGAACTGTACATGAAGTTTTTAGTTTAGTTAATAGTGTTATACCAATGTCAATATCTAGGATTTAAAAATGCGTTTTGGCCAACTAAGATGTTATCACAGGGGAAGATGGGTACTATTTTTGTAACTTATTATGAGTCAACTATCTTCAAAAAGAAAACTTAGGAAAAAAAATGAAATTTCCATTCTTTCCAAATTTAGGTCTTATGCCTAGAAATGACAGAGGTATCCTTCCCCTCAAGGGGCTCACAGTAAAGCAATGTTTACTTTTTAACTAGAATAGTAAACATAGAAGGGGAGGTAGGTTTGAGAGTGGGATTTTGGAAATGCTTGCAAAATCTAAATGTAAGTACAGGATGGGAGTAAATTTCAGCAGAGAGCATGCATATACAGGTGGGAGTCATCAGCATAGGATGAGAGTATCAAGAGAGCATATTTTATGAAAGATGACTTGGAAACATAATATCTGGCCTGTCCCCTTCAACTGCACAGCCACACAAGCTTGAGATGGTGTCTCCTCTCCTTCCATTAGCATATTGGTGCTATGGCAGAGGTCACAAATTCAAACACCGAGAAATAACATAAATATGTGATTTGAGTGCAGCAGAAAGAAGATAGAGGATCAGAGGGCCACTGGAGAAGGGTCAGAAGCTTGCCTATTTATCGTCTTTAAACTCAAATTTTGTTCAAACGTGTTTCTACTAGCCAATCAAAAAAAGACTGCAGCCAGATTCTGCCAAGAGCTGCTGATTTGCTAATTCTGTCAGGCATGTAGCTGACTGGCTTACTAATCTCTGATTAATTGATGATACACTCACTGGTTAATATGTTACCTGTCTAAGATGCTTATATTTCAAAAAAGTGTTTCATGAGATGCAATAATTTTAGCTCTTGGGAATTTCACATCAAGAAGCACTATAAGATGGCATAGGAGAGTTCTTTAAGCAACCCTATCTAAATTGCAATGCAAAGAGAAAATAGTGTGAAAAGCCAATCCTTATTTTAAAAATAAGCCCATATAACACAAAGTGATAGTGACCCTTGGAAATTCTGTTTATCATCAGTTATTTTTTTAGACATCTTTTTGTTGACTGACTTATTATAAATGCTGTGTAAGTACAGGCAAACCTTCTTCCTTGCACATGTTAATCTTTAAGACAGAGGTTTCCATTTATCAATTCAAATAGCAAGCTAATCAACTAAAATGAATCTGACACATGGAACATGAGTCAATCAATTTTACAATTATGATTGGAATCAGATACTTCATAGTTTATGCTAATATTAGTGCTTCAGGTGACAGTAATTAGAAATAAATTATTTCTGCAAAAATTCATCTCAACACGTAGCAAATCAGGGGCTAGGAATAAGCTAATTTGTTTAAGGAAATCAGATTGTAGCAAATATCTAATGAGAAGCATAGTACTGTATAATATATTAAGAAAGATTAATGTGATATAAGATGAAGTCTGACATAAGCATGGGTCTTCATAAAATCTTACCCTGATTTACAAGTTCCTTTACCCTGTCTGAGTTGGTTCATGTTTGCATTGCTAAGCATATCTGCTTTTTGTCATCTATTATGCTCTAGCTATGTGATTTTCTTTTTCTATTANATCAGATTGTAGCAAATATCTAATGAGAAGCATAGTTCTGTATAATATATTAAGAAAGATAAATGTGATATAAGATGAAGTCTGACATAAGCATGGGTCTTCATAAAATCTTACCCTGATTTACAAGCTCCTTTACCCTGTCTGAGCTGGTTCATGTTTGCATTGCTAAGCATATCTGCTTTTTGTCATCTATTATGCTCTAGCTATGTGATTTTCTTTTTCTATTATTTTTAGACATCTTTTTATTGACTGACATTAGAAATGCTGTGTAAGTACAGGCACACCTTCTTCCTTGCACATGTTAATTTTTAAGATAGAGATTTCCATTTATCAATTCAGATGGCAAGCTAATCAACTAAAAAGAATTAATATTCTTTTTGGTAAAACAGTTTTAGCTTTAGAGCCTTTATATCAGCTGCTTCCTTTGCCTGGGATCCTCATTCCCCAGATACTTGAACTTTTAACTCCTTTCTTGTCATTCGGATTGTTAATATTATTAAGCTATTACTAACTCAATGAGTTCTGTCTAGAACAATTAATTCAAAGTAGTTACCTGATAGCTCTCTATAACATTATTTTCTTTTAATTATCTGTATGCACTGATCAATAGCTGATATTTTAAAATTTATTCATTTGTGGCTTTTCTTCCATTTGAACCCATCCTTACAGCTTATGAGTGCTGACATANGGGATCCTCATTCCCCAGATCCTTGAACTTTTAACTCCTTTCTTGTCATTCGGATTGTTAATATTATTAAGATATTACTAACTCAATGAGTTCTGTCTAGAACAATTAATTCAAAGTAGTTACCTGATAGCTCTCTATTACATTATTTTCTTTTAATTATCTGTATGCACTGATCACTAGCTGATATTTTAAAATTTATTCATTTGTGGCTTTTCTTCCATTTGAACCCATCCTTACAGCTTATGAGTGCTGACATATAATATAAGCTCTATGTAGCGGGCTCAATGGTGTCTTCAAAAGAGACAAGTTCGAATCTCCAGAATCTGTCAATATGACTTTATACAGCGAAAGATATGAGAAGTTAAGGATGTTAACAGGAGGAGTTTACCTTAATCTATCTGGATTATCCTAACCACACACAGAGAAGGTGATGTGAAGCTAGAGGCAGGAATTGAAAGATGAAACCATGAGCCAAGGAATGCCAAGGCAAGTCTGAAACCACTAGAATCTAGAAGAGGACAAGAATTCTTTCCTAGACCCTCCAATAGCAGCACTGCCTTGATGCAAACTTGAATTCAGACTTATGTGTGTGTGTGTTTACTGAGCAAAGGAAATCCTACTTCCCCTTAACTAAAACAATTAATGAAGAATATTAAGCTGTACTTTATATATATCTATACAATAAAGGCATATCATTATAGAAGTAGCAAAAACAAGAATTGTCCAATATCACAGGTGGAAAGAAGGTAACTTATTTAGTCTCAGACTTCCTCTGAACCACACACAACCTCCAAAAATGTGAAAATGTTTGTAAAACTCATTGAATTTAGAAAAAAAAAACAAACAGCATAAATGAACCCTTACTGGAATATTATATTTGAGGGNACAATTAATGAAGAATATTAAGCTGTACTTTATATATATCTATACAATAAAGCATATCATTATAGAAGTAGCAAAAACAAGAATTGTCCAATATCAGAGGTGGAAAGAAGGTAACTTATTTAGTCTCAGACTTCCTCTGAACCACACACAACCTCCAAAAATGTGAAAATGTTTATAAAACTCATTGAATTTAGAAAAAACAAACAAACAGCATAAATGAACCCTTACTGGAATATTATATTTGAGGGTAAATTCCAGCTAATCAAGAAGTTAATGATAATAATATAAATGTTAGGAATGTAAAATAATAAATGTTTTGGTATAAGAAATGCTTTCTAACTATGGCTCAAAATCTTGAATCAACAAAATAAAGATTGATTTCAATAACATTACAATGAATTTCTGATTAATCAATCACAAGATAAATTACTTTCTGTGAAAATTATTTGCAGTCATATCACAAACAAGATCAAATATTTCAAATCGGTAAAGATTTTACAAGTGTTGATAAGGATAAAATCAATAACCTCATAAACAAATGGGCAAATTATGTGACGAGGCAGCACACAAAAAGGCAGAAACAATTTATCCATGCACACAATTAAAGATGGCCAACCTTGTTAGAAACAGAGATGGGACAGTAAAATTGCACTGAAATATCATTTTCCCCTATTAATGAGGTGAAAATCCAAAAATTTGATAATACTCCCCATTTATAATATTTTAATATCAGGAACTTCTGTACATTGCTGTCTCAGGAAAAATTTGTGCACACTCCAAGGAAGAAAATTTGTAAGAAAATTTATCAGAAAAAATTAAGAAACAAATTAATAATCTTTGCACACTAAATTCAATTTGGGAAATTTATTTTACAGGTGTACTCCCAGAGAAAAAAAAGTACATATTGCTGTATTGTTTGTAAACATAAGGACTTCCCTGGTGGCTCAGATGGTAAAGTGTCTGGGAGGCCTGGGTTCGATCCCTGGGTCGGGAAGATCCACTGGAGAAGGAAATGGCAATCCACTCCAGTACTATTGCCTATATATAAAAATCCCATGGGCAGAGGAACCTGGTAGGCATGGGGTCGCAAAGGAAAATATTTTAAACTTCCTAAGTGTCCATTAATAGGGAACTGTTTAAAAGAGTTAAGACACATCAATATAATAGAAAACTGTGCAGAGAAATTTATGACTCTGCAGTAGTGACATGTTGTGAAATAACAGACATATATTTCCACATGTATTGTGAAATGATAAACATAAAAGTGAGTATAATGCATTATCTTTGACATTTTAAGTACAATGTGTAGTGGCGTGGACCTCTTTGTCTAATTTGTAACTCTCTGGGCTTCTTAAACCTGCGTGTCTATTTCTTTTCTCAAGTTAAGGAAGTTTTCAGCTGCTACTCCTTCAAATGAGTTAACTGCCTCTTTTTTTTTCTTACTCCTTCTAGGACCCCTAGAATATGAAAGTTTGTATGCTGGATGTTTTCCCAGAAATAACTTAAAAAGGATCCTCATTTTAAATCTGTTTCTTTTCTTGCTAAGGAAACAAAAGCTAAGATTATTTGCACTACTCTGTCTTCCATTTCACAGATCCATTCTTATGTATCATCTAATCTACTGCTGATTCCTTCTAATATATTTTTAACTTTAGTTAATGTATCTNTTCTAGGACTCCTAGAATATGAAAGTTTGTATGCTGGATGTTTTCCCAGAAATAACTTAAAAAGGATCTTCATTTTAAATCTGTTTCTTTTCTTGCTAAGGAAACAAAAGCTAAGATTATTTGCACTATTCTGTCTTCCATTTCACAGATCCATTCTTATGTATCATCTAATCTACTGCTGATTCCTTCTAATATATTTTTAACTTTAGTTAATGTATCTTTTAGGTCTGTTTGGTTCTTTATATTTTCTGGTGGTGGTTTAGTCACTAAGTCATGTCCGACTCTTGTGACCCTATGGACTGTAGACTGCCAAGCTCCTCTGTCCATGGGATTCTCTAGGTAAGAATATTAGAGTGGGTTGCCATACTCTGCTCCAGGGGTCTTCCCAGGCCAGAGATAAAACCTGCATCACTTATATCTCCTGCATTGGCAGTCTGGCCCCATGAAGTGATGGGACCAGATGCCATGATCTTAGTTTTCTGAATGTTGAATTTTAAGCCAACTTTTTCACTCTCCTCTCACTTTCATCAAGAGGCTCTTCAGTTCCTCTTCACTTTCTGCCATAAGAGTGGTGTCATCTGCATATCTGAGGTTATTGATATTTCTCCCAGCAATCTTAATTCCAGCTTGTGCTACATCCAGTACAGCATTTCACATGATATACTCTGCATGACAAAATACAGCCTTGTCATACTCCTTTCCCAGTTTGGAACCAGTCTGTTTTTCCATGTCCAGTTCTAACTGTTGCTTCTTGACCTGCATACAGAATTCTCAGAAGGCAGGTCAGGTGGTCTGGTATTTCCACTTCTTTAAGAATTTTCCACAGTTTGTTGTGATCCACACAGTAAAAGGCTTTAGCATAGCCAATGAAGCAGAATTAGATGTTTCTCTGGAATTCCTTTGCTTATTCTACGAACCAACAGATGTCAGCACCTTGATCTCTGGTTCCTTTGCCTTTTCTAAATCCAGCCTGAATATATGGAAGTCCTTAGTTCACATACTTTTGAAGCCTAGCCTGAAGGATTTTGAGCATTACTTTGTTAGCATGTGAAATGAGTGTAATTGTGTCGTATTGAACCTTCTTTGAGATTGCCTTTCTTTGGGATTTGAATGAAAACTGACCTTTTCCAGTCCTGTGGCAACTGCTGAGTTTTCTAAATTTGCTGGCATATTGTGGCACTTTCACAGCATCATCTTTTAGGACTTGAAATAGCTTGTTTTGAATTCCATCACCTCCACTAGCTTTGTTTACTGTGATGCTTCCTAAGGACCACTTGACTTCATACTCCAGGATGTCTGGCTCTAGCTGAGTGATCACATGACCGTGCTTATCTGGGTCATTAAGGCCTTTTTTGTATAGTTCTTCTGTGTATTTTTGCCACTGCTTCTTAATATCTTCTGCTTCTGTTAGGTCCATACTGTCTCTGTCCTTTATGGTACCCATGTTCACATGAAATGTACCCCTGGTATCTGATTTTCTTGAAGAGGTGTCTTATCTTTCCCATTGTACTGTTTTTCTCTATTTCTTTGCATTGTTCACATAGGAAAGCTTTCTTTTCTTTTCTCTTTTCATTTTCATAGGTAATTTTATTTGGTTTTTAGAAAAATATACACAATAAATGGAACCTCAGTTTTCTTAAATAGTTTTAAATTAAAAGTATGCAAGTGAGAAGACAAGGGTTATTTCCACAGTCAGGACATCAACACTGTTTAATAGAAAGTGGCAGATAGGCATTTCTGCAGCAAGTCACAAACGTGTATAGGATTGGTAGGAAGTGTACAGGAATGGTAGGCAGCTTGAGACCAGTGGGCTAGCCAGCTCAGACAACACAGTGGGGGTTAGGGTTCTATCTTGCCCCTTTAGTGTGAATTTAAGAAAAGAATGATGTGCCTATCCTAGCCACTACAGCTTTTGAGTACAAACATTTGAATGTGGGGAGAAGGCCCTCCAGGGCTCTGCCAACAAGCTAACTGGGCCAGCCAGAGGCTGCCCTTTCAATTTGGTATTCAGCTGGACTGAGACATATTAGGATTACCCGTCAGTCACAGTTCCACGGGTAGCAGATGTAACGAACTCAAAAGTTTGGAGTATTTGTAATGCCATTTGCTTTGGATGGGACCCCTGCTTTCTCCTGAACATTCTTCACGAATTCACAGTATCCGGGTATTTGTGAAAGACCTTTTCATGTGGCAGCCGTCTGACTTCTACATAGTTTTGAGAAGTTAAGCAAGAAGGCAGCAGGAATTGCATTAGCTTTGTTTCAACTCTGCATTTCCCCCATATAATATACGCTATATTATATATACTATATACTAAAGTTACTCCAGGCCTACTTCTGCAGGGGCACAGATCCTCCCTCCACTGGTTCTGGGGCTTTTCAATGAACTGCAACCTAATCATCGCGCTAGCCAGAGGTCAGTCTGTCATGGAATTTCCTGAGGAACTTAAACGAACTGGATTATACAACTGCCACCAGGAACCACCTTCCTTCCTCACTCTATGCATTTGCTAATACATAGGCAAAGCAATGAGGCCAACGTCAGGAGCAACATCAGACTTTGGGGTCGACACACACTTGTGTGAGTGGGAGAGAGAGGTAACAGGAAACAAGCCAGTTAGCCGTGGAAGCTGGTGGTTCACTTAGGAATGAGAGGAGAGAGATCGGTATTTGGTTCTCTGTTCATCTATTTCCTGTTTAGTTTTCTTGATGCAACTAAAGATCTCCTTAAAAAGCGCTTTTATTCTGGCGGCGTTGAGGTGGTGGTGGACCTGATGGGCTCTGGGGTGACAGAGGCTGGGTCCCAGCTGAGGGTGCTGGGCTTGGGCTGGGCGTTCAGGGCAGCCAGGTCCTTGGCCGGAGCCCGGGAGGTCTGCACAGCCTTGTGGGACAGGCTGTGCTCCTCCTGCTGGCACTTCTTCAGGAGCTCCTCGTACTTCGCCTTCAGGGCGCTGTACTGTGTGTCCACCTCGTGCAGAAGGGAGATGCCTCTCTGCTTCACCGTCTGGGCCCGGCGGATGCAGGTCTCCTCGTGGCCCCTCACGATGTCGCTGCCCGCCAGGCTGCTCAGCACCGTCTCGCTGCTGCTTACACTTGAGGGGCTTCCCGTGCGCTTCGGGCACAGTCAGGAGCATCTCGTTCAGCAGGCTCTGGCCGGGCTCTTTGAAAGGGACAAACAGAGACTCCGGCACCAGCTTCTCCACCCTGTTCACAAAAGGGTACTCCGCTTGCAACATCTGCAGCATCTCGACCACCTCCGCCTCCAGAGCGCGGGCTTGGTAGGCATCCGTGGCCCCCAGCTGCTGTGCCAGCTCGCTGTTCTCCTTCAGCACCAGCCCATATTCCTCCTCTATGGTCACCCGCTTCTGCCGCTCCAGGCTCAGCTGGGCCTGCAGCATTGTCACTGTTTTCTTCAAATACTTATTTTCTTCCTCAACGGGGCTTTGCTGACTTGGTAAGGAAGTGATCTTCTCGGCAAACACGTGATTGTACACGAAGTGCTGGAGGAGGTCATACAGCTCTTTCAAAGACGAGAAGCTGGGGGCCAGTTTCTCCTGGTCATGCGTCCCCTGGCTCCTTCTCCTTTGGCTGGATGATTTCAGCTCCTCCACTTGGCTCTGGAAGTGATCAATGTTCATTTGCAGGCATTCAGTTGTTTCAGTCAGACTCAGAATCTTTTGGAGAAGGCAGTGGCAACCCACTCCAGTACTCTTGCCTGGAAAATCCCATGGACGGAGGAGCCTGGTAGGCTGCAGTCCGTGGGGTCGCGGAGTTGGACACGACTGAGCGACTTCACTTTCACTTTTCATTTTCATGCATTGGAGAAGGAAATGGCAACCCACTCCAGTGTTCTTGCCTGGAGAATCCCAAGGACAGCGGAGCCTGGTGGGCTGCCGTCTATGGGGTCGCACAGAGTCGGACACGACTGAAACGACTTAGCAGCAGCAGCAGCAGCAGAATCTTTTGCAGTGAGGCCTTGCTATCAGCAACGAGTGTTTTGTTTATTCCAGTTCCTTCGCTGTGACGTCTAACTGCTCATAAAACTTTGCATGCTGTTCATTCATCTGCCGCAGAAGCTCCACCTGCTTGGTCAGATACTCAATTTCCTGTAACTGCTACTCATTGGTTGTGTACATCTGCTGAAAAGGATCCTCCAACTCTGTTTCCATCCAGTAATGTCTTCCCAAGTTCAGCAGCAAGTTGGAGATCTTGCCGGAGGTCTTGGTGGTCGTACCACAGCTCGTCCTCCTTCATCTCAAATTCCTCTACCAGGTTTTCCGCCAGCATCTCGGCCGGCTCTTCTGTGGGCAACGGCCCCTGCTGCTGCTGGCCTGCCTCAGCTGCTGCCCCGGGCTCTCCCCCGGGCCCTCCGCCCTCAGCCAGAGCCGCCATTGGGCGGAAAGCGCCGCAGCCCAGGCTCCAACGCGACGCTAGACCACAGCCGCCCACAGCCGCCGCCGGCGCCGCAGCCGCCGGCGCCGCAGCCGGGCGGCCCCGCAGCGCACGCCGCGGACTGGCTTCCCTTGCACAGCGCAACCGCCCCAACAGCCGCAGACGCGAGCTCCTGAGTAGCCTCTCCGAGCCGGCTCCTCAAGCCGCAGCCGGGCCCANCATTGGGCGGAAAGCGCCGCCGCCCAGGCTCCAACGCGACGCTAGACCACAGCCGTCCACAGCCGCCGCCGGCGCCGCAGCCGGGCGGCCCCGCAGCGCACGCCGCGGACTGGCCTCCCTTGCACCGCGCAACCGCCCCAACAGCCGCAGACGCGAGCTCCTGAGTAGCCTCTCCGAGCCGGCTCCTCAAGCCGCAGCCGGGCCCAACGTAGCCAGGAAAGCTTTCAGGAAAGCTTTCTTATCTCTCCTTGCTATTCTTTGGAACTTTGCATTCAGAAGGATGTATCTTTCATTTTCTCCTTTGCCTTTTGCTTCTCTTCTTCTCTTAGCNCAACGTAGCCAGGAAAGCTTTCAGGAAAGCTTTCTTATCTCTCCTTGCTATTCTTTGGAACTTTGCATTCAGAAGGATGTATCTTTCATTTTCTCCTTTGCCTTTTGCTTCTCTTCTTCTCTTAGCTATTTGTAGCGCCTCCTCAGACAACCGTTTGCCTTTTTTGTGTTTCTTTTCTCGGGGATAGTTCTGACCATTGACTCCTGTACAGTGCTGTGAGCCTCTCTCCATAGCTTTTCAGGCACTCTGTCAATCAGATCTAATCTGCCGAATTTACTTGTCACTTCCACTGTATAATCATAAGGAATTTGATTTAGGTCATACCTGAATGGCCTAGTGGTTTTCCCTACTTTCTTTAAGTCTGAATTTTGCACTAATGATTCATTATCTGAGCTACTGTCAGGTCCAGGTATTGTTATTGCTGACAGTATAGAGCTTCTCCAATTTGGGTGCAAAGAATATAATTAATCTGATTTAAGTGTTGACCCTCTGGTGATGTCTATATGTAGAGTTATCTCGTGCTATCTCACCCTCTTGGAACAGGGTGTTTACTATGCCCATTGCATTCTCTTAGCAAGTATAAGAGGTCAGGACAAATGTCTCCTCATCCCTTGGCTGGATATATATCATTATATCTTTGTCCCAACCCATAGAATTTATAGCACCAATCTGAATCCTTATATAAAACTGAATTTGGGGTGATAATAATGTGTCAGTGTAGCCTTATCAATTGTAAAAAATGCACCATTCTGGTAGGGAATGTTGATAATGGAAGAAGTCATGCATGACTTGGGAAAGGAGGTATATGGGAATCTCTGTGACTGTGACTCAACTTTGTTACGAATTTAAACTTACTCTAAATAAAGTCTATTTTTAAAAAAGGACATGCTTTGTAGGTAAGTTCAAAAACAGAAATACATTTGTGGAAATACAGAAATACAATTATGTGGAAAATAAACTTATGGTTACTGGAAGCTAAAGGGGAGGGGACAGATAAATTGGAAGACTGACACTGAAATATACACACTTCAGTTCAGTTCAGTTCAGTTCAATTCAGTCGCTCAGTCGTGTCCGACTCTTTGCGACCCCATGAATCGCAGCACGCNTGCTGAAGCTGAAACTCCAGTACTTTGGCCACCTCATGACAAGAGTTCACTCACTGGAAAAGAGTCTGATGCTGGGAGGGATTGGAGGCAGGAGGAAAAAAGGATGACCGAGGATGAGATGACTGGATGGCATCACTGACTCAGTGGATGTGAGTCTGAGTGAACTTTGGGAGTTGGTGATGGACAGGGAGGCCTGGAGTGCTGCAATTCATGGGGTCGACTGAATGACTGAACTGAACTGAACCTTCTTAGAAATCAGATCATTAGCTTACAATTATTTCCTTGAATACATTAAATATTTTTCTACATTTTCTTGTTGCTTAAGTATTTAGCTCTTGAAATCCTTGTGATAATTTATGCTTACTTATATAAGCATAAATTCTTGATGGAAAATTGATTATTATAATTATTAAGAATCTAGTAATTTATTTGAACATGTAGTGTGGTATTGATAACTCTGGAGTAAACAAGTTTGGGTTTATGATATGCTACCTCAATTTTTAGTTTCAAATATATTTTTATTGTTATTTAGGGGAATTTATTTTATTACTTTGCTTTAATCTTTATCTCCAAAACTCTTATATTTTAATTTAGACTTTCTCTTCCATTTTTTCATGTTTTCCTTTTTTCCTAATACTTTTATTTTTCTTGAAGCTTTTATTTTATTTAAAAAAGCTAATCCTTTACAACTTCTATGTCTTTGAGGTATCAGTGTTTACTCACTTTTGTATTCTTTCTAGTTCATTGCTATTTTCTAAATAATAATAATTTTTACCTCTCATTTTTCCTGAGTCCTGACACCTCTTTTCAAATTTTTCTTTTATGTTATATTTTTTCATGTTTTGTATCATTTTTAAATGTAATTTAGCTTAGCTTAAGGGCATATCTTTGTGGCATACTTTTATTGTAAGATTGCTATTTGTATTTTTTTTTCTTGTAGTAATTTTATACTGTATATTTTCACACAAATATTAGACTTCATAAGCTTTTAGGATGAAAGCATATTTTAAAAAAGCTTTGATCAGTTCACAGACTCCGCCTCTGTTGATTTTTATAATGAACACATGTATGGCAGCTTATTTTCTGAGATATTCTGACTGTAAGATGCTTCCTCACTTTGATTTAAATCTTTTTTTTTTTCTTTTTTGCTTTTACTTTTCCTTTCATCCTCAGTTTTGATTCTATTCTCAGAAGCTTTCCTTCACTCTTAGGCCCTGTCCAAATAGAGTGCTAGTGGGTCAATTTTCAAGTATACAGGGGTTGCACTGCTCCAGCAGTTAAATATCCCATTCTTAGAACAATCTGAAGCATCTCTTCGATTCTTCTGAGAGACACTGGCAAATGGGGTTAATGGAATAAATTGTGGATATATTATACATTTTAAAATGTATTTACATATAACAATAAATTTATTTCCAGATATTTTGTACCAGTCTAGACAAGTCTATCAGCATGGAATAGCAATTTCCGTGTCACCACACTCTTGCATGGACTGAATATTGTTCTTTCCCTGTCTTGACAATTTAATTAAAGGTCATTTTTCAGTGTTTTAATCTGCATCTCAAATTGAATCTCACTCTATTAAAGTACAAACAAATGTGCTTACATGCCTAAGTTAAATGATGAGCATGAGTAGTTTGTTTTTAATAATAAAAAAGTAGTATGCTTGGTTTGAAAACTTGAGAGGAATTTTATTATAGGAACCCTTAGACATTAGATGGGAGAAGGCAATGGCACCCTACTCCAGTACTCTTGCCTGGAAAATCCCATGGATGGAGGAGCCTGGTAGGCTGCGATCCATGGGGTCGCTAAGAGTCGGATACGACTGAGCGACTTCACTTTTCCTTTTTGCTTTCCTGCACTGGAGAAGGAAATGGCAACCCACTCCAGTGTTCTTGCCTGAAGAATTCCAGGGACGACGGAGCCTGATGGGTTGCAGTCTATGGGGTCGCACGGAGTCGGACACGACTGAAGCGGCTTAGCAGCAGTAGCAGCATACATTAGATGAAACGTCAAAACCCAGGTTGGCTGTGACTGGTTTTCTCTCTTTATTCAGATAGGAGAAAGGAATTCTTTCAGGCTATGGTCTTTGCACTCTGCTTTTTTGCTCTCCTACTGGTCCCTTCTCTTCCTAATGATGCTCCTTAATTCTTCCATATAGTTTCAATGGAAACTTTGTCTTTTATGCCACATAATCATTTTTTTTTTGTATTAACCTCTGTTCCTCTATCATTTCACTTTACCCCCAATATACAAATGTGCATGTGCACACACACTCACAGATATCATTTCTCATAGGAAATTTGTTTTAAATTTCTACTCTGAACCCCACAATCTTAGCACAGAAGCTGAAGTTTCGTGTTCTAGGTTAGAAGAAAGAAAATACAATGATTTTTCTGAAATAATAAAAATAGGAGTTTTGAATATAGTGCCTGTGCTACTTGCTACTAGCAAACCAACAGGAAGAAAATTAGAAATTTCCTTTTAAGTTTTCTAATTAGAAATTAGAAGGACATTAGAATATACTCAGAAAATTATTTTCCTGACATTGTGCTTGTCATTTTTCATGCTATGCTATCTGTCTTTATCAATAATTCAGTGAAATAGAAATCATTATCCCCAATTTGTGCTCACTCACTCAGTCATGTCTGACTCTGTGATGCCATGGACTGTAGCTTGTCAGGATCCTCTGTCCATGAGATTTCCCAGGCAAGAATACCTGAGTGAGTCACCATTTCCTTCTCCAGAGAATCCTCCGGACACAGGGATCCAATTCATATCTCCTATATTGGCAGGTGGATTCTTTTACCACTGAACCACCTAGGAAGCCCATCACTAGTTTACCAGAAAGGAAACAGACGTGGAAACATGTGAAATTATCAAAGGAACAAGTATCAAATCATTCTTACACATTTTGAATTATAATCTTAGACCTGTTTGAGTCTTCACAGTCTATGACTTTTTCTCATACTATCAAACTACAGAGAACATTTTTCTATGAGATCTTTATTAATGATGTTATTTAGGTCATGGTAAAATAGTGTCTCTGTTTTAGCTTACTGTATTCTGTATTGGATTATCTAAAAATTTAGTTCAGATTTTTCTATAACATCTTATAGAAAAGCTGAATGAAGCTTTTTGGCCAATCCAATAGTAGGAAACAAACTCAATCTCTATTTTCTCCCATGGGCATACTTCTCTAATCATATTGTATGAAAAAGGAGTTTTCAAAAACTGCTCATGGAGATAATTGAGACAGTCCTCAAGTAAGAGGATTTATAAACCTAAGTCTTGTGTTTCACACTTAAAATTTATAAGGATTTAAGGTTTGTGGACTTAAAATATTATTAAAATTACTTGCCTTATTAAAATGCATGTTAAACTACATATTAAAAAGTAGAATGATTCATAAGTATAATAATAACTTTATATTTTAAAAATCTGATATAAACAGATCATATCTTGTTTTAATTTAAATCTGTTCTGTTCTCAAGTCCATGAGTATTGCTTGTGAAGAGCAAGGAGGAGTAATTGAGTAGGTGTGTGTTGGGATGGGCTTTGTGCTTCTTTTGCAAACTTGGTTTCTCTTCCAGAAGTCTAGTTAACTTTTATGCTCTGTCTACTTCTAAACTAGTCCTAGAGAGTTTAACATGACATTTTGATGAGACATTGCATAAAATTTGCTAAATTTACCATTAGTTGAAGATGCTCCTCTTTCTTAACAAACTCCTCCATTCTGCAACACAAAAGCCTCGCTTAAATTTAATAATTTAATTAATTTCAGTATATAGTAATAAGGGAAAGGAAGAAGTTTTTTTCATATTATCATGATGAATGCTTATAGATTTATGTTATTTTAACTGTTCAAGCTAAGTTGTATTGAGCTCATTCAATAAAAAATACTTAATAAAAGAAATTACCCAGTTTGAGACTACTAGTTTGAAATTATGACAATAAGCAAAGAAAAAACCAAAATGCCTGCTAGCTTTATTCTTTCCCCACATTTTGCTTACATGGGTTGGATTATGGAATTCATCATTTGTTTCTTTTTGAAATTAATTTTAACAGAATTAAAATGGTCATTTTAATGAATATATTATTGTATTTAAGGCCACTAACTTTTTTTTTTCCCCTGCATTGCAACTACTATCATAACATTGTTCATTCAATATTCTGATGAAAAGAGTACTTAAGTCACCCTTTTTACATATTGGTCATTTAACCAAAAAATAATACAGCAAATTTAAAATTCTCAATTAGTGTAATTTAGTATTGCCTCTCCAAGTAATTATATTTATCTTCTTAAATCTATATAGATGAGGAAACCAGACTGACTAGAAATTATCCTTTATTCTAATGTCCCTGAAATCAGCCAAGCATTCCTGACTTAGATTTTAATAGTTTAGATATTCAGCCAAAGTTACTTAAACATTTTGAAACTCACTTTTTTGACACAGGACATTTTGCTTTGACTTACTCCAGCTTTTGTTTTATATACCAAATCCTTCTGATTTGTCCTTCATTAGAGTTTATTTTCAATGGGTATTTTAATTGTTAAATTATACACATCATATCAAATATTTTAAAATTATGTAATATCATACTATTATTAATATAATAGTACATATAAAATTATATAAAATGTCAACATATTTATAATTTAAATAAAATGATTATATAAATATTTTATATACTGTTGTATCATATATACATGTATATGTGTGTAATGTGTATTTATGTATAGTATTCAAATGAAAAGAGAAGGCTAACATATATTATTAGATACTAAAACCCTTGACATAAGATGAATAAATGAAAGACTTCAAGGAACAAATTTCATGATTTGCTTTTCAGATGAAGAAACTGAAGCTCATAGAAACTGAAATACATAAACAGGATCATCTAGCCAGTTAGAATAAGAACCTCACTTATAGAAACAAATTAGTTTGATTTTAAAAACTTATGCTTTACCAAACCAAGTCATATAATAACATAATAAGTTGAATTAACAAAAAATTAATAAAGTGCTGTGTATAATATATTGCTCATTCTGCATTAGTTTTATTTAAAATAAAACCAGCAGTAATTCTGTTTTCATCTAATCATAAAATTCTCTATCAGAAGATTTGGAGTGTGAATTAGCTAGCACTGACTGAAGAACAGAAAAGAATATCAAAGCAAGATCTTTTTTGCCACCTTCTAGAATAATGAAAAGCAAACAAACAAATGTAACCTAATTAAACTTTAAAGCTTTTATGCAACAAAAGAAACCATAAACAAAACAAAAAGACAACCCAGAGAATGAGAGAAAATATTTGCAAAGGAAGCAACCAAAAAGATTGCTCCAAAATATACAAACACCTCATGCAGCTCAATAACAAACAACAATAACAAATAAAACCCAGTTGAAAAATAGGCATAGATCTAAATAGGCATTTCACCAAAGAAGACATACAGATGGCCAACAGCCACATGAAAGATGCTCAACATCAGTAGATAAATGAAAATCAAAACTACAATGAGGTATTACCTCACATCAGTCAGAATAACCATTGTCAAGAAAATCTATTAAAAAATAAATGCTGGAGAGAGTGTGGAGAATAAGGAACACTTCTAAATTGTTAGTGGAAATGTAAATTGGCACAGCCACTTTGGAGAACAGTATGGAAGCTCCTTAAAAAATTAAAAATAGAGCTACCATATGATCTAACAATCCCATTCCTGGGTATATACCTTCAGAAAATTGCAATTTAAAAAGCTACGTAGACCTCAATACCTCAATGTTCATTGCAGAACTATTTACAATAGCAGGACCTGGAAGCAATCTAAATGTCCATTGACAGAGGAATAGATAAAGATGTGGTGTATATATATATATATATATATATACACACACACAAACACACACAATGAAATATTACTTAGCCATAAATAATTCCATTTGCAGTACATGGATGAACCTAGAGACTGTCATACTGAGTGAAAGTGTCAGACAAAGACAAATATCAATATGATATTGCTTAGATGTGGAACCTAAAAAAATGGTACAAATTAACTTATTTATAAAACAGAAATAGTGTCACAGGTGCAGAAAATAACCTTATGGTTACCAAGGGTGGAAGAGGGGAGAAAGATAAATTGGGAAATAGAGATTAACATACACACACCATTATATATAAAATAGATAACTAATAAGGACCTACTGTGTGGCAAGTGTTCATTTTGTTACAACGAATGTGTAACATTGTTGGTAAAAGACAAAACATCAGTAAAATGTAAAAATACCTTTAAATAAAAAAAATAATTTGAAGAGTGATAAAATATATAGAGATAAAAATTAGAAATAACTTACTGGGATAACATCGGCACAAGTCTGTGTTAATGTCAATCAATCATTCCCAGTTTCTTTGGGGTTGAAGCCTCTTTGTTAGAAGGAAGTAGAATTGTGACCTTCATGGCAGTCTAGATAAACTGCTTTTATAATCACATTTCTGTGGCTCTAAATTTTATTCTTCTTTTTCACCGTCTCATGCTTCCATCCTATTGCTAATAGCAGAGACTTCTGCTCATGCAGAGATTGCTAGTTTTCTTTGATGCAGAAGACATCTGCTCTGTTTCCAAAAAGGATAAACAACTCTTTCTGTTGTCTTGTTTTGGTTTCCAGTTATAAGTTCATGAACCCTTGCTATATCATACGTCTTCAGGAAGTGAAGCTTTCTTGCACAATTTATTTGAAAGGTGGATGTAGAGTGTTGGGCTGAAAGATTAACTCTGACTATTTATAAAAGGTATATTATGAAACATTCTATTTGTTATATTGAACATTTCCCATGAAGTTCTGCTCTGCTATTCTTTGAATACCCTTCCTTTACTGATTATCCACCACAGATATTTGTTAGATACTCAACCCTGAGATTAAATTTATTTTAGCCCTCTAGGATTTTGCTGTTTCACTTATTGATAGCAAGTTACACCAAAGTTCGGGTTGCCTTAACTTTTAAGTGTCTACCAAAATTCTAGAGATAAAATCATGCTGAAATGATTTAGTGGGAATTCTTTTTTGTTTCGATGAGTAATACTTGACATTGAGTAGACCAGGTTAAGAATACTTGGCTGATTTCAGGTGACATTTGGACATTAGGGAAAAGGATAATTTCTCTCTCTTTTTCTGTCTCTCTTTCTCTTTCTTTTTTTCTGCAAATATTTCCCCATGTGTTCTAATGTGGTAGCTAAGAAGGCCAACACTAGTCTGTTTTCTTTTCTGATTGAAAACCAGTTTTCCCTATGTGGGAGCTTGTAAGGTATGCTTTTAATTTGGGAGCTGCAGAAATGTTACCAGGATCTATTTAGTTCAAATCTGGGTGTGTGACTTTTTCATTAGCCCTATATAAAATTGTATATCCATTTCCATTAGGAGAACTAGCATTCCTATTCATGCAAAATGTCTTTATCATTTCTTTAATTTGCTATCTCATCATTTTTTACTACTTTTCTTCCTGAAAACTATTACTTGAATATTAGGGTTTATGAATCTGTCCTTGATATAAGTTATGGGAATTTCAAAACTTTTAAAATTAATTGTGAAATTTCCTAGGATATGCTTTTCAGTTTTATTTCCAGTTTATTCTATTACATTTCTACATGTAGAAATTGTTTTTCATCCCATGCAATGTTTTATGCTTCTTTCCATGGGAGCTCTTAATATCAAGTATGCATTTTTTTTCTGGTGCCTTATTAATATCTAACAATTAAAATATTTAGTTTTATTTTCCTCCATCATATCCACAAGTCCTTGCAAATGGATATGCCAGCCATATCCATTTGCAAGTCGCTTCAGTGGTTTCTGACTCTTTGTGACCCTATGGATTGCAGCCTGCCAGGCTCCTCTGTCCCATGGCTTCTCTGGGCAAGAGCACTGGAGAGGGCTGCCAGTGCCCTCCTCCAGGGAATCTTCCAGACCCAAGGATCAAACCCAGGTCTCCTGCGGCTCCCACATTGTAGGCAGAGTCTTTACTGCTGAGTTACTGGGGAAACCCTGCAAAAGCTGAGCTAATATACTTAGCTTTTATATTTATCTTTATTGTTTCTTACTAGGTATGCTGTCAAGTATCACATGTGGAGGCCACTGGCAGAAAATGATAGTTCAGTTGCAGAACCAGAACTTCACCAATGGTTTTCTGGTGACATGGGGACAGTGGGTGGCTTCTCTGCTTCCAGGCTTTTCCATGTGTAAATGAGGGTGGTGTGATCCTGTAAGACATAAGGAGGCAATTAAATTTGCCTGGATAGGTCCTCTCCAGGCTTTCCATCATCAGCTCCATCAGGCAGAGTCCTATAGCCAAGTGCCTACCAATGTGGCAAATTCAAGCTTTCACTTCATACCATCAAAGCAGTGCTCTGGCACCTGCGACAACTGAGGATTCTTTGGATTTTTCTCCAGATTTTATGGGAAATTTGGGAATCTTTGATTTTCTTAGACATTCCAAATAATTTCCCTCTGGGTACTTTCATGTTCTACGATGCACTAAGGTCCACCTCCTTCTGATTTATTTTACTCTCCAGTACTTTCAGATTTAGAAGACAGGGGAGTTAAAAATGTAAATTTCTAATACTTTCTCCTGGAAATAAGCTTTTGGGGATCCCATTTCCTTTACATGTTATAAAACCACTTCACAACCAGTATATGAGAAACTACAAAAGAATGGCTTATTGTATGGAAGGAGGCCTTGAAACAATGATCATGATGATAGTGACAGTAAAGACACCTATTGTCAAGGAGTCCAAGAAACGATACACACACAAAAAAAATCTGTAGAAAATACACCTTGTAATCACATTCACTCATGTATTTATTTATTCAATAAATGTTACTTTACATCCATTATGTAATAGGCACTTTTTTTTCCTGAGGATATAAAGATAAATAAGAAAAAAGCCTTTCTCTTAAATGTCTAATAATTTAGAAGTTTTGATGGCATTAGTTGTAGCAATAGGTAGTAACAGTAAGCAGCATTTCTTGTGCACCAAAAATATTCAGTGTTCTCTTATAAGTGTTCTGTATGTATTTTCTCATTTCACATTATCTTATTTAATGTTCAAAATATTTCTATGATACAGGACTATTATTACCCTCATTTTTCAACTTAGAAAATGAAGGCATTTAAAAATCAAGCAGCAAGATCACACTTGTATAGGTGAAAGTAAAAGTGAAGTCGCTCAGTTGTGTCTGACTCTTTGCGACCCCATGGACTGTAACCCACCAGGCTCCTCCGTCCATGGGATTTTCCAGGCAATAGTACTGGAGTGGGTTGCCATTTCCTTTTGCAGGGTATTTTCCCAACCCAGGGATTGAACCTGGGTCTCTCTCATTGTACATAGATGCTTTACCATCTGAGCGACCAGGGAAGTCTGTTAGTTACTATGACATCTAGCAGATAGGTAGTGGCCTTCGAGAGAAGCAACCACACTTCCACAGAGCTGCGGCTGCACAGGTGAAGGAGGGCTGAGAGGAACTACTCCATGTTCAACGTCAGGAGGGGTGACCTCCTCCAAGGTAAGGGGCAGTGGTTGCATTTTGCTGGAGCAGCAGTGAAGAGATATCCCACATCCAAGGCAAGAGAAACCCAAGATGGTAGATGTTGCAAGAGGGGATGATAGGGCAGACACACTAAAAGCATAATCACAGAAAACTAGTCAATCTAATTACACTACCATCACAGCCTTGTCTAACTCAATGAAACTAAGCCATGCTCTGTGGGTTCACTCAAGATGGGGGGTCATGGTGGAGAGGTCTGACAGAATGTGGTCCACTGGAGAAGGGAATGGCAAGCCACTTCAGTATTCTTGCCTTGAGAACCCCATGAACAGTATGAAAAGGCAAAATGATAGGATACTTAAAGAGGTACTCCCCAGGTCAGTAGGTGCCCAATATGCTACTGGAGATCAGTGGAGAAATAACTCCAGAAAGAATGAAGGGATGGAGCCAAAGCAAAAACAAAATAAAACAAACAAACAAACAAAAAAACAGTTGTGGATGTGACTGGTGATAGAAGCAAGGACCAACGCTGTAAAGAGCAATACTGCATAGGAACCTGGAATGTCAGGTCCATGAATCAAGGCAAATTGGAAGTGCTTAAATNAATAAAACAAACAAACAAACAAAAAAACAGTTGTGGATGTGACTGGTGATAGAAGCAAGGACCAACGCTGTAAAGAGCAATACTGCATAGGAACCTGGAATGTCAGGTCCATGAATCAAGGCAAATTGGAAGTGCTCAAATAGGAGATGACAAGAGTGAATGTCGACATTCTAGGAATCAGCGAACTAAAATGGACTGGAATGGGTGAATTTAACTCAGATGACCACTATATCTACTACTTTCGGCAGGAATCCCTTAGAAGAAATGGAATAGCCATCATGATCAACAAAAGAGTCCAAAAGACAGTACTGGAATAATATCTCAAAAACGACAGAATGATCTCTGTTCATTTCCAAGGCAAACAATTCAATATCACAGTAATCCAACTCTATGCCCCAACCAGTAACACTGAAAGATGAAGTTGAAAGGTTCTATGAAGACCTACAAGACCTTTTAGATCTAACACCCAAAAAAGATGTCCTTTTCATTATAGGGGACTGGAATGCAAAAGTAGGAAGTCAGGAAACACCCAGAGTAACAGGCAAATTTGGCCTTGGAGTATGGAATGAAGCAGGGCAAAGGCTAATAGAGTTTTGCCAAAAGAATGAACTGGTCATAGCAAACACCCTCTTCCAACAACACAAGAGAAGATTTTACACAAGGGCATCACCAGATGGTCAACACCAAAATAAGATTGATTACATTCTTTGCAGTCCAAGAGGGAGAAACTCTATACAGTCGGCAAAAGCAAGACTGGGAGCTGACTGTGGCTCAGATCATGAGCTCCTTATTGCCAAAATCATGGTTAAATTGAAGAAAGTAGGGGAAACCACTGGGCCACTCAGGTATGACCTAAATAAATCGCTTATGATTATTCATCGGAAGTGAGAAATAGATTTAAGGGACTAGATCTGATAGATAGAGTGCCTGATAAACTATGGAATGAGGTTCATGACATTNCTGAATATTGAGTTTTAAGCCAACTTTTCACTCTCCTCTTTGACTTTCATCAAGAGGCTTTTTAGTTTCTCTTCACTTTCTGCCTAAGGGTGGTGTCCTGTGCATATCTGAGGTTATTGATATTTCTTCTGGCAATCTTGATTCCAGCTTGTGCTTCTTCTAGCCCAGCGTTTCTCATAATATACTGTACATAGAAGTTAAGCAAGCAGGGTGACAATATAGCCTTGACGTACTCCGTTTCCTATTGGAACCAGTCTGTTATTCCATGTCCAGTTCTAACTGTTGCTTCCTGACCTGCATACATGAGAGGGTAACAGGCAGGAAGGCCAGGGGTCTCCAAAGGGAAGAAATAGCTTGCAAGTGTTAGACATTTTTCTCTCTCTTAAGCAGCAGGAGGAAACAAGCTAGTGATACTTTTTACTTCTCTATACAAATTTAAAGGAGGTTTCTCTTAAAATTCTGTGTTGCATAGTGACACCTGGTTTCACCTGAAGTTAACCAATGCCCTTTTCTTATGGAAATGTTTATCTTAAGCTATGCTAATGTACTATACATTTACCCCAAACTCTGTCTTCAGTAGGTTCTGCCTTTTGGCTCAGAACCTACTTGACAAACCAGTATGTTATACTCAGATATTGTTCCTCTAATCTATTAAATGAAACTGTTTGTATGGTGATCTGCCCTTCTTCAAGATTCAAGCTAATCATTTTATGGCCCAGGATGAACCATTTGGTGCCAAGATTATCACAAAATGCATCTTACAGGTGAGGGGCCTGGTGCCATTCTAAGTTTTAAGACATTCCTTTCTTTCATTAACAGACTGCTAGTGACTATATAACATCCAGCTAAAGACTAGCAGGGGGTACTCTTTCTGCCCCCTTCTAATGCCTATGTCAGAAGCTTTCTCTATCTCCTTTATCCTTTAGCAAAACTTTATTACACAAAATCTCTGAGCAATCAAGCCTAGTCTCTGGCCCTGGGTTGAATTCTTCTTCTCCGGGGACCAAGAATCCTGGCGTCATGATTCAACAAAATCCTTTCATACAGGTTTCTCAAGAGGCAGGTTAGGTGGTCTGGTATTCCCATCTCTTTCAGAATTTTCCACAGTTTCTTGTGATCCACACAGTCAAAGGCTTTGGCATAGTCAATAAAGCAGAAATAGATGTTTTTCTGGAACGCTCTTACTTTTTCCATGACCCAGCAGATGTTGGCAATTTGATCTCTGGTTCCTCTGCCTTTTCTAAAACCAACAAGCCATGTCTGTTATAAATTACGCTTGTAGAAAATCCTGGGATTTATTTTCATATGTTGCCTTTCCTATGGGAAAAACATTAATAGAAAATGTAGGAAAATTGAGTTTCCTTTTGGGAGAGGGCTTTTAAGACTCTCAGGCTTGATATTTTAAATTTTTCATAGGTTTACTCTTAACTGTTTTCTTGAATGGTGAAAATGAAACCACTCCAACTTTAGTATCTATAGCTCTTTATTCCTTTGTTCATCACTATATAGATTTATTTATAATTATCATGGAATGCCCGGCAACCGACTCCTGTATTCTTGCCTGGAAAATTTCTATGGACAGAGGAGCGTGCAGGGCTACAGTCCATATGATTGTAGAGTCAGACATGACTGAAGTGACTTAGCATGCATACATATATATTATGTATATATTTATGTTTACTTTTTTCCTTGCAACTTTTGTGCAAGTTTTGCACTCTCTTAGTGTTCTAAGTTTTTCAACACCATGTTGAAATAGTGAGAATAGATGACCTTGCGTTATTCCCAATCTTAATATGTTGTCACTAAGTATAATATTAGATGTATTTTTCCACTAGATTTTCCTTATTAAATAGAGGAAATTTTCACCTATTGCATATTTGCTAAGATTTTAGGATTGTGAATGAGTGTTAAAATAGGTCAAATTCTTTTTCTATGGCTACTGAAATTTAAACATACACACTTAATTCTGTTAATGTAGTATGTGTTACAAGAATTATTTAATGTTGAATCAATTTCATATTGTTGGACATTTTAAGAACGTTGCTGGATTTGCTTTGCTAAATTTTTGGCAATTATTTTACTTTTATTGCTAAGAGTAAAGTTAGTATGTAATTTTTTAATAATGTTCCTATATCAGAATTATGTGGGACTCACATAATACATTGGTAAGTATTTACTTCTGCTCTATTTTCTAAAGCAAAAATATATAAGATCTGTATCATTTCTTCCTTAAAAATATAATAGAGTGTATCAGTGAAGAGATCTGGGCCTGGAGGTACTGTTGCAAGAAGATTTAGTTATGAACCCAATTTATTTAATTTACTCAATATATTTTAAAGTGTTCAATAAATACAAGTCTGTTTTATTTAATGAATTTAATAATAATTTCATTAAGTATACAACTGTTCCTTTGTTTATTTTAATAAAATGTTTTACAGAATTTTCCCATTGCATTTAAATTGTCAGTTTTATTACAATAAAGCTATGCACAATATTTATGCAGTATTATTTTAATTTTAAATTTTAATGACATTTTTAAACTTTCTAACATTAGCACTTTGTGATTTTGACTTTTTTGTTTTATACATTTTAATAGATATTTAAATGATTATAATAATATAGAAAATGAACTTTTGACTTTGCTAATTTTTCTTATTGAAAGTACATTTTAAATTTCATTGACTCTGCACTTGTTTTATTATTTTCTTTCTCCTAATTTCCATGAAAAAAATTATTCAGTTTTTAAATCCTAACTAAAATCTTTCTTTATTCTATCTATATTTATTTCAATTAGTGAAATCAATGTTTTTAAGTCTTTCATTCTAATATGAATATGTTTTTTAATTTGTCCTTTGCATTTTGTGTTCCTTCATTTTTCTCTTCTCAATTTTTTAAATCTATGTTTTGTATTGATCTATTAATGCTATATGCTTTAAAAATTTCCACTTTTATGTTCTCTACTAGCTTTTTAGTTTCGGTTATGTCCTTAGTATCATTCCCTGGTAGCTCAGAGGTTAAAGCATCTGGCTGCAATGCAGGAGATTTGGGTTCGATCCCTGGGTTGGGAAGATTGCCCTGGAGAAGGAAATGGCAACCCACTCCAGTGTTCTTGCCTGGAGAATCCCATGGATGGAGGAGCTTGGTGGGCTACAGTCCCCGGGGTCTCAAAGAGTTGGACATGACTGAGTGACTTCACTTTCACTTTAGTATCATTAACTTACTGGCTACCTTGGAAATTATAAAATACAATCTTGAATTGTTGGCAAGATGGCAGTGTAGAAGGACATGAGCTAAACTCTATATGAAAACACCAAAATCATAACTACCATCAGCAACAGTAAAAATGTTGGAACTTACAAAAAGAAACCCTACACTTAAAGACAAAAAAGAAGCCACAATAGAATGCTAGGGAGGCAGTAATCACGATAAAATTGAATCTTATATCTGCATATCTCACAAACTGGAAAATAATTATACTATAAAAGTTCTCAGAAGTGAAAGTCCTGAGCCCAACATCAGGCTTCCCCGCCTGGGGTCTGGCAATGGGAGGAGACCTCAGAGAATCAGACTTTGAAAGCCAGTGGGATTTGATCACAGAAATTCCACAGGACTGGGGGAAACAGAAATTCTTGGAAGGTGAACACAAGGTCCTGTGTGCACCAGGACCCAGGGAAAAAAGCAGTGACATCATAAGAGACTGGTCCAGACCTGCTAGTGGGTGTGGAGAGAAGGGAACCCTCCTACACTGTTGCTGTTGCTGCTAAGTCACTTCAGTCGTGTCCAACTCTGTGAGACCCCATAGATGGCAGCCCACCAGACTCTGCCATCCCTGGGACTCTCCAGGCAAGAACACTGGAGTGGGTTGCCATTTCCTTCTCCAGTTCATGAAAGTGAAAAGTGAAAGTGAAGTCACTCAGTCATGTCCGACTCNCATAGATGGCAGCCCACCAGACTCTGCCATCCCTGGGACTCTCCAGGCAAGAACACTGGAGTGGGTTGCCATTTCCTTCTCCAGTTCATGAAAGTGAAAAGTGAAACTGAAGTCACTCAGTCATGTCTGACTCAGCAACCCCATGGACTGCAGCCTTCCAGGCTCCTCCGTCCATGGGATTTTCCAGGCAAGAGTACTGGAAGGGGTTGCCATCGCCTTCTCCGCCTACATTGTCAATGGACTCTAAACTGGTACAACAACTATGGAGAACAGTATGAAGTTTCCTCAAAAAAACTAAAACAAAACTACCATATGATCCAGCATTCCCACTCCTGGCCATATACCCAAAGAAAAACAAAAGAATACATGCTCCCCAATGTTCATTTCAGTGCTGTCTACAATAGCCAAGATATGGAGACAATCTAAATGTCCATTGACAGAGGAATGATAAAACATACAATACGTATACAAAATGGGATATTAATCAGCCATTAAAAAAAAGAAATAATGCCATTTGCAGCAAGATGGACAGACTTGGATGTTATCATACTAAGTAAGTCAGAGGAAGACAAATAACATTTCATATTGCTTATATGCAGAATCTAAAAAAAAGAATATGATACAAATGAATTTAATAGAGATTGAACTTATGGTTACCAGGGGGGAAAGGTAGGGAGAAGGGACAGACTGGGAGTTTGAGATTGACATATACACAGTACTATTTAAAATAGATAACCAACAAAGACTTACTATATGGCATAGAGAACTCTGCTCAATATTCTGTAATAACCTAAAAAGGAAAATAATTTTTGGAAAATAAGTTGTTGTTGTTTAGTTACTAAGTCAAGTCCAACTCTGCAGCCCCATGGAGTACAGCTCACCAGGCTTCTCTGTCCTTCACTGTCTCCCAGAGTTTGCTTAAACTCACATGCATTGAGTCAACGATGCCATCCAACTATCTCATCCTCTGTCGTCCCCTTCTCCTCCTGCCCTCAATCTTTCCCAGCATTAGGGTCTATTCCAATGAGTCGGCTCTTCACATCAGGTGGCCCAAGTAAGATGCATGTTGTGGGGAAATTAACAAGATGGCACCAGTCAGGCTCTCTTGCTCCACACTCTCATGACCTCTTGCCCCATGTTCTGTAAACAATGACTTTGCATGGCTATGTAATGACTGAGATTACTTACAGCACTGTGCATGCGTGTCACAAGGTGCTTGCTTGCTTGGTCGTGGGTTGCTTTGTGCCATACGGCTGCATGAGCTTTGCCCTGAAGGCCCTGGGTGCTGCTGCACTGGGGCTCCATTGGAGAGACATCATAGTTACAATATATAAGGCTATGTTCTGGACACGTTATGGTTATGTTATGGCTGCTTCCTTGGCCGTTGCATCAGCCAGGAGAGAGGCTCTGTTATGGCTGTTGGGCCAGCCAGGAGATGATAACGTGTCTGCAGTTCCTATGGCTCCCCAAGCCCTCTTCCAGCCTCTTAATTCACACCTTGCTTATCCTGGGTTCAGGATATTTTTTATCTGAGAGTTTGGTAACATAAGAACTTTGTCTTTACTAATACTATCTAAAGGCAGGGTATTTCCTATTTAACAATGAAATAAGTTACTCACCAATCAACAGAATTATAGCAATGACTATGTTTTTCACAGTGTGATTTTAATATCCCAAATTCTTTGGAATGAATTTTATTAATAATTAACTCATTTTGATGTTGTGAAAAGCATACTCCAACAATTTCTGGCTCAGAAAAAATGTAAATGCTTTAGTAGAAGTAAACACTGTGGTTATTTTTGCAATCATATTACTTGACTGAGATATGCTGATTTAGGTTATTGCTTTGTGAGGTTTTACCATGGATCTTAGAAGGCCTTTGTTCTCCTGATCTATAGAAAACATATGGCCTGCTAAATTATAAGACTCAGGCCATCCTTGAAAAATATAAATGAGGGTCTTCAGTTTTCTTTGTCCTTCTTAAAGATCCTTTTGGAAAGGAAGGAACTAGTCAGGGTTTCTCAGCCTCAGCACTATTGACATATTGGATGGAATAATTACTTTTTGTGATAGGCTGTCCTGTACATTATTAGTTGTTTAGCAGCATCCCTGGCTTCTACCTACTAAATGCTAGAAGTGTCTACCCATACCAGTGTGTCAGCTAAAAATGACTCCAGACATT
>SJYW01053321.1:72792-86786 GCA_006410735.1 Raphicerus campestris | reverse complement strand
CACTGTTGCTGTTGCTGCTAAGTCACTTCAGTCGTGTCCAACTCTGTGAGACCCCATAGATGGCAGCCCACCAGACTCTGCCATCCCTGGGACTCTCCAGGCAAGAACACTGGAGTGGGTTGCCATTTCCTTCTCCAGTTCATGAAAGTGAAAAGTGAAAGTGAAGTCACTCAGTCATGTCCGACTCAGCAACCCCATGGACTGCAGCCTTCCAGGCTCCTCCGTCCATGGGATTTTCCAGGCAAGAGTACTGGAAGGGGTTGCCATCACCTTCTCCACCTACATTGTCAATGGACTCTAAACTGGTACAACAATTATGGAGAACAGTATGAAGTTTCCTCAAAAAAACTAAAACAAAACTACCATATGATCCAGCATTCCCACTCCTGGCCATATACCCAAAGAAAAACAAAAGAATACATGCTCCCCAATGTTCATTTCAGTGCTGTCTACAATAGCCAAGATATGGAGACAATCTAAATGTTCATTGACAGAGGAATGATAAAACATACAATACGTATACAAAATGGGATATTAATCAGCCATTAAAAAAAAGAAATAATGCCATTTGCAGCAAGATGGACAGACTTGGATGTTATCATACTAAGTAAGTCAGAGGAAGACAAATAACATTTCATATTGCTTATATGCAGAATCTAAAAAAAAGAATATGATACAAATGAATTTAATAGAGATTGAACTTATGGTTACCAGGGGGGAAAGGTAGGGAAAAGGGACAGACTGGGAGTTTGAGATTGACATATACACAGTACTATTTAAAATAGATAACCAACAAAGACTTACTATATGGCATAGAGAACTCTGTTCAATATTCTGTAATAACCTAAAAAGGAAAATAATTTTTGGAAAATAATATGTTGTTGTTTAGTTACTAAGTCAAGTCCAACTCTGCAACCCCATGGAGTACAGCTCACCAGGCTTCTCTGTCCTTCACTGTCTCCCAGAGTTTGCTTAAACTCACATGCATTGAGTCAATGATGCCATCCAACTATCTCATCCTCTGTCGTCCCCTTCTCCTCCTGCCCTCAATCTTTCCCAGCATTAGGGTCTATTCCAATGAGTCGGCTCTTCACATCAGGTGGCCCAAGTAAGATGCATGTTGTGGGGAAATTAACAAGATGGCACCAGTCAGGCTCTCTTGCTCCACACTCTCATGACCTCTTGCCCCATGTTCTGTAAACAATGACTTTGCATGGCTATGTAATGACTGAGATTACTTACAGCACTGTGCATGCGTGTCACAAGGTGCTTGCTTGCTTGGTCATGGGTTGCTTTGTGCCATACGGCTGCATGAGCTTTGCCCTGAAGGCCCTGGGTGCTGCTGCACTGGGGCTCCATTGAAGAGACATCATGGTTACGATATATGAGGCTATGTTCTGGCTACATTATGGTTATGTTATGGCTGCTGCCTTGGCCGTTGCATCAGCCAGGAGAGAGGCTCTGTTATGGCTGTTGTGCCAGCGAGGAGATGATAACGTATCTGCAATTCCTATGGCTCCTCAAGCCCTCTTCCAGCCTCTTAATTCACACCTTGCCTATCCTGGGTTCAGGATATTTTTTATCTGAGAGTTTGGTAACATAAGAACTTTGTCTTTACTAATACTATCTAAAGGCAGGGTATTTCCTATTTAACAATGAAATAAGTTACTCACCAATCAACAGAATTATAGCAATGACTATGTTCTTCACAGTGTGATTTTAATATCCCAAATTCTTTGGAATGAATTTTATTAATAATTAACTCATTTTGATGTTGGGAAAAGCATACTCCAACAATTTCTGGCTCAGAAAAAATGTAAATGCTTTAGTAGAAGTCAACACTGTGGTTATTTTTGCAATCATATGACTTGACTGAGATATGCTGATTTAGGTTATTGCTTTGTGAGGTTTTACCATGGATCTTAGAAGGCCTTTGTTCTCCTAATCTATAGAAAACATATGGCCTGCTAAATTATAAGACTCAGGCCATCCTTGAAAAATATAAATGAGGGTCTTTAGTTTTCTTTGTCCTTCTTAAAGATCCTTTTGGAAAGGAAGGAACTAGTCAGGGTTTCTCAGCCTCAGCACTATTGACATATTGGATGGAATAATTCCTTTTTGTGATAGGCTGTCCTGTACATTATTAGTTGTTTAGCAGCATCCCTGGCTTCTACCTACTACATGCTAGAAGTGTCTACCCATACCAGTGTGTCAGCTAAAAATGACTCCAGACATTGCCAAATGTCTTCTAGAAGGTGAGACAGCTATAAAATGACCCTCTGTTTTTTCAAGTCAGGAAAAATTTTGCTAGAGGATATAACATGGTTCCCATTAGAGAAAACATTGCTGGAGAATATAGATTCATAGCAGCAGAATGGGAGAGTAGGTATGGTATAGGGTAGTAATAAGAGCAAGAATTTAACATATGTAGTACTTAGTATATGGTAAGCATTTCTATAAGTTTTTACCTGTATTAAATGACTTAACACTCTCAACAAGCTTATTGATTAGGTCTTATTAGCCACATTTTACAGCTGAGAAAACTGAGGAATCAAAATTCATTTGCCCAAAGCCACACAAAGTCACGCAGTAAGTGGTTTCAATCCTAAGGAACTTATTTCCAGCACAGGAGAGAGTTTGTTCATAATATGTTTTTATTTAGAATAGTTTGAGATTCACAGAAGAGTTGCGATGATAGTACAAAGAGTTCCCATATGCTTCATATAATTCTTTCTATTGTTTCCCTAATTTACTTTAGTGTGGTACATTCATTCTAAGCAGTGACTACATATTGTTATACAATGAACAAGAGTCCATTCGATCACTCTTGATTTTACCTAATGTACTTTTTCTCTTCCAGAATCTCACTCAGATACTACATTACATTTAGGCATAATCTTGTATTAGAGTTTCCTACACTGTGGCAGTTTCTCAGACTTTCTTTGTTTTTTTTTTTTTTTTTGTGTGTGTGTGTGGGGGTTTTCTTTCTAATGTTTTGTGTGTGTGTGTGTATTTTGTGTTTTTCCTGGAGAAGGAAATAGCAACCCACTCCTACTCTTGCCTGGAAACTCCCATGGACAGAGGAGCCTGGTAGGATGGTCCATGGGGTCGCAGAGTCCGACGGAACTGAGCGACTTTACATACTTACTTACTTTTTGTGTTTTTACAGTATTGAGGTGTAGAAGGTAGGAGAAGGCAATGGTGACCCACTCCGGTANTGTGGGTTTTTTTTCCCTAATGTTTTGTGTGTGTGTGTGTGTGTGTGTGTGTGTGTGTGTATTTTGTGTTTTTCCTGGAGAAGTAAATGGCAACCCACTCCTACTCTTGCCTGGAAACTCCCATGGACAGAGGAGCTTGGTAGGATGGTCCATGGGGTCGCAGAGTCCGACGAAACTGAGCAACTTTACATACTTACTTACTTTTTGTGTTTTTACATATTGAGGTGTACTGGCCAGGTTTTTGTAGAAGGTAGGAGAAGGCAATGGTGACCCACTCCAGTACTCTTGCCTGGAAAATCCCATGGCTGGAGGAGCCTGGTAGGCTGCAGTCCATGAGGTCACTAGGAGTGGGACATGACTGAGTGACTTCACTTTCACTTTTCTCATTTATGCATTGGAGAAGGAAATGGCAACCCACTCCAGTGTTCTTGCCTGGAGAATCCCAGGGATGGAGGAGCCTCTATGGGGCTGCCCAGAGTCGGACACAACTGAAGCGACTTAGCAGCAGCAGCAGCAGCAGAAGGTCTTTATACTTTCTCAGTAGTATACTGAGACCCTGAACTTTGGGGATGGAGAACACAGAGGTAAACTGACCTTTTTGTCATACCATATCAAGAGCACAGGCTATAAATATGCATTATCAGTGTTAATAACTTTGCTCACATGGTTGAGGTAGTNCAGAAGGTCTTTATACTTTCTCAGTAGTATACTGAGACCCTGAACTTTGGGGATGGAGAACACAGAGGTAAACTGACCTTTTTGTCATACCATATCAAGAGCACAGGCTGTAAATATGCATTATCAATGTTAATAACTTTGCTCACATGGTTGAGGTAGTGCTTGTCAGACTTCTGTAAAGTTACTTCTTTTCATTTGTTTTTTTTTTTTAACTGTAAAATTAATCTATGTGCAAACTAAAATTACAGAGTGGGAAGTTATGCTCCACCATAAACTTATGTAGTTCATGTATGTAAATTACTTGGAATTCTACATGTGGCATTAATCTTTCAATAATTTTTCCCATCATTTAGCTATATTAATATGAACTCTTGTTTATTTATTTTATATCTGGGTTATAATCCACTATTATTTTACTTCTTTTCTTACTCAAATTGTTCCAGCTTTGACATTGAGAGCTTTTTTAGTTGGCTCCTATTTCCATTTGATATAAACTCCCATCACTGTGTGTATGTGTGCGTGTGTGTATGTGTTTGTTAAACACTTCCTTATTTTATGGCATTATAAGATGTCCCCCAGGTTCATCATGCATAGTCATTGACTCAGAATCAGCCAATTCTTTTTTAATTTAGTTGGAGAATGGTATTAGAAAGAAATATCTGGTTACTGGATTTGCTCATTGCTACTAGGCAATTCTAGGGAATGCTTTCTTCTAGGTCCTCTCAACTAATAGAGCAAGGGAATATATATATGTGTACTAACCCATGCATGCAGACTGTTTTATGCTGGTATCAGCATTTGATAATGATTCTCTGAGTTAAGAATGCCTGAAGGCGCCGGGTCATTGCTTACTGATTTTTATTTTATCTCTCAGTTGTGTCCTACTCTTTGTGACTCCATGGACTGTAGCTAGCCAGGCTCTTCTGCCCATGGAATTTTCCAGGCAAGGATACTGGAGCAGGTTGCCATTTCCTCCTCCAAAGCATATTTCTCACCCATGGATAGAACTTGCATCTCTTGTGTGTCCTGCATTGGCAGGTGAGTTCTTTAACACTAGTACCACCTGAACCTTTCCCATGCTACCTGTGATGAAAAAACACAGACACATTCCCAACCAGAGACGATGTTGTAACTGGACCAGCCCTTGTGGGTCTTATTATGATTGCAGGTGTACCTCAGCAGCAACCATCAGAGAACCTTGAAAACCCAAAGACCACAGATCCTGGAGAACATGGCATGACTGGGACCACACAGTGAAGAGAATGAGGCTACTGGGAGAGACAGAGAGAAGGAGAGGGAAAGAGAGTGGGGAGAGGGGCATGAACCTAGGGTTCTGCCTTCATTGAGGTTAAAAGTGAGGTGATTAGGATTTCACAGGTTCACTCAAGTTTAAAGTATTAAACTCAACACTTCATGAGAAAATAATCTTTGGGTGGTTAACTTAATGGAAGCTAAATTGTTTNAAAAGTGAGGTGATTAGGATTTCACAGGTTCACTCAAGTTTAAAGTATTAAACTCAACACTTCATGAGAAAATAATCTTTGGGTGGTTAACTTAATGGAAGCTAAATTGTTTAAAAGCTCATGGTGTGCATGTGAATCAAGGTGAAGAAGTACAGGGAAAATACCATGTAAGTAAATGGAAAATCATGGCCTTCCTTTTCAGTTCTGCTCTGCAAAATTTTGGTCATTCTCTCTCACAAACCCTAGCCTTTTTAGGGAAAGTGGGGCACAATCCAAAACCTACCTTCTAGAAAGAATTGCATTAAATGTCTGCTGCTGCTGCTGCTAAGTCACTTCAGTCGATTCTGACTCTGTGCAAGCTCATAGACGGCAGCCCACCAGGCTCCCCGGTCCCTGGGATTTTCCAGGCAGGAACACCGGAGTGGGTTACCATTTCCTTCTCCAGTGCATGAAAGTGAAAAGTGGAAGTGAAGTTGCTCAGTTGTGTCTGACTCTTAGCGACCCCAAAGACTGCAGCCCACCAGGCTCCTCTGTCCATAGGATTTTCCAGGCAAGAGTACTGGAGTGGGTTGCCATTGCCTTCTCTACATTAAATGCCTACTTAAGTCAAAATACAGAAAAAAAATATAAAGCTTAGAAGTCAATATTAATTATCATAGAAATCATAGGTGTCATCTTTATTGCTATCTTGGAAAAGAAGTTTATAATTAAGAAGACTTTTTCAAGATTTTATAAAAATCATAAGTTAGCTNAGATGGGGGAAACAATGGAAACAGTGGCAGACTTTATTTTTGGGGCTCTAAAATCACTGCAGATGGTGACTGCAGCCATGAAATTAAAAGATGCTTGCTCCTTGGAAGAAAAGTTATGACCAACTTAGACAGCTTATTAAAAAGTAAAGACATTATTTTGCCAGCAAAGGTCTATCTAGTCAAAGCTATAGTTTTTCCACTGGTCATGTAATGACGTGAGAGTTGGACTATAAAGAAAGCTGAGCACCAAAGAATTGATGCCTTTGAACTGTAGTATTGGAGAAGACTCTTGAGAGTCCTTTTGGACTGCAAGGAGATCCAACCAGTCCATCCTAAAGAAAATAAGTTCTGAATATTCATTGGGAGGACTGATGCTGAAGCTGAAACTCCACTACTTTGACCACCTGATGCAAAGAAATGACTCATTTGAAAAGACCCTGATGCTGGGAAAGGTTGAAGGCCAGAGGAGAAGGGGAAAACAGAGGATGAGATGGTTGGATGGCATCATCAACTCGATGGACATGAGTTTAAATAAGCTCCAGGACTGGTGATGAACAGGGAAGCCTGGTGTGCTGCAGTCTATGGGATCACAAAGAGTCAGACACAACTGAGCAACTGAACCAAACTTAATAAATAGGAAAACTAAGGCATAGATCATCAACCAAAATCAAAGATTAGCACATTTCCGTTTAGCTATATTTAAAAACAAATTGAAAGCAGAGCTTCTCATAAGAATAAGCAGAATATATCATAGTCCATAGAGTTGGAAAGAGTCGGATGCAGCTGAAGCAGCTTAACACACACTCAGGCTGCTCTCATCTAGGATGCCACCACTTGTCAGGGAACTCTTAGCAAGGAGAGATCCTTGCTAAGCCCACGATGTTCATGCATAGTAGAATCATAGTTAGTGTCATCCAGTCCTCTGCTTTTTCAGAGGCTCAGCAAAGTCCACACATCCCAACACTTTTGCAGCCAGGCAGCAAGTGGCAGTAATACTTCTCCTGTAGGCTGAGACAATGAAATCACGCATGACTCGGTAGTTCTCTCTGTCCTTAAGGGAAGGTAGCGCATTTGGAATTACCACTTTGCTCTTATTTAATAAGCAATTAATAAATGAAAACTTCAGTTAGGTTTCAGTCGCTTTGAAATGCACTACTTAAACTTTGACTTGTTGGCACATTTCCAGAAAATTATCACTTTAAGCAGTTTTCCATGCTTTTAATAAAAGTGATAATGTGCTCACATTACCTGATGTATTCTTGATAGCAAGGAAATATATAATGCCTTATAAAAAGGCATTATGGTTATATAAAGCAGCTTAGATTATAGAAACTGACTTAAGAACTGGATGGCTGAATGGGTTTATATAAGCCTGTACCCATTTAAAACCCTTGGCAATGTCTTGCATCACTGTGACATTGTATCTGAGCTGACTGACTTGTTTAACTGGTTATGGAATTTCTATTCTTCACTGATTGCTTCATCCAATTTTTTTTCCTCACCTTTCCTTATGTGATAATCATCAGGCATAATATTACCTCTTAAATTAGCCAAAGAAAGTGAAAAGCAACACTGTGCATTGTTTCTGGGCTTTTAGAACCACTTTGAGATTTATTTCCATATCTTTTTTTCCTGCCCTGGTGCTGTGGGAAGCATATACAACAAGGTGGATTCTCCATCAGTCCGAGCTGAGACTAAAAACAACAGAGCCTGCCTCCAACACATTAAACATGTTGCATAAGCAAGAAATAAACATTGACTGATATACGACATTGATATTTTGAAATTGTTTGTTATCACAGCCAAACCTAGACTATCCTGAGCAAAATGTTTCCAGATGTATTTAGATTCTGACCATTCCACAGACGAAACATCCACATTTAACTCTCTCATTGCTCTTTTTCTTTCCTAAGCAGATTGTAGTCTCTCAGACAATAGGAATTGAATCTTTTCTTTGTAGTACTTTAGTTGTGCCCAGTAAAAAGCTTAAGTCTTTTTATGTAATCCACTGCTTGTACTATTACTGCTAGTATTAAATTGAGTGGCATTTGTAGCAGAGTGGCTGTGTTCTGGAGATTTTAAAGATAAGATTCTAGAGATGAAGGCAAAACTGGATAATAAAAATAAGTGCACTATTAAAAGAGAAAATACCTCTCAGTAGCATAAAGCTTTCATTCCTTGAGGGAATTTTGTTGTTATTAGAATCTAGATTTAACTTGCTAGGGAAGTGGAGCCTATATATAAACTCAGGAGAATTCCACGGAAGCAATTCAATCCTGATGGAAGAGTTTCCAATGCACTTGAAAATAGGACTGACTAACCTAGAGTACAAGGAGGGGACATGGCAACCCACTCTAGTATTCTTGCCTGGAGAATCCCCATGGACAGAGGAGCCTGGTGGGCTATAGTCCACGCAATCGCAAAAAGTCAGACATGAGCAACTGGGCTCAGAACAGCACAAACTAGAGTATGGAAACTGGTGACAAGAATTTTTAAATGGATACATTCAGGCAAAGTGAGAAAAGATTCTTTACACATACACCATCATCCTTATGTAAATAACTAGGTAACTTCATATCTTAATNACCTAGAGTACAAGGAGGGGACATGGCAACCCACTCTAGTGTTCTTGCCTGGAGAATCCCCATGGACAGAGGAGCCTGGTGGGCTATAGTCCACACAGTCGCAAAAAGTCAGACATGAGCAGCTAGGCTCAGCACAGCACAAACTAGAGTATGGAAACTGGTGACAAGAATTTTTAAATGGATACATTATTCAGGCAAAGTGAGAAAAGATTCTTTACACATACACCATCATCCTTATGTAAATAACTAGGTAACTTCATATCTTAATTACATCACAGTAAGTGCTGCTTTGAAGAGTTCACCTGTTGATAACTCTGGGGAAAGTATAATTGCTTCAAATTACTTCAAAGTGCATTTGATAAAGTCTCAATGGCAAATTAAATTTTTTGCTCAAAGTAATATTTTGTATTAAACATAGTTTCACATTTTCCTTCAAGGATAGGTTTGACACTGAAAAAAACTGAAATAATTAATACATTCATTGCAACTTTAGAACTGGAATCTGTGAGCACCTAAGGATTATATAAAATGAGGAGAACTGACTCTGGTATCACAGAACAGTGTTTGTTCTAATGTATTCCATCCAGATTATATCAGGATCTTCCAAAATAAACAAGATGTGGATCACTTCTAAAGATCAGAAAAAAATGGAAGGATGCTTTCAGCTAAAATAATGAAGATACAGTAAAAACTAATTCTGTTCAAAAGCAAATATGTCGATAGTGTGTTGTCAAAATGGACAATGCATGCATATTATCTTGTAAGAGCCCAGAGTTAGGCAGAGAGCAGAAAGACCACAGTGTAGTATGTGCTATAATGGAGGTGAGAGTTCAGTACTATCAGTACAGTGATGTGGAAACAAACAGATGTTACAAGATGTTACAAGGTGGGATGAGGAGAAGAGAATGGAACAGATAAAACAAGGTTTTGAGTTGTCTATTCATTGTCTAATAATTTAATATGTACCTCAGATTCTGATTATACAGGTTACTAAGATCAATAATCCCAACATTATGAAAAAATAACAATAAAAAACAAGAAAGATATATTGTTTTCTGTAAATGATGACATGATCTTGGAGATGCCTAACACCAAATTGGTATAATAAAATGCCAGAGTTCTTATAAGTCTCTATTTTTTGAAATAAAAGACTTCTGGAAAAAAAAAAAAGATCACATTACATATTTCCCTACAAGAAGAAATCTAAGGTATGGAGTAGGAAACTAGAGGCTATTTGAAGAAAAAAGGTTGGGTTGTAATTTGTTTTACCCAAGGAAACAAAAAAATATTTAGATGCTCCATCAGGATTAAAANAAAAAAAAAGAAGATCACATTACATATTTCCCTACAAGAAGAAATCTAAGGTATGGAGTAGGAAACTAGAGGCTATTTGAAGAAAAAAGGTTGGGTTGTAATTTGTTTTACCCAAGGAAACAAAAAAATATTTAGATGCTCCATCAGGATTAAAAAATAAGCTGTGCATCTGTGACAGTAATTTGACTTACACATTTTAAATATTAGGTAAAAATAAATAGGAACAGAAGATAAGGGCAGTATGTTGCAGCTTCAGAGTTTGGAAATGAGGAAAATTAAATTTTCTTTAAGTATAAAGAATGAGTTGATATAATGAACATTACTAAAAGAGAAAAAAAATTGATTCTTGGGGGCCATTGAATGGTTGAGAGGTATGTGAACATATACAAGAGTAGGGAAGGAAGACAATATCCATGCAACGGTGATTCAGGGAAGAACCAAATTATTAAAGTGGTTTAATATTAAAGTGAGCAGATTGGTTTCATCATGAAGAGCAAGGCTTAAAGTGACTGATGTCATTAACATTGAAAAAACACAAGAATCCAAAGTGTGCAAGTGACCTTCTTTATTCTTGTCCCATACATACCAAGAACACATTTTAATTTGACTTCAACATGAACTGCCCATTAAAAGAGAATCTCANGACAATATCCATGCAACGGTGATTCAGGGAAGAATCAAATTATTAAAGTGGTTTAATATTAAAGTGAGCAGATTGGTTTCATCACGAAGAGCAAGGCTTAAAGTGACTGATGTCACTAACATTGAAAAAACACAAGAATCCAAAGTGTGCAAGTGACCCTCTTTATTCTTGTCCCATACATACCAAGAACACATTTTAATTTGACTTCAACATGAACTGCCCATTAAAAGAGAATCTCAGTCAAGCTAATGTGAGGCACTTATATTTTTTGACAGCTATATTTCTCATTGTAAGGTATCATGCCATCTTTTTAAAACTTTTTCAGGAATATTTCATATTCCATGCAATGCTAACTTTAAGGTAGTTACTGTTTAAGGGTAAACATATAGGAAGAACTATAAGTTATGCTTCTCAAAAGATAGTTAACGTTTCTTTAGCATTTGGGCAAAAAGCCAAAAAAAAGGGGGAGCAAATTAATAGCTATCTCAAGGAAACAACAGCCCATTTTGATATCCCTTATGTTAACTAGAGGGACGAGGAGGGAATGTTCTTGGAGTAAAGAGACACTCCAGCTAGGAAAGATTAAACAGAAAACATAAAAGCTGTTCTATTTACTTTGATACCTATTTCAGAAGTAGATGTTTGAAAAATAAACATATTAGAACTCTGGGACTCCTCTCAGTATCCCATTNGGAAACAACAGCCCATTTTGATATCCCTTGTGTTAACTAGAGGGATGAGGAGGGAATGTTCTTGGAGTAAAGAGACACTCCAGCTAGGAAAGATTAAACAGAAAACATAAAAGTTATTCTACTTACTTTGATACCTATTTCAGAAGTAGATGTTTGAAAAATAAACATATTAGAACTCTGGGACTCCTCTCAGTATCCCATTAGACCTGTATTCAGGTTTATTTCAAACTCCAATGTACAAATAAAATCCTAGGATCCTCTGTGATCACAGAGAGAGCAGGAGTGGGGGTTGTGGAAAGAGCTTCTCTATCACTGAGTGAGTTGAGGACTGTGTGGTGTCTCCATTCTGCCAGCATTGAGCCCTGCTCTTAGATAGCTTAGCCTGCTGTGCATCTGATGTAAAACCTGGGGACCTACTCCTGCAAGACCATTGCCATAGGCTTCTGAACTCAGTATTCTGAAAGCAGTTTTCATTAGAGAGACTACCTTGTCTACTGAAATGAGAAATACCCTAGGAGGCAGGAGGCATTGTGGGCAGTTGAGAGTGGTTGCTTCAGTTCTGCTGTATGGATCCCTGGGTAGCTCTGGCCACTCTCACTGGGCTTAGGCAGGGCAGTGATGCTTGGAGATCTGAACATAACCTAAACTGATAACCCTCTTTTGATGGTGTCTTACCTCTTCCCTGGTGACTCAGATGATAAAGAACCTGCCTGCAGTGCAGGAGACCTTGTTCAATCCCCGGATTGGGAATTTCCCCTGGAGAAGGGAATGACTACCCACTCCAGTATTTTTGACTGGAAAATTCCATGGACAGAGTCCAGGGGGATACAATTCATGGAGTCGCAAAGAATCGGACATGACTGAGCCACTAACATGTTCACTTTCAAACAAAGTCAAGTAATTGGGGCTTTGCTAAAGGCTCAGACGATAAAGAATCTGACCACAATGTAGGAGACTCAGGTTTGATCCCTGGGTTGGGAAGATTCTATGAAGAAGGGAATAGCTACGTAGTTCAGTATTCTGGCCTGGATAATTTCATGGACAGAGGAGTCTGGCAGGCTACAATCCATGGAGTCACAAAAACTCAGATATGACTGAACAACTGTCATTTTCACTACTTTACTTCTTCTCAGTCTTTGCTCTCACAGTCACTTAAGAAAATGCTCAGCTTGCTTTATTTGATGAGATAAAAAAATGTGAAGCATATGCTATTAAGACAGGGGAAAAAAGTAATGATTTTAAAGTTCTAGAGCCTTGTAAAGCCATTAGCAATGAACTGAGAACGCTGAGCAAATTATAGCTTCAGAGCTGGAAAGGCCCTTTGAGAGCCTCTTAATTCAAATCCCCCATTTTGCACATGAGAAAATGGATCTTCCATAGCTTCGGCTTGAAAGAGAAGATAGGAAAAAGCAATTTAATTCATTATTGACTGTATTAAATTTGAGTGGATAGGAAGATGCCTAGTGAAAATGAAAGTTGTGCAGTCATGTTTGACTCTTTGCAACCCCATGGTGGGTAGCCTATCTGTTCTCCAGGGGATTTTCCTGACCCAGGAATCAAACTGGCGTCTCCTGCATTGGAGGCAGACACTTTAACCTTCCCTGGTGGCTCAGAGGTTAAAGCGTCTGCCTCCAATGCGGGAGACCTGGGGTTCGATCCCTGGGTCGGGAAGATCCCCTGGAGAAGGAAATGGCAATCCACTCCAGTATTCTTGCCTGGAGAATCCCATGGACAGAGAAGCCTAGTAGGCTACAGTCCACAGGGTTGCAAAGAGTCGGACACGACTGAGCGACTTCACCTCCTGCATTGCAGGTGGATTCTTTACCAGCTGAGCTACCAGGGAAGATGCCTAGGGGGCAATGTTAACTGAATATTAGGCAATGTGATCACAGGAATAGACTTTCTTCTAGTTCTATATGGTATATGTTCTGAAACAATTTTCCTAAGCTGTGATAACTTTAAATATCACATATTTGTGCTGCCAAGAAAGATTATATCTCTTTATTATATATTGGGGACAAGAAAGTTAAAACAACATCCCTCTTAAATTTTCCACTGGAGTTTCTTCTCAGGATTGTATCCATGAATCTGTAGTAATCCTACCTCATCTATGGGCTACCCTTTACTCTGTGAGAGGTTATTTACTCTCTAGAGCTTTGGGGGAAAGTCCTGTTTGTGAAAGCCTATATCCTTCACGTGAAAAGTCAGTAGCTATGGATATACAGCATGCTGGGGGTCTGTGATTCCAACAGACAAATCTGTATTGGTACTTAGAGGGGAGTTGGTTCTGGAGTGACTAAAGAGAATTATAATACAAGGGGGGGAGAGGAATAAAACCACATATTTGTGTCTTTCCCCACTGCTCAAGGAAAAGCTTCCTAAAATAAAGCGCTCTTGAAACATCCTTTTACGGAAATTTCCTGGCCTCCGGTGCAACTTGATTCTAAATACCCAGTGGTTCCCAGGTGGTGCAGTGTTTCTGCCCGCCAATGCAGGAGACAGGGTTTGATCTCTAGGTCTGGAAGATCCGCTGGAGAAGGAAATGGTAACTCATTCCAGTAGTCTTGCCTAGAAAATCCCAGGGACAGAGGAGCCTGGCGGGCTACAGCCCATGGGGTAGCAGAGAGTCAGACATGACTGAGCACACAC
>SJYW01053321.1:46289-56507 GCA_006410735.1 Raphicerus campestris | reverse complement strand
CTGTATGCAGGTCAGGAAGCAACAGTTAGAACTGGACATGGAACAATAGACTGGTTCCAAATAGGAAAAGGAGTACATCAAGGCTGTATAAGCTGTCACCCTGCTTATTTAACTTATATGCAGAGTACACTATGAGAAACGCTGGACTGGAAGAAACACAAGCTGGAATCAAGATTGCTGGGAGAAATATCAATAACCTCATATATGCAGATGACACCACCGTTATGGCAGAAAGTGAAGAGGAACTAAAAAGCCTCTTGATGAAAGTAAAAGAGGAAAGCGAAAATGTTAGCTTAAACTCAACATTCAGAAACAAAGATCATGGCATCTGGTCCCATCACTCCATGGGAAATAGATGGGGAAACAGTGGTAACAGTGTCAGACTTTATTTTGGGGAGCTCCAGAATCACTGCAGATGGTGACTGCAGTCATGAAATTATGAGACTCATACTCCTTGGAAGGAAAGTTACAACCAACCTAGACAGCATATTAAACATCGGAGACAATACTTGGCCAACAAAGGTCGATCTAGTCAAGGCTATTGTTTTTCCAGTCGTCATGTATGGATGTGCGAGTTGGACTGTGAAGAAGGCTGAGCGCCGAAGAATTGATGCTTTGAACTGTGGTGTTGAAGAAGACTCTTGAGAGTCCCTTGGACTGAAAGGAGATCCAACCAATTCATCCTAAAGATCAGTCCTGTGTATTCATTGGAACTGATGCTGAAGCTGAGACTCCAATACTTTGTCCACCTCATGTGAAGAGCTGACTCTTTGGAAAAGACCCTGGTGCTGGGAAGGATTGGGGGCAGGAAGAGACAAGGACGACAGAGGATGAGATGGCTTGATGGAATCACTGACTTGATGAATGTGAGTCTGAGTGAACTTTGGGAGTTGGTGATGGACAGGGAGGCCTGACATGCTGTGATTCATGGGGTCACAAAGAGTCAAACACGACTGAGCGACTGAACTGAACTGAACTGATAGTAGAAAAGAAAAATAATAGCAACAGTGCCAAAGATCACCCATGGCCCCACACTACAAAGATAACTACTATAGGTTTTTCTTTTTATATTGTTCAAATATTTTCCTGTGACTTATTATTTAGATTCAGGAGCCATAGTCACACTATATATAAGATTTTGTGCTCTTTATTTCATAAATTACAATTTACCCTCAAATTTTCTATAGACACGTAAATATTATCTTTTAGATTTTTCCATTATACCTGGGAGAATGAGGCAGAGAAACAGACATACAGAATACCAAAGATGGCCTTATTAAAGAATAATCAAAAATAAAAAGTAACAGAAAGACAGTAATACTGAAATTTTCAACTCCTGGAGATGCTTCTTTTTATTCTTATCAGTATCCAAGTATATCACTCCTCCACACTCCATCAAAATATTGAATAAATAAAATGAAACTTTCTGTGGTTGTGATGAACACATTCTATTAATAAACATCCTTTAGTTATCCCCACCTCTTTGTACTTTGTACCCCTTGTTTGATGTCTTTGAGGACGCAAGTGACCACGTTGGGAAGATCCACATGGCAAGAAACTGAGAGCTGCCTCTTGCTGATAACCAGAAAGAAACTGAAGCTCTCAATCCAAAATCCTGCAAGGAACTGAATATCACCAATAACATGAGCTTGGAGGTAAATCCTTCCCTGGAAAAGACCTCTGGTGAGAACCTAGCTCTTGATGATGCAATGATTGAAACCTTGTGGAATATCCAGTTAAGTTGTGCTCCTGATCCATAGAAGCTGCAAGATTATATATTTGCATTGTTTTAAACTGTTAGATTTGAAATAATACTGTTACATATGGAAGTAATACAGTGTTATCAACTATATTTTAGACACATGCTTAAGGAATAGAAGGAAATAAATACAATCTGTATTTTAAGAGATCTCATACTTGCTTGGTATGCAAATAACTTAAAACAATAGAAACTCTAAAATGTAGTTCAAACTTCTGATTGAGTAAAAAAACAAAAGATGGATGATTTTGTCTATATATTGAGGATGCTTTCAAAGAGGTGACCTTGGGTATCTGTCAAACAAAAGCAGACTCACACAAGGTCAATTTATCCACTAGATCAAGGAGAAATGCCAATCAATAAGTAATCTGGTCTTTATGGAAGGATATGTGTGGTGGCCAGGAATAGGTGGTCAGGAATTGTACCATGTGTTGAAAATAAACATTTCATAAAATCAGCATTTATTTTTCAACGTTTCTCTTTTCACTCTCCCTCATAACTACCAACAGGGCTTCCCCGATGGCTCAGTGAGTGAAAGAATATCAAAGAAGATGCAAGTTTCAGCCCTGGGTGGGGGAAATCCCTTAGAGGAAGAAAATGGCAACCCACTTCAGTATTCTTGCCTGAAAAATCCCATGGACAGAGTAGCCTGGCAGGCTACAGTCCAAAAGGTCGCAGAGAGTCTGACATGACTGGACACTTACACATAATCCATAACACCTGCCAACTCCAACAGTCATGTGTGAATACACACACATATACACACAAACGTATAAAGACACACATACATACACAAGTACTACTCTTAACTCTATTTTCTGAATGTGCAAAAGAATAAAAAGTGTCAATTTTCCAGGGGATTATTTTGATGACTGGGAGAGCTGAACTATGTAATGACTGGGAATTGTGGCAGGAGATAGGGTAAGATGGTAGGATGAAAATGCCTCTTCCTCCTGTTCTAGAAATTTCAGCTCAATCCACAGAAATCAGAGACTCAAGTACTTGATAACTAATTAGAAGATAATTCCTAATAGTACCAATATGTTTCCAAATTTATATGTTTTTGAAGTTGCAACAATATCCTTCTTAAGGAAAGCAAAAGTGGAAGCCCATATTATATTCACATTGAGAGACTAATTATCTCAGCTTCTGTTGAAAGCTTATCAGTTAAACCTCTCTAATGTTAATAAAGTGGTGGAATTTATTTACATTTTTTTTTTCTGTTTGCAGTTGTCTAATGAAAAAATGACATTTGCATAAAAATTACTTTCCTGTAAGTGCTCTCTTCTAGTATTATACCACATGCAATCTTGACTATCAAGACAAAAATAGACTTTTATGCCCCCCCCCCANCTTTCAAAGAGGTGACCTTGGGAATCTGTCAAACAAAAGCAGACTCACACAAGGTCAATTTATCCACTAGATCAAGGAGAAATGCCAATCAATAAGTAATCTGGTCTTTATGGAAGGATATGTGTGGTGGCCAGGAATAGGTGGTCAGGAATTGTACCATGTGTTGAAAATAAACATTTCATAAAATCAGCATTTATTTTTCAACGTTTCTCTTTTCACTCTCCCTCATAACTACCAACAGGGCTTCCCCGATGGCTCAGTGAGTGAAAGAATATCAAAGAAGATGCAAGTTTCAGCCCTGGGTGGGGGAAATCCCTTAGAGGAAGAAAATGGCAACCCACTTCAGTATTCTTGCCTGAAAAATCCCATGGACAGAGTAGCCTGACAGGCTACAGTCCAAAAGGTCGCAGAGAGTCTGACATGACTGGACACTTACACATAATCCATAACACCTGCCAACTCCAACAGTCATGTGTAAGTACACACACATATACACACAAACATATAAAGACACACGTATATACACAAGTACTACTCTTAACTCTATTTTCTGAATGTGCAAAAGAATAAAAAGTGCCAATTTTCCAGGGGATTATTTTGATGACTGGGAGAGGTGAACTATGTAATGACTGGGAATTGTGGCAGGAGATAGGGTAAGATGGTAGGATGAAAATGCCTCTTCCTCCTGTTCTAGAAATTTCAGCTCAATCCACAGAAATCAGAGACTCAAGTACTTGATAACTAATTAGAAGATAATTCCTAATAGTACCAATATGTTTCCAAATTTATATGTTTTTGAAGTTGCAACAATATCCTTCTTAAGGAAAGCAAAAGTGGAAGCCCATATTATATTCACATTGAGAGACTAATTATCTCAGCTTCTGTTGAAAGCTTATCAGTTAAACCTCTCTAATGTTAACAAAGTGGTGGAATTTATTTACATTTTTTTTCTATTTGCAGTTGTCTAATGAAAAAATGACATTTGCATAAAAATTACTTTCCTGTAAGTGCTCTCTTCTAGTATTATACCACATGCAATCTTGACTATCAAGACAAAAATAGACTTTTATGCCCCCCCCCCACAAAAAAATCGATCCCCATGTCTTATGTTTATTTCCTGAGAAAAGCAAAGAATGATAAATATTTAATCTCAGGGAGCCTCTTAGTCTTGAAGAATATAAAGTCTTAATGTAAAAAATAGAGCAAATGAAAACCTTTTGTATTTTTCTTGTTGAACATGTTGGTTATCTTCTAATTTGTATATACAGTTCATTTATAATTTAACTCAAAGGAATTGCACTTTAAGTAATTCTTTCATCAAATTCATTGAGAGATTTGTCTTATATTGTTTATACATTTACTCTGGTGCATGAATAGAACAGAATTTGAAACTGTATGAAACTATATGTGCCTAGGCATTTAAAGGAAATTGTTAAAGAATAATTTTTAACCTTGAGTCAATGAATGTGCTCTTATTTATCTAATCTTTCCTAAAATAAGCCAGGACACCAGGTGTAGTTTTATAAGTGGAAAAATCCTACAAAGAATCTCTGCTCTTGGTTGCTTCCATGTCCTGGCTATTATAAACAGTGCTGTGATGAACATTGGGGTACACATGTCTCTTTCAATTCTGGTTTNTTCAAAAGCAGAGACATTACTTTTCCAACAAAGGTCCATCTAGTCAAGACTATGGTTTTTACCAGTGTTCATGTATGGATGTGAGAGTTGGACTGTGAAGAAAGCTGAGCACTGAAGAATTGATGCTTTTGAACTATGGTGTTGGAGAAGACCCTTGAGAGTCCCTTGGACTGCAAGGAAATCCAACCAGTCCATTTTAAAGGAGATCAGTTCTGGGTGTTTTTTGGAAGGACTGATGCTAAAGCTGAAACTCCAGTACTTTGGCCACCTCATGTGCGAATAATTGACTCATTGGAAAAGACTCTGATGCTGCGAGGGATTGGGGGCAGGAGGAAAAGGAGACGACAGAGGATGATATGGCTGGATGGCATCACCAACTCGATGGACATGAGTTTGAGTGAATTCTGGGAGTTGGTGATGGACAGGGAGGCCTGGTGTGCTGTGATTCATGGTGTCACAAAGAGTCGGATACGACTGAGCGACTGAACTGAACTGATAGCATAGGTAGCAAAACAGTACAGTTGAAGAAGGGAAACAGGTACAAAAAGCAAACACATGTACATGCACACAAATATACACACACACAAAAAACACAAAACTGCCTTTGGGTGATGAATCTTAAAATGTAATAGGCACAGTATTACCTCTGGATGAGAGCAAAAATACTTTTGTGAGCCATACTCCTGGTACCCAGGTTTATAGTGCCTAACCAAAATTGAAGTTAATGAAAACATCAGAGAATACGTACCCTCAACCCTCTAAATCACACACACACACACACACACACACACACACACACATATACACCATCCATCTCTCAAATAAGCACTGAATGAAATCATCGAGTGGAACGCAAGCAAGAGAGCTGAAAGAGACAGTTNGCATACATACCCTCAACCCTCTAAATCACACACACACACACACACATACACCATCCATCTCTCAAATAAGCACTGAATGAAATCATCGAGTGGAATGCAAGCAAGAGAGCTGAAAGAGACAGTTTCTCTGCCTGGGAACCAAAACAAAGGTGAAGATAACTAAACTAAGTAGGAAAGTAGAAATTACAAAATTTTCCCACATTCATAATAAAAATGGGCTTCCCTGGTTGTTCAGCTGGTAACAAATCCACTTGTAATGCATTAGACCCTGGTTCAATTCCTAGGTTTGAAGATCTGCTGAGAAGGGACAGGCTAACCATTCCAGTATTCTTGGGCTCCTCTGGTGACTCAGTTGCCAAAGAATCCTCCTGCAATGCAGGAGACATGGGTTAGATGCCTGGATTGGGAAGATCCCCTGGAGAAGGATATGCCTACTAAACACAAAGAATAACTAAAGGATTTGAGTCCTCAGTACACTGACAGGATCTATTATAAAACAAACAACAACAACAAAAATTGCTGTACAATCCCAAATCCTGACTACATGAATTTAAAACCCCACAGTAAAGAACTAGCAGAAGGAAAAGTATACTCATTTTTAAGCATAAACTGATTTCCTCTGTGTCATCCTTGTTTTACAATGTCTGGCATGAGTCAAAAATTTCTGAGGTACACAAAAAGGTGAGAATCAACTCTGAAGATGTAAAATTATCATCATAAACATAATCAGATATGATGAAGTTCTTGGATAATCAGATAGAAAATTTAAATAACTAGGATAAACTGTGGAAAATTTTAAAAGAGATGGAATACCAGACGATCTTATCTGGCTCCTGAGAAATCTGTATGCAAGTCAAGAAGCAACAGTTAGAACCAGACATGGAACAACTGACTGGTTAATAATTGTGGAAAGAGTAACTCAAGGCTATATATTGTCATCATACTTACTTAACTTACATGCAGAATACATCATGTGAAATTCTGGGCTGAATGAAGCACAACCTGGAATCAACATTACCCAGACAAATATCAATAACATCAGATATGTAGATGATATCACTTTAATGGCAGAAAGCAAAGAGGAAATAAAGAGCCTGTTGATGAAAGTGAAAGAAGAGAGTGAAAAATTTCACTTAAAACTCAACATTCAAAAAACAAAGATCTTGGCATCTGGTCTCGTCACTTTCATGGCAGATAGATGGAGAAACAGTGGAAACAGTGTCAGACTTTATTTTGGGGGGCTCCAAAATCACTGCAGATGATGACTACAGCCATAGATGTGNAAAACAAAGATCTTGGCATCTGGTCTCGTCACTTTCATGGCAGATAGATGGAGAAACAGTGGAAACAGTGTCAGACTTTATTTTGGGGGGCTCCAAAATCACTGCAGATGATGACTACAGCCATGAAATTAAAAGATGCTTACTCCTTGGAAGAAAAGCTATGTCCAACCTAGACAGCATATTAAAAAGCAGAAATACTACTTTGTCAACAAAGGTCACCTAATCAAAGCTATAGTTTATCCAGTAGTCAAGTATGGATGTGAGAATTGGACTATAAAGAAAGCTAAGCACTGAAGAATTAATGATTTTCACCTGTGGTGTTGAGGAAGACTCTTAAGAGTCCCTTGGGCTGCAAGGAGATCAAACCAGTCCATTCTGAAGGAGATCAGTTCTGGGTGTTTTTTGGAAGGACTAATGCTTAAGTTGAAACTCCAATATTTTGGCCACCTGATGTGAAGAACTGACTCCTTAGAAAATACTTTGATTCTGGGAAAGAGTGAAGGAATGAAGAGCAGGATATGACAGAGGATGAGACGGTTGGACGACATCACTGACACGATGACCATGAGTTTGAGCAACCTCTGGGTGTTGGTGATAGAAAGGGGAGCCTGGCATGCTGTAGTCCATGGGATCTGAAAGAGCTGGACATGACTGAGTGACTGAACTGAACGATGATAAATACTTTAAAGACAATAATACAAAAGTTAGACAATCAGATACATCCAGTAGAGAAATGAAAATAATAAAACATTAGAAACAAGCAGTGCTAGAAATCAAAGCACAACGATGAAAAACAGAAGAATTCAACAGACTGGTCAATAGCTAGATAGAGTTGAAAAAAGCAAATCAATAAAATTTTAGGTAGGTAAATGAAGATTCAGTTTAGTTCAGTCGCTCAGTCATGTCCGACTCTTTGCGATCCCATGAATCACGTGCGATGCTACTCCTCCCTGTCCATCACCAACTCTCAGAGCTCACTCAAACTCATGTCCATCGAGTCGGAGATGCCATTGAGCCATCTCATCCTCTGTTGTCACTTTCTCTTCCTGCCTCCAATCTTTCCCAGCATCAGGGTCTTTTCCAATGAGTCAACACTTCACATGGGGTGACCGAAGTACTGGAGTTTCAGCTTTAGCATCAGTCCTTCCAATGAACACCCAGGACTGAATTCCTATAGGATGGACTGGTTGGATCTCCTTGCAGTCCAAGGGACTCAAGAGTCTTCTCCAACACCACAGTTCAAAAGCATCAATTCTTCGGTGCTCAGCTTTCTTCACAATCTGACTCTCACATCCATACATGACCACTGGAAAAACCATAGCCTTGACTAGATGGACCTTTGTTGGCAAACTAATGTCTCTGCTTTTTAATATGCTATCTAGGTTGGTTATAACTTTCCTTCCCAGGAGTAAGCTTCTTTTAATTTCATGGCTGCAGAAAACATCTGCAGTGATTTTGGAGCCCCCTGCCCCCCAAAAAATAGTCTGACAGTGTTTCCACTGTTTCCCCATCTATTTCCCATGAAGTGATGGGACCAGATGTCATGATCTTTGTTTTCTGAATGTTGATCTTTAAGCCAACATTTTCACTCTCCTCTTTCATTTTCATCAGGAGGCTTTTGAGTTCCTCTTTACTTTCTTCCATAAGGGTGTTGTCATTTGCATACCTGAGGTTATTGATATTTCTTCCAGCAATCTTGATTCCAGCTTGTGCTTCTTCCAGTCCAGTGTTTCTCATAATGTATTCTGCATATAAGTTAAAGAAGCAGGGTGATAATATACAGCCTTGATGTACTCCTTTTCCTATTTTGAATAAGTCTGTTCCATGTGCAGTTCCAAACTTCGCTTCCTGACCTGCATATAGGTTTCTGAAGATGCAGGTCAGATGGTCTGGTATTTCATCTCTTTCAGAATTTTCCACAGTTTATTGTGATCCACACAGTCAAAGGTTTTGGCATAGTCAATAAAGTAGAAATAGTTGTTTTTCTGGAACTCTCTTGCTTTTTTGATGATCCAGTGGATGTTGGCAATTTGATCCCTGGTTCCCCTGCCTTTTCTAAAATCAGCTTGAACATCTGGAATTTCATGGTTCATGTATTGCTGAAACCTGGCTTGAAGAATTTTGAGCATTACTTCGCTAGTGTGTGAGATGAGTGCAATTGTGCGGTAGTTTGAGCATTCTTTGTCATTGCCTTTCTTTGGGATTAAAATAAAAACCGACCTTTTCCAGTCCTGTGGCCACTGCTGAGTTTTCCATATTTGCTGACATATTGAGTGCAGCACTTTCACAGCATCATCTTTCAAGATTTGAAATAGCTCAACGGGAATGCCATCACCTCCACTAGCTTTGTTCGTAGTGATGCTTCCTAAGGCCTACTTGACTTCACATTCCAGGATCTNTTCCCCATCTATTTCCCATGAAGTGATGGGACCAGATGTCATGATCTTTGTTTTCTGAATGTTGATCTTTAAGCCAACATTTTCACTCTCCTCTTTCATTTTCATCAGGAGGCTTTTGAGTTCCTCTTTACTTTCTTCCATAAGGGTGTTGTCATCTGCATACCTGAGGTTATTGATATTTCTTCCAGCAATCTTGATTCCAGCTTGTGCTTCTTCCAGTCCAGTGTTTCTCATAATGTATTCTGCATATAAGTTAAAGAAGCAGGGTGATAATATACAGCCTTGTTGTACTCCTTTTCCTATTTTGAATAAGTCTGTTCCATGTGCAGTTCCAAACTTCGCTTCCTGACCTGCATATAGGTTTCTGAAGATGCAGGTCAGGTGGTCTGGTATTTCATCTCTTTCAGAATTTTCCACAGTTTATTGTGATCCACACAGTCAAAGGTTTTGGCATAGTCAATAAAGTAGAAATAGTTGTTTTTCTGGAACTCTCTTGCTTTTTTGATGATCCAGTGGATGTTGGCAATTTGATCCCTGGTTCCCCTGCCTTTTCTAAAATCAGCTTGAACATCTGGAATTTCATGGTTCATGTATTGCTGAAACCTGGCTTGAAGAATTTTGAGCATTACTTCGCTAGTGTGTGAGATGAGTGCAATTGTGCGGTAGTTTGAGCATTCTTTGGCATTGCCTTTCTTTGGGATTAAAATAAAAACCGACCTTTTCCAGTCCTGTGGCCACTGCTGAGTTTTCCATATTTGCTGACATATTGAGTGCAGCACTTTCACAGCATCATCTTTCAAGATTTGAAATAGCTCAACGGGAATGCCATCACCTCCACTAGCTTTGTTCGTAGTGATGCTTCCTAAGGCCCACTTGACTTCACATTCCAGGATGTCTGGCTCTAG
>SJYW01053321.1:11736-22451 GCA_006410735.1 Raphicerus campestris | reverse complement strand
GCTTAATCCTTGGAAGAAAAGTTATGACCAACCTAGAAAGTATATTCATAAGCAGAGACATCAATTTGCCGAGTTTTTCCAGTGGTCCTGTATGGATGTGAGAGTTGGACTGTGAAGAAGACTGAGCACTGAAGAATTGATGTTTTTGAACTGTGGTGTTAGAGAAGACTCTTGAGAGTCTCTTGGACTGCAAGGATATCCAACCAGTCCATTCTGAAGGAGATCAGCCCTGGGATTTCTTTCGAAGGAATGATGCTAAAGCTGAAACTCCAGTACTTTGGCCACCTCATGCGAAGAGTTGACTCATTGGAAAAAACTCTGATGCTGGGAAGGACTGGGAGCAGGAAGAGAAGGGGACGACCAAGGATGAGATGGCTGGATGGCATCATGGACTCTATGAACGTGAGTCTGAATGAACTCTGGGAGATGGTGATGGACAGGGAGGCCTGGCATGCTTGGATTAATGGGATCTCAAAGAGTCGGACACAACTGAACGACTGAACTGAACTGAACAGAGAGCATCATAATCAGAAGTTCTGTTTTCTGGCCTTTGGGGCCTGTTGTCAAGTCTGTATTGCAGCAGACAGTGTTAGAATAGTAAATAAGTCTTTTTGGTTTTATCTCCCCCTGAAAGCCCAAGGCTTTTAGATTTCGGAGAAGGTATCTTAGAGGAGTAGATTTTGAGGGTTGGGATTGAGAATTTACAATTGCTGCTGAATAGGGAGGTTAGAGATGGGCGAGAGAAAGAGAGGAGAAAGGTCCAAGGGAAAAGGCATCTCCATTCTCAAGATTTTCTCAGAGAGTAACAGCAGTCTGCTTTCAAATGGGTGTTCCCTATTTCAAAGTCAGAGGGTGCACAAGGCTGAAGGCGTGAGGGCTATGGGGATCCTCCTGCCTATCACTAAAACTTGGAAATGAGGTGAGAGGGAGGATCCGAGAGAATGAGATTTCACTCACCCTTGTAACCGATGGATGAAATGTGGGATGGTGTGTGGATGTCAGTCTAGCAAGACAAGTGGAGAGTCCTGTTCAGAGCTCATCTCAGTTTCTTGGCAAGGCTCAAGGAAGGGGACCACCAAAGGTGGGTTCAGGAGAGGAGCCCACCCAGTTGCAGTGGATCTTCCCTCCTGGGTTTCAGCACTAGAACGTAAGACAAGTGCAGAGGAAAAAAGAGCCCGCTGGGCAGTCAGGCAAAAGGAAATTTATTAGAGGGAAATGAAAGAATGCCTGGCCCTTAAGGAGAACTGGTGCCCTCCCTTTCTGATGTGGTCTTTCTTATGTCCCATCAATGAAACTTTCTTTGAAGGGATGGTTAATTTTTAGCCTATAATTGAGTCCTGTGGTCATGTAGCTGGAGGTCTAGAATCTGGTGGTCTCATAGCTTTGAGAAGGTAGGCGCCAGTGAGAACACAGAATGTTCTCTGGGCAATTTGGTCAGTCTCGAGGGTCCTGGTGAGTTTATTCTTTGTTTATGAGGTAAACACAGTGAGCCATCTTAACAATGAGCCCCCACGTGGGCTCTATCAGTTATCATGAAAAAAATTGGAGATATAAACATCCTTCATTCACCAGTTCTATGATCTTTTGCTGGTAAGTCACATAAACCAGCCCATCCAACAATCAGAGAACAAAATAATCTACAACTCCATCTGAAAAGGTATGCATTTCAGAGCACAGAGTGTGGCACAGAGGGTGGAGAGGCTATGGAGGAGCAGAACGAAATCTGTTCCTTTTGTTGGTTTTATACATGTATATATATATATACTGCTGCTGCTAAGTCACTTCAGTCGTGTCCAACTCTGTGCGACCCCAGAGATGGCAACCCACTAAGCTGCCCCATCCCTGGGATTCTCCAGGCAAGAACACTGGAGTGGGTTGCCATTTCCTTCTCCAATGCATGAAAGTGAAGTTGCTCAGTCGTGTCCAACTCCTAGCAACCCCATGGACTGTTGGCAGCCTACTAAGCTCCTCCATCCATGGGATTTGCCAGGCAAGATACTGGAGTGGGGTGCCATTGCCTTCTCCATATATATATATCTACATAGATAGATAGATAGATAGATAGATATAAAACCACTATCTGTTCAGTTAAGACACTCAGTCATGTCTGACTCTTTGCAACTCCATGAATCACAGCACACCAGCCCTCCCTTCCATCACCAACTCCTGGAGTTCACTCAAACTCACATCCATTGAGTCAGTGATGTCATCCAGCCATCTCATCCTCTGTCATCCCCTTTTCCTCCTGCCCCCAATCCCTCCCAGCATCAGAGTCTTTTCCAATAAGTCAACTCTTTTCATGAGGTGGCCGAAATACTGGAGTTTCAGCTTTAGCATCATTCATTCCAAAGAATACCCAGGGTTGATCTTCTTTAGAATGGACTGGTTGGATCTCCTTGCAGTCGCTATGGACGCCACATTTGCTATTGGTCAAAGGGCCTTCTTTAACAAGCAATGCTTAATTCTTCTATAACCATTTCATGCTCTCTTTACATTTTGCTTGCTTATACCATCATTGGACAAGTTGGAATAACCCAATATTTTATTTCTATATGTTCTAAGTCTTTCCTTCTCTTGACTTTTTGGTCATTGTAGTTTTCCATTGAAAAAGACAATAGGGCAAGATAGTACTAAGAGGAATCTCAGTTCCAGACACGCCTTTGTACCCACTATATAAATGCAACTTATTTTTTCTTAGAAATTCAAATAAATTCTCATGACCGTTAATCTCTTTCTCTGCCTTTTGGTACAATGACAGGAAGATCACAAGCTGCCAACAGGCTGTATTAACTTCTGAACTAATGAAACAACGTCTATGTTTCCTGGTAAAAATATTTCCTTCTTTATACATTAGGCCCTTCATACCAACTAAACTACAAGTGAAAGAAATGTAAGTAAAAAAAAAAAAAAATCACTTAAGTGAGATCTACTACTGTCTATGGGGAAGGCAGTACCACATAGTCCCTGCTAATTTAAGACATACATCATGGTCTATAAGCAGAGTATCCCAATTACACGCAGTGTGATCTTCCAGCTGGATCTTTAATAAACATTCACTAGTTCACTTCACTTCACCATTCTATCTGGTGCTGCTTTCAGATAATGGTACACATGTAAATTTTTATTTCATGGGTGTGATTCCTATATGAATGTTTATGTGTGTGTGTGTGTGTGTGTGTGATAAAAAGAGTTCCCTAGTCAAAAGCAATGTTTAATTGGCATATTTCCCCCCACCCCCCATGGAAGTAGCAAAGGGATTTTTTAAGTCAATCAATGGTAGTATAACTGTTACTGGGTCCAAAGCTTGCTCTGTTTGCCACATAATAGGAAAATGAATCTGAGAGACAAAAGGCTTGAGACAAAGAAGGGACTTTATTCAGGGAGCCTGCTAACCCAGAAGATGGCAAATTAATGCTTCAAATTAACCATCTTGTCGGGGGCCTGGATGCCAGGTTCTTTTATAGACCAGATATGGGGGAGAGATGAGGAAACAAAATAAAAAGACTACTCAGTCGTTACAAATATCTCCCAGAAGGGCAAGCCTCAGGAAGAGGTGTGTATGTTAGTTTCACGTACAGTCTTTCACAGGTGGTTGGGCTCAGGTTATCTCCCTGAGGCAGGCCATTATCCATACCTACAATAACAAAAGCAGCAAGGTTAAAGTCACAAAACTAGATCCAGCATGAATTCAGAATTAACCCTTCACCGATTACATTACCAGAAGTGTTGAGAGCAATAAAGGAAAGTCAGTATCTAAAAGTCAGTATCTATTTCTATAAGTCTTGCAATTCATAAGCTAACTGTTTCCGGTCCAAGCCTTGATCTAGTCTATGATGAACTCTCTTACCTCTCATTATAGGCCTAGAAGAAATAAAGTACTGTAAAAGAATAATATCCTTTTGTGGAACAATCTGGCTTTCATGAATAAGGAAAGCAGAGAAGAGATGCTTTCACAGTAAAGAATAATTTTGGATTTCAACATTCTCGAACTTTTCTAGGTATATTCTCATGACCCTTTCTCACTTTAGGCTTTAATTTCTTCCTCAATAGTGTCATTATCTTACCATAAGAGTGCTGGCCTTGCCATTGTTATAGTTGGTGCTAAAATTATACACTTAAAATCAGATCTTGGGCTTGGTCCTCAGCCATATTTATCCATAGGTTATAGGACCCAAAGGACTACTTCAAAGCTTAAATAAAGTTTTATTTTCCCACCTGGTTCTGGGAACAGGGATATTATGGTGATCAGCTTATTGTTTTCCATCTGCATTCTTCCTAGGGTCATCAGAAGTAGCCATCCATTGTCACAATCTGTTTTAGTTGCTGCTGTCACCACTCTAGTGTTCTTACCTGGAGAATCCCAGGGACGAGAGAGCCTGGTGGGCTGCCGTCTATGGGGTCATCCAGAGTCAGACACGACAGAAGCGACTTAGCAGCAGCAGCAGCAGCAGCAGGAGCACCATAGTAAACATGTACCACAGAAAATTATTCTACCAATGCCATGCCCTTCATGTGTACATTATACCATAACATTACATATGATAATCTGAATAAACATTATGGTACTTTATGTTCTGCATTAACACTTCCTTTTTCTACTCCTGGCAAGGAAGTTACTCACATGCTTCTCAAATATGTGAGCACTGGTTTGAGCTCCCTAAGTCATACAGCAAATTCCCCCTGGCTCTCAGTTTTATATATGGTAATGTATATGTTTCCATTGCTACTCTCTCCATTCGTCCCATTCTCTCATTCCCCACTATGTCCACAAGTCTGTCTATCTGCATCTCTACTGCTGCCCTGCAAAGAGGTTCATCAGTACCATTTTTCTAGATTCCATATATATGCATTAATATACAATACTTGTCTCTTTCTGGCTTACTTCAGTCTGTATAATAGGCTTTAGGTTTATCTGCCTCATTAGTACTGACTCAAATGTGTTTCTTCTTATGGCTGAGTAATATTCCATTGTATATATGAATCAGTTTCTTTATCCATTCATCTATCGACAGACATCTAGGTTGCTTCCATTTCCTTGCTATTGTAAATAATACTGCAATGAACGTTGGGATCCATAATATCTTTTTCAATCTTGGTTTTCTCAGTGTAAATACCCAGTAGTGGGGTTGTTGGGTCGTATGGTAGTTTTATTTCTAGTTTTTTTTTTAAGGAATCTCCACTTTCTTCCATAGTGGCTGTATCAATTTATATTCCTGCCAACAGTTAAAGATGGTTCCCTTTTCACCACACCCTCTCCAGCATTTACTGTTTATAAAACCTAGGGAGGTGGGATGATGTGGGAGTTGGGAGGGAGGTTGGGAGGGAACCTATGTATACCTATAGCTGATTCATGTGATGTATGGCAGAAACCAAAGCAATATTGTAAAGCAATTATCCTTCAATGAAAGATAAATAAATTGAAAAGTAAATTAATTTTAAAAATATGTGAGCAATCAAATTGAGAGAACTAATTCTTAGGTAGGTTGATCAGGAGTCCAGGGCCCTCAAGGAGGAAAAAAGAGCAAACTTTTTTTTTCTACATTGCTTTGTCTTAGTCACATAAGATGTTTTTTCTTAAACTCTGAGTTGTTATGACAACAGTCTTTAATTTTCTTTAAGCCCAGAGTTAATGATGACACAACAAAACAACTTATTTTGTCCAAGAATATGTTTTTTCTTAAGCTCTGTGCTAATGATTATATAACAACAATGTATCTTGCTCAAGGACATGTTTCTCCTTCTTAAAAAGAACTTTCCGACTAATCCTGTTATGCTAAGATATATGTTGTGAGAGTGGATCTGGTAAGATCTTCTATTGATAATAACCAATTGAAAAAGTATACAAGGCCTTGATAAAAATAGCAAGTGGGGGCACACTCTGCCCCCTTTTGATGCCTATGTCAGAAGCTTTTTCTATCTCTTTCCACTTTAATAAAGCCTTTGCCACAGGGAAGCTCTGAGTGACTGAAGCCTAATCTCTGGGGCTAAATTCTCTTCTTTGGAGAACATAAATCTGATATCATTCACTGTAAGCTATCAAAATGTAGTCACTTCCAGTCCAAACCTGTAAGCAAGGATCTTGATCTTTTCTTTTAATATTTATTTATGTATCTATTTCTTTGCATGCATTGGGTCTAATTTGCAGCACGTGGGTTCTTTGCTTCATCTTGTGGGATCATTTGCTGCAGTATACCAACTCTTCAGTAGTGGTGCAAGCTCTGGAGAGAGCAGGTTAGCATTGCACCTGGGCTTAGTTGCTCCAAGGCACGTGGACTCTTAGTTCCCTGACCAGGAATTGAACCTGCATCCTCTGCATTTCAAGATGTGTTCTTAATCACTGGACAAAAAGGGAAGCCCTGAGTCCCCCTGTTTTCCCAAACCTTTTTTTTTTCTTCTTCTTTTCTACCTTGCATATTCATATTTATGGTTTTAATTAGCCAGAATCAAATAGCATTTTTGTGACTAGGAGCCTAATTAATGGCATTCATATATCTGGATCATACAGTAGAGTAGGATAAAGTGGGATAAAGTGGGTATATTCAAACAAGCTGAATATTCAGCACATGTGTATGTAATTTTAAATGACAAAACAGAATCTTAATCAGAAAGGATATTTCTGAGAGTTAAACCCAGATTGTTTGACTATGTCAATGTTCTATCCATTGACTATTTTTAAAGACACTTTGATAACTCTGTGTTTCCTGCTGCTGCTAAAAAGTTGCTTCAGTCGTGTCCGACTCTGTGCAGCCTCAGAGACGACAGCCCACCAGGCTCCCCCATCCCTGGGATTCCTAGCTCACTGTAAATTGTCACTGTAGACTTTATTTATTTATTTTATGATATATGCACTTTATTTTGACTTTTGGTTCCAGAGTGAAAAATAACCAACCATAGCCTTGACTAGACAGGCCTTTGTTGATAAAGTAATATCTCTGCTTTTTAATATGCTGTCTAGGTTGGTCATAACTTTCCTTCCAAGGAGTAAGCGTCTTTAAATTTCATGGCTGCAGTCACCATCTGCAGTGATTTTGGAGCCCCCTCAAAATAAAATCAGCCACTGTTTCCACTGTTTCCCACTGAAAAAAATGTCAGTCTTTAGTAGTTGCTAAAAAAGGATATTGCATAGAAAGTTAGATTGGATTCTATTCTCACTAGTACTTTTCTGATTCTTTGAGATTTGAGAAGTATTATTCATTTGCAACTGATAAAATTATGAAATAATAACTTGTTAAATAAGTAAATATGGTTCTTTCTAATTCTTACTGTCTACCAGATGCAGGAATTTTCATGAGAAGCCTGTGTTAGCATTCAAGCTTCAGGTGGACTTTGGAGGCCCCAGTAGAATACAGTGTGGACAGAACTGAATCGTTAAGTAAGTCATTTGTTTCTTCTTCATGGAGATCTGGGCAATGGGAACACACTCTCTCTCCATGTGTCTCACTTTTCTATATTCCTGATACTTGCCTTATTCTCATTAGACAAAACATTTCACATACTCTTTGATATAATTGTCTGTGGTAGTATTTTAGGAAAATATAGAAATGTATCACTGTTCTAACATGCATCAATGTTACAAAAAAATCTACATCCGCAGCTGCTTTGTTGATAGGGGAAACAAAATTACAGAAGTTCTTTGTGAATACAGTGTTCAGCAAAATGATTTTGGAGTTATGAACTCAAAAAGTTGTTATTAAAAGCTTTTTTGAGGATTTTTTTATTTGAATCTAGAAAATAAAGATGGGTTATAAATGATGGAGTTACAGCAGTATTTTGTGCATAACTTTGTATGCACATATATTCTTTCAAAAGTTTTTTATTGAAGTATAGTTGATTTATGATATTATATCAATTTCAGGTGTATAGCCCAGTGATTCAGTATTTTTGCAGATTATACTCCATTAAAAGTTGTTACATAAAACTAGCTATAATTTCTCATGCCTTATAGTATATCCTTGCTGCTTATCTATTTTATACTTAAGAGTTTGTATCTCTTATTTATATATCCCTATTTTGCCTTCCCTCCACCCATCAACTAGTAACGACTACTTTTTTTCCCCCTTTTTGAATCTGTTCCTTTTTTGCTATATATATTCGTTTGTTTTTCTTTCTTTTTAGATTCCACATATAAGTGAAATTGTAGAGTATTGGCATTCACTGTCTGACATAGTTTACTAAGCATACTAATTTATGTCCACCACCTTGCTTCAAATGACAGAATATCATCATATTCTATGGTTGAGTAATAGTCCATTGTATTGCTGTTGTTTAGTCTCTATCATGTCCATCTCTTTAAGACACCATGAACTACAGCCCACCAGTCTCCTTTGTCCATGGGATTTCCCAGACAAGAATACTGGAGTGGATTACATTTTCTCCTCCTGGAGATCTTCTCCACACAGAAATCAAACTTGCATCTCCTGCATTGGCAGGAGAATTCTTTACCGATGAGCTATCAATTACCATACCATTGCTGGCTTTGTAAAGTAACTTTGCACAGAACTCTGATTTTGTTTGTTTGTTTGTTTAAATCATATCATTTTAGGAGGGATTTCCAGAAAAACAAACTTGAAAACAACATGAAGGTGTATATTTGCATGATTAACTCTTCTAACAATACTTTCAACTTATTTCTTATATTAATTGAAAAATACTTATTAGTTCAAATAACTTTGGGAATTGCTCTATAAACATCATCATGTGTAGATTTTTGAAGCATTAACAAAACCAACAAAACTCTAAAATCTGAAGTAAATGTATTAATTTGGTTAAACCTAACATTTATCAAACATATTTATCCATGGAAACTATACTAATATAACATTGAATAAAAGTATATTGATACTACTTGAAAAATACTTTGTTAAACAATGCTCAGCTTCCCTAATGGCTCAGCAGTAAAGAATCTGTCTGCCAGTGCTAGAGACCTGGATTTGATCCATGTGTGGGGAAGATTCACTGGAGAAGGAAATGGTAACCCACTTTGGTAGTCTTGCCTGGGAAATCCCACAGACAGAGAAGCCTGATGGGCTACAGTTCACGGGGCTGCAAAAAGCTGGACATGATTTAGCCACTAAACAACAACAAAAGCAATGTGCAGCGAGTCTGTGACTTAAAAATAGCAACAGTGAGTTAAGGATCACTGATGAGTAAGAATTAAAAGTTTCTGCAAAATCACCACTAAAGAGACTGATTCTAAAATTCTAAAGAATCAGCTAATGTCACAAATAAGGTGAGATAATTCTGACAAGAAATTCTTTTTTCTTTGTTCTGAAGCCTGCATTTGAGGAATCTTAAAAAGAGTGGTTCAGGTACTCTCACCTTCCATTTGAGGAAAGCTGAGAACCTGGGCCTCTGAAAAATTGCTTCTGGTGCATGAGTGATAAGTTACTTCAATCATGTCTGACTATTTGAGACCCTATGAAATCTAGCCCACCTAGCTCATCTGTCCATGGGATTCTCCAGGCAAGAATACTGGAGTGGGTTGCCATGCCCTTCTTCAGGGGATCTTCCAGACCCAGGGATGGAACCACATCTCTTAAGTCTCCTGTATTGGCAGGTTGGTTCTTTAGCACTAGTGCCACCTGGAAGAGACCCCGAGGTGCCAAAAAAATTTTTGCCAATAGGTAGGAGTATTTTTTAGTCAGTTACTAAGAAGTAACTGCAGTCCGTTTTAGGTGAAGGCATTCAAGGACAGGACTATCTGAAATCAAGTCATTGAGGTGAAACTAAGGATAAGAACTAGGTTAAAAGAGAAAGATGTATCCAGAGAAAAGCCCTGATGGGGCCATCTGTGTGCATTTCTAAGGGAGATGGGATGCCTGGGAAGGTCCTCATCCCTGAGACCCTCAGCCAAGCCCCCTGTTTGGATACAAAGGCTGTGATGAGGGATGGGAGGCTGAGAGTGATCAATACCAAGTTCACTGACTTGACTGAAGTGTACTAGTGCATTCATGAGTGTACAGTTGGTCATTCTGATTTCTTCCGGATAGAAGTTACCACTTATGGGTCATTCAACAAAGTACTTTTCTGGTTGTGTGTAGTCTGCTGTGCTACACTTTACTATGAAAGCATTGCTGAAGTTTCAAGGACTGGATAAACATATTTAGGGCACAAGGTCCCCCCACCCCCGCCCTTTTAGCTTCAAATCTAGGGAAATCTAAATTTAAGCCAATGAAGAAGGAAACCAATACTTAAAAGCTAGTCACATAATCACAAAACTAAAATCAGTGAAACCGTCTTACAGTGCTGAGGTCTGTTGAGAAAGCACCCATTAATAAAGACTCACCTCTTGTTACACAAAAAGAAAATATAGTTCAGACAAATAAAAGCTATTTGATCGTCTTCATTTTTGTTAATACCTTATCTTTTTACCCTAGCATTGCCTTGGAAGCTTCCAGAACTCCTATAAACAACCAAAATAAGTTTATTTCATTTCTATTATCATAAAGTACTTTGGCCTCTTTACTATATATATATAGTAAAGAATCTGCCTGCAATGCAGGAGACTTGGGTTGCATCCCTGATTTGGGAAGATCCTCTGGAGAAGGGAATGGTTACCTGCTCCAGTATTCTTGTCTGGAGAATTCCATGGACAGAAGAGCCTGGTGGGAGACAGCCCATGGGGTTGCAGAGTTGGACAGGACTGAATGACTAACACTACAGGCTAATGCCTACTTTATAGGGCTGTTGTAATGTTTAAATGAAATGATGCACTT
>SJYW01053318.1:194753-211227 GCA_006410735.1 Raphicerus campestris | reverse complement strand
GACTCGATGAACGTGAGTCTGAGTGAACTCTGGGAGATGGTGATGGACAGGGAGGCCTGGTGTGCTGGGATTCATGGGGCCACGAAGAGTCAGACACGACTGAGTGACTGAACTGAACTGAACTGAACTGAACTGAACTCCTCTGCCTTTTCTAAATTCAGCTTGCACATCAGGGAGTTCATGGTCACGTGTTGCTGAAGCCTGGCTTGGAGAATTTTCAGCATTGTTTTGCTAGCATGTGAGATGAGTGCAGTTGTGTGGTAGTTTGAACGTTCTTTGGCATTGCCTTTCTTTGGTATTGGAATGAAAACTGACCTTTTCCAGTCCTGTGACCACTACTGAGCTTTCCAAATTTGCTGGAATATTGAGTGCAGTTCTTTCAGAGCATCACCTCCACCATCTTTTTTCATAGTGATGCTTCCTAAGGCCCACTTGACTTCGCACTCCAGCATGTCCGGAGTGATCACACTGTCATTGGTTATCTGGGCTTAGGTTTAAGCCATTTCCCTTAGGTTTAATGAAATGCTGAACATAGTTTAAGGTACCCATCATGACCTTATAATCCTTGTGTCGAACCATTCATCTTTTTCTCCGATGAGACAGATGAGAAGACTAAAATTTAATAACAAGAGTGATTGGCCCAAGGTCACACACACCTTAATGGCCAGGAGGACCAGAACTCCTGTCACTCAGTCTCCATCCTCTTTCTCCACAGCCTCAGTTTTCATGTGTTTTTAGTCTAAGAGCTTAATTAGCATTGCTTCCTATTCTTTGCTGAAAGAGACTTCTTAATGAAGAGATAGGGAGGGGAAAAACCGCAAATTAGCTTTGATTAATTTTGAGGATAGCAGTGTTGAGTACAGAGATTTTGGATAACAGAGTGTACTGCAGAAGCTGGAATGGGAATATAGTTTTATGGAAAATGTGTACACTTCGGTGTCAAATTTACATGGATTCAATGCCTAGCTCTGCCACTTAGTGGTTGTGTTACCATAGGTCAGTTCCTTATTACTCTGAACATCTGTGTCTGGCACATGTGGGNAGTTTTATGGAAAATGTGTACACTTCGGTGTCAAATTTACATGGATTCAATGCCTAGCTCTGCCACTTAGTGGTTGTGTTACCATAGGTCAGTTCCTTATTACTCTGAACATCTGTGTCTGGCACATGTGGGCACTCCACACGTATTTGTTTGTTGAACCAGTGGAATGGGCACCATGATGCTTACCTCATGGGGCTCTGTGTGAGCTGAATGAAATGATATAAATGTATACCCTGTAATGTGTCTAATACCTAGGAGATGGGAAAAATAAAAGTCCAGCCTCCTTTCTGTGAATGAGCTCAGGCATCTCCCTATAGACTATCTCAGGCACTGTTGCTCTTGAAAGGTTCATTTAGGCAGTCAGTGTGTGTCAATCCTTTGGACACTGTCCCAGAGGGCTTAGAAGGATCAGAGTTATTCTCAGTAGTGAAGTTCTCTCTCCTGTCTTCCTCCCCTTTTCAGTGATAGGGAAGTCGCTCAGTCGTGTCTGACTCTTCGCAACCCCATGGACTGCAGCCCACCAGGCTTCTCCGTCCATGGGATTTTCCAGGCAAGGGTACTGGAGTGGGGTGCCATCACCATCTCCGATAAATGAGTCTACCTATTTGTAAAAATGTGACTGATGAAAACAGTGCAATCACTAGGTTATCACACTGTGCGAGTTCAGTTGTCAAGAGGGAGCAACTCGAAGGACATCACACAATCTATAAACCAGCTGGAAGGAGCCATCCAGACTTTGCCCTGCCGAACCCTTTCAGTGATAGTCTTTGCTAAAATGATTAGAATTTGAATATGAATACCCCATTATGGGGCTTCCAAGGTCTCACTAGTGGTAAAAAAACAAACAAACAAACAAACAAACAAAAAAACCCATCTGCCAATGCAGGAGACATAAGAGAAGCAGTTTCGATCCTTGGGTCAGAAAGATCCCCTGGAGAATGGAAGGCTACCCATTCCAGTATTCTTGCCTGGAGAATTCCATGGACAGAGGAGCGTGGTGAGCTACAGTCCATGGGGTTGCATAGAGTTGGACACAATTGAAGCAACTTACCACACTTGCACTTCTAGTTTGAGCCATAATGAAGCTCCACTGAGGTGTTTGACTTTTTCTTTCGTTTACTCCGATGGCTCTGTGACTGTTCGTATACCTTGTAGTTAACCAGGCTGTTTTGGACATATACCTACTGGCCAGTAGGTCAGATAATAAAGCTTCAGCAGTGCGTACTTTATGTGATTTTCATCAGAAGATGTATTTGGTAAGTTCATACTCTCTTACTTTAGTGAAATGTTGAGACAAAGCCTTAATGGTAGGGCTTATGTTCCTACGTGTAGGGAGACGGTCATGCTGACCAGAATGAGCTATGCACAGCCTACACAAAAAGAGCTGGCCAGGCCCTACTACACATTCCAGCCAGGGTCACAGGAGGCATCTGTAGTCCCTCATCACTCACTGGCCACGGGATGTGGAAGTGAGCCAATAACACCCTCATGCACAGCTCCGGAGTCGATTTTGATGCCCCAGAGAGGACCAGGTGGCCTAGCGTTTGATCAACTGTCCCCTCTCATGACTGTAGGGATGCAAAAAAAAAAAAAAAAAAAAAACCCACAAAATCCCATAGTGTGATTATTACAAAGGGTTTAGACTCAATGTGAGAGAATAGGTGAGATTTACCTCCCCTCCACTGAACTTTTAGGTCAAGTTGATATAAATTTCGTGAGCTATGTAAAATCTTGGCTGGTTTCATGTTTGCAGAAACTGTCACACTCAAATAAAAAATTTTCATCTTGTAAATGACCTGGAGCAATCTTGAAGATGAAAAGTTGTATGTTTGAAAGGCCGAACAAGCAAACAAAACACTTGAAGAACACCATGTACAATGAAGCTGTATAATGAGAAATTTTACCCGGTTTTGATTTCTTGCAGTAGTGTGTGTGTATGTTTTTTTTTTTTTTCCTTTTTCCCCATTGTGAACTAAGGAGATGGAAAATACTGTTGAGACCAGTTATGAATGAATTGATAATTAACTGTCCAGACATTTATCTTGTGAGGTACAATGCTGAGACAGTTATTTCTATGGATTGGAAGAATTAGCTCTGAAACAGGCAAATGAAAGAGACTATTTCTTCATACTGGCTTTTCTGAGGAAGCCAGGGGAAAAGACCAAAGAGCACATTATCTCATTGCTCATATGTTTAGGTGTTTTGGACCCAGAGCTGTGGCCAATTCACAGCTGACTCGGGGTCAAGGCTCCTAGGTTGCCTCCAAAATGTCCTTTTCTTTGCCAAAGTGGTATGTGGAGGTGTGTGTGTGTGTCCTTTGTAGGGCACGTTTCTCAGTGGAGGTAGAAACTTATTTACCTCCTTATTGACTACTTATTGACTCTGACTTATTGACTATTGAGTCTGAAACTACTTATTGACTCTGGCAGGCATTTTGCTCCTGAGGAGGGGGTGCAGGTGTGGGTGTGCTGGGATCTTAGTTTGAATATTTACTACATATATAGCTTGGGGCAGATGGTTTATCCTCACAGCCTCAATTGGCTCATCTAAGAAATGCAGAGAATAATAATACCAACTTCTAAGGGTTGTCTCATGGGTGAAATGAGATATTCTTTGTAAAGCCCTTTCTCCCCATGCCAGGCACATAAGGAAGCAGCTGGTCAATGAAAGCTAGATGAGAATTGCAAGGTTTGGCAGGGAAAGGACTGACTGGGCTTGGAGTCTATTGTTTTGGATGTGCTATTGGTGAGGAGACCTCATTCTTTGGGCCATTGAGTTACTCAGAGAAGAGTCCTGACAGATGGCTACAGGATGCAGGTTGAAGCTCGTTCTGGTGCTCCTTAGTTTCACGCATTGGTATTAAGGGACTGACTTCTGGTTAAAGACCTAAGGGACTTCCCCAGGTGTCCAGTGGCTGAGACTTCACCTTTCAAGGCAGGGCGTGCGGGTTCGATCCTTATACCAGCTTTGGCAATCTCAACAGGAGGCCAAGCTAGGTCCAGATTCATTATTTCCTGGCACTCTCTCAACCAAGCATGCAAATCTTCATCTGACTTTTGGGTTTTGTTTTAGGAAATACTCTAAATTGGTCTTCCCTTGTGGCTCAGCTGGTAAAGAATCCACCTGCAATGCGGGAGACCTAGGTTTGATCTCTGGGTTGGGAAGATCCCCTGGAGAAGGGAACGGCTACCCACTCCAGTAATTTGGCCTGGAGAATTCCATGGACTTTATAATTCATGAGGTCCCAAAGAGTTGGACACAACTGAGCGACTTTAACTTTCACTTTAAATACCAGCCTTTCTTCTCCTCTTTCTTCTCCTTTAAGAGCAAAGTATAATGAAAATTATACTTAAGCCACTCCCCTCCCCACCTCACCCCCCATCCCCTGCCTGCCCATGGTTTGGGAAACCTCAGCAATTGCCTCTCAATGCCTGGTGGACAGGCTTCTCATCGGAGCCTCTCTGGCATTTCCCTTGCTCTGAACCCCAGCCCACAGGAGAAGGAGCAGGCCAGAAAAGACTGCATTGTGTTCTGCGTGAGAAACTTACCTAGGCAACTAGGAGTAGGACCTAATTTATAATTAGACAGTTTCTTGGAAGTACATCAATGTGAAAGTCCCTCAGTAGTATCTGACTCTTTGTGACCCTATGGACTATACAGTCCATGGAATTCTCTAGGCCAGAATATTGGAGTTGGTAGCCTTTCCTTTCTCCAGGAGATCTTCTCAACCCAGGAATCGAACCCAAGTCTCCCACATTGCATGCAGATTCTTTACCAGCTGAGCCACCAGGGAAGCCCAAGAATAGTGGAGTGGATAACCTATCTCTTCTCCAGGGGATCTTTGCAATCTAGGAATCGAACCAGAGTCTCCTGCATTGCAGGTGGATTTTTTACCAATTGAGCTATCATGGAAGCCCTGAAGTACATCAAGCTCAGCCTCAAATCAGAGCATCTCTTGGGGAGAAATGTGTATTTGGATGTTTCATTTAAAAATTCCTCACTGATTCCCAAAGTATTTTGTTGCAATTCCTACTTGATGCCTTCAAAATTCTCCCTAACTCTTTTTTTTTTTTAATTTCAGTGATTTGATTAATAATGGATGTGATGGAGCAGGCAAGATTGTACCAGGCTCTCAGCCATGAACAGAGGGCAGCACAGGCAGAGAAGTCCTGCCTCTCTGGGGCTGTGGAAGCCAGCAGTGCTTAGGCTAAGAGCTTGCCACCTAGCTTCCCTTTTCTGGACGCCTGTTATTTGCATCCTCAAACTGCTGTGATCTGGCTAGGAGAAAGGCCTTTTAAAGTAGTGGGCAGGAAGGGAACTACTAAAAAGATTTGGCAAGGAGATTACATTTCCATGAAGGTGTCTGTACTGCCACCCACACTTGCTCTTTCCCCATTCTCTTCTCGTCCCCTTCTAGTCCTCCCTCCATTGAGACTATTCTTGTCCAGTTCACCAGTGACCTCCTGTGTTGCCCATTAAAATGATCTTCTCTTTTGTCATCTCATTTGATCTCTTAATTGCATCTACCATTGACTGTTCTTTTTTTTTTGGTTTATTTGATTCTGCCTTCTCTTCTTTCTCCTTCCTCAGTGGATACTCTTTCTATACCTCCCTTAAGGCTTGTCCTCCTGTAACTGATCCTTAAATGGTAGGGTTTCTTAGAGCTTGTTTCTGGGCTTTCTCCTCTTGCCCATGTCTGCATACACTGCCCCACCATCTGATTTGCTCTTGGTGCTTTAATGTTGTGTGCAGTTGACTGCCATATTTCCTTCCCCCACTCTTCAATGCTTTCTACCAAGTGCATTGGGCCAAATAGTCTCTCTGCAACAGAAGACTGAATTAGGGCTAACTGTGAAGCACACTGATGGTTTAATGTCATTTTCTTTTGGTCCAACTCATGTCCATCGAGTCGGTGATGCCATCCAACCATCTCATCCTCTCTCGTTCCCTTCTCCTCCTGCTTTCAGTCTTTCCCAGTGTCAGGGTCTTTTCCAATGAGTCAGTTCTTCAGTGGCCAAAGTATTGGAGCTTCAGCTTCAACATCAGTCCTTCTGATGAATATTCAGGACTGATTTCCTTTAGGATGGACTGGTTTGATCTCCTTGTAGTCCAATTGGGGGGACTCTCAAGACTCTTTTCCAGCACCACAGTTTGAAAGCATCAGTTCTTTGGCACTCAGCTGAATCAGTGGAAATACTGTCTTTGCAAGTATTTCTTAAACCCTTAGCCCAGCCAGGGACTGCAAATGTACTTGCTGCACATCCAAAAGATGCACACACCACTTGGCTCCATTCATCTCAATTATGTGACATTATTAAAAAGCCAAAACTATGGTGGTGTAGAACAAAGCAGTTGTAAGGAGTTAGGAGTAGAGGGGGGGAGGTGTGACTTAGAAGGGGTAGCACGAGGTTGGAGTGTTTGGAGTGATAGTGATGATAGATCTGCAAATGTATACATGTGATGAAACTCAGAACTATAACTAACAAAAGGCAATTGTACTGTATATTCTTTTTTATCATCAGAATTTCAGAAAGAACTAAGGCCACCTACATTGTTTTTATTTCTCACCCATTAGTCTCCCTGACAAAAAACTCGGGCACTCTTAGCCTTAGATGACTTAGCAGGTTTGGAAGAAAGCTAGTAAGAGAAACATAGTTTGAACTTGGCCCGTGATTCTTTTCAAGTCACGAGAAGGTAATTTATCCTCCCATGTACCATCTCTGTTGAAAAGTGCCACATGGACAATGAGGGATGATGCAGGGTGCTAGGGCATGCTCCCATGAAGTAGTCCTCCAGTGGGAAGCTAGGTGAAAGAGAATTTTTGCCCAAGTTGTAGCCCAAAATCCTCAAATGCTCTACTTTGCAGCTTTCTGTGAGTGTTTGATGTGACTTCAGTTCCTATTTGTACTTGTAGCCCAGAGTCGGCAGACCTTGACTTCTAGGCTCTAAGCCCTTGATGGTGGTGGTGTGTGTGGGATCACCCCCTAAGCTTCCAGGAAAGAGCAATGACTCTGGAACCTTCAGTTCAGGTGCTGTAGGGCAGAAGGACTACTCGTTTCTGCCAGACTGGGGAGCTGCCCTTTTTCCCTCTCCCTCTTTTGTATCTCATCCTGAAGTCTTGGGTATGTTCTAGTCCAGGACAAGAGGAAAAGAGAAAGAATGATTTGTCTCAGTTATACTGTAACTGGACTAGCTTCAGTAAAAGGCATAGTATTCCCACCCCACCCCCAAATTCCTCTCCTTATTTACTGCTGGTGTTTTGGCAAAGCATTTAACCTTCTTTGATTCTTTTCTCATTTGGAATGCGTGGATAGCAACATCTGTTTTGCTTAACTTCCAGAATGACCATTTGGATCAAAAGTCAAAGAGTTGGGCACATTTGTGTGATGATAAGGGTGAGTTGAATAGGATTTATGATGGACTAGCTTGGACACTTACCATTTCTTCCAATGGGATGGTGTGTTGTGATTTCCAGCTTACTAAGCCATCCAATTGCAAATACATTTTTTTGCAGCCTCTAGCACATTTCATCCAGCTTATTGTCAAAGTTGTGAGTAGAGAGCCATGCTCAGTGAGCAGGGCACTTCTGAAATAAAATACAAATTCCCATCAAGGTTTTCTGACATGTTAGACCGGATGCCAAATTGTTACTGTGATACAGAATAATTAGGCAACATTGAAAAGCAATTTTTATCATGCCTGCAATTCATTCATACTTGCCCACAATCAAANCCTGGAGAAGGGAACGGCTACCCACTCCAGTAATTTGGCCTGGAGAATTCCATGGACTTTATAATTCATGAGGTCCCAAAGAGTTGGACACAACTGAGCGACTTTAACTTTCACTTTAAATACCAGCCTTTCTTCTCCTCTTTCTTCTCCTTTAAGAGCAAAGTATAATGAAAATTATACTTAAGCAGCTCCCCTCCCCACCTCACCCCCCATCCCCTGCCTGCCCATGGTTTGGGAAACCTCAGCAATTGCCTCTCAATGCCTGGTGGACAGGCTTCTCATCGGAGCCTCTCTGGCATTTCCCTTGCTCTGAACCCCAGCCCACAGGAGAAGGAGCAGGCCAGAAAAGACTGCATTGTGTTCTGCGTGAGAAACTTACCTAGGCAACTAGGAGTAGGACCTAATTTATAATTAGACAGTTTCTTGGAAGTACATCAATGTGAAAGTCCCTCAGTAGTATCTGACTCTTTGTGACCCTATGGACTATACAGTCCATGGAATTCTCTAGGCCAGAATATTGGAGTTGGTAGCCTTTCCTTTCTCCAGGAGATCTTCTCAACCCAGGAATCGAACCCAAGTCTCCCACATTGCATGCAGATTCTTTACCAGCTGAGCCACCAGGGAAGCCCAAGAATAGTGGAGTGGATAACCTATCTCTTCTCCAGGGGATCTTTGCAATCTAGGAATCGAACCAGAGTCTCCTGCATTGCAGGTGGATTTTTTACCAATTGAGCTATCATGGAAGCCCTGAAGTACATCAAGCTCAGCCTCAAATCAGAGCATCTCTTGGGGAGAAATGTGTATTTGGATGTTTCATTTAAAAATTCCTCACTGATTCCCAAAGTATTTTGTTGCAATTCCTACTTGATGCCTTCAAAATTCTCCCTAACTCTTTTTTTTTTTTAATTTCAGTGATTTGATTAATAATGGATGTGATGGAGCAGGCAAGATTGTACCAGGCTCTCAGCCATGAACAGAGGGCAGCACAGGCAGAGAAGTCCTGCCTCTCTGGGGCTGTGGAAGCCAGCAGTGCTTAGGCTAAGAGCTTGCCACCTAGCTTCCCTTTTCTGGACGCCTGTTATTTGCATCCTCAAACTGCTGTGATCTGGCTAGGAGAAAGGCCTTTTAAAGTAGTGGGCAGGAAGGGAACTACTAAAAAGATTTGGCAAGGAGATTACATTTCCATGAAGGTGTCTGTACTGCCACCCACACTTGCTCTTTCCCCATTCTCTTCTCGTCCCCTTCTAGTCCTCCCTCCATTGAGACTATTCTTGTCCAGTTCACCAGTGACCTCCTGTGTTGCCCATTAAAATGATCTTCTCTTTTGTCATCTCATTTGATCTCTTAATTGCATCTACCATTGACTGTTCTTTTTTTTTTGGTTTATTTGATTCTGCCTTCTCTTCTTTCTCCTTCCTCAGTGGATACTCTTTCTATACCTCCCTTAAGGCTTGTCCTCCTGTAACTGATCCTTAAATGGTAGGGTTTCTTAGAGCTTGTTTCTGGGCTTTCTCCTCTTGCCCATGTCTGCATACACTGCCCCACCATCTGATTTGCTCTTGGTGCTTTAATGTTGTGTGCAGTTGACTGCCATATTTCCTTCCCCCACTCTTCAATGCTTTCTACCAAGTGCATTGGGCCAAATAGTCTCTCTGCAACAGAAGACTGAATTAGGGCTAACTGTGAAGCACACTGATGGTTTAATGTCATTTTCTTTTGGTCCAACTCATGTCCATCGAGTCGGTGATGCCATCCAACCATCTCATCCTCTCTCGTTCCCTTCTCCTCCTGCTTTCAGTCTTTCCCAGTGTCAGGGTCTTTTCCAATGAGTCAGTTCTTCAGTGGCCAAAGTATTGGAGCTTCAGCTTCAACATCAGTCCTTCTGATGAATATTCAGGACTGATTTCCTTTAGGATGGACTGGTTTGATCTCCTTGTAGTCCAATTGGGGGGACTCTCAAGACTCTTTTCCAGCACCACAGTTTGAAAGCATCAGTTCTTTGGCACTCAGCTGAATCAGTGGAAATACTGTCTTTGCAAGTATTTCTTAAACCCTTAGCCCAGCCAGGGACTGCAAATGTACTTGCTGCACATCCAAAAGATGCACACACCACTTGGCTCCATTCATCTCAATTATGTGACATTATTAAAAAGCCAAAACTATGGTGGTGTAGAACAAAGCAGTTGTAAGGAGTTAGGAGTAGAGGGGGGGAGGTGTGACTTAGAAGGGGTAGCACGAGGTTGGAGTGTTTGGAGTGATAGTGATGATAGATCTGCAAATGTATACATGTGATGAAACTCAGAACTATAACTAACAAAAGGCAATTGTACTGTATATTCTTTTTTATCATCAGAATTTCAGAAAGAACTAAGGCCACCTACATTGTTTTTATTTCTCACCCATTAGTCTCCCTGACAAAAAACTCGGGCACTCTTAGCCTTAGATGACTTAGCAGGTTTGGAAGAAAGCTAGTAAGAGAAACATAGTTTGAACTTGGCCCGTGATTCTTTTCAAGTCACGAGAAGGTAATTTATCCTCCCATGTACCATCTCTGTTGAAAAGTGCCACATGGACAATGAGGGATGATGCAGGGTGCTAGGGCATGCTCCCATGAAGTAGTCCTCCAGTGGGAAGCTAGGTGAAAGAGAATTTTTGCCCAAGTTGTAGCCCAAAATCCTCAAATGCTCTACTTTGCAGCTTTCTGTGAGTGTTTGATGTGACTTCAGTTCCTATTTGTACTTGTAGCCCAGAGTCGGCAGACCTTGACTTCTAGGCTCTAAGCCCTTGATGGTGGTGGTGTGTGTGGGATCACCCCCTAAGCTTCCAGGAAAGAGCAATGACTCTGGAACCTTCAGTTCAGGTGCTGTAGGGCAGAAGGACTACTCGTTTCTGCCAGACTGGGGAGCTGCCCTTTTTCCCTCTCCCTCTTTTGTATCTCATCCTGAAGTCTTGGGTATGTTCTAGTCCAGGACAAGAGGAAAAGAGAAAGAATGATTTGTCTCAGTTATACTGTAACTGGACTAGCTTCAGTAAAAGGCATAGTATTCCCACCCCACCCCCAAATTCCTCTCCTTATTTACTGCTGGTGTTTTGGCAAAGCATTTAACCTTCTTTGATTCTTTTCTCATTTGGAATGCGTGGATAGCAACATCTGTTTTGCTTAACTTCCAGAATGACCATTTGGATCAAAAGTCAAAGAGTTGGGCACATTTGTGTGATGATAAGGGTGAGTTGAATAGGATTTATGATGGACTAGCTTGGACACTTACCATTTCTTCCAATGGGATGGTGTGTTGTGATTTCCAGCTTACTAAGCCATCCAATTGCAAATACATTTTTTTGCAGCCTCTAGCACATTTCATCCAGCTTATTGTCAAAGTTGTGAGTAGAGAGCCATGCTCAGTGAGCAGGGCACTTCTGAAATAAAATACAAATTCCCATCAAGGTTTTCTGACATGTTAGACCGGATGCCAAATTGTTACTGTGATACAGAATAATTAGGCAACATTGAAAAGCAATTTTTATCATGCCTGCAATTCATTCATACTTGCCCACAATCAAACCAAGCATCTTTTGAGGTGTGTTAATTTGGGGGAAGAATGACCGAGGTCCTTCATCTTTATCAGCTTTTGAGGATAAGGCATCTTCTTCTATGGCTATGGGCCCAATCCCTCCTCTCCTCTGAACTCCTCTGACATTTTGCTGGGACCACTGTTAAAGCTATTGCCACATTTTTCCTATAGCATCATTGCTTCTTTATTTGCCACATCCTTGAATGGTCTAGAAGCCCCTCCAGGGCCAGCATGTTTTATGTGCACTCCCTTGTGCATGGGTGGTATCTATAGTTAGCTCTTGAGTTGACAGTGAAAAGCAAAAGACATTACCTTGAATTCTAAGAAGACAATCTGTTTTGTTTTGCTTTTTCATTTAGGAAAGCAAAACGAAATGTGTTGATTACTGAAATAGTGGTTAGCAAAACAGAGAAAAGGCAAATTAGCTGCAATCCACCCCTTAGGTCAACAGGCTCATCACTTATTCCAGCTTCCTGTGTTCAGTTGCCTTGAATGGTGGTTGATGGTTTGTGTGGTGAATCTCAAGATGTTATGACTTGGCCAGTGCCCTCAGCCACCTCACAGAGTGATGGGGATGACAGATACAGTAACCTCATCCTACAGGCATTTGGGAGCCAGTACTAGTCTTGAGCAGGACTTTGAGAAGGTGAAAATATTTCAGGGATGGATATTTATCCATTAGCCATGCACAGGATAGTGTGAAGAAAGTGTGGCCTCAAGTCTGGAGGTCAAGAAGGAAGCCATTGCTAAGAGGCCACACATTTTGCCTTTTGGCCTGAAGATTAACATGATGTCACTCAACCAGAGGAACATCCTTCTCAAGTTACTCACTATGGGAAGTTCCAAGAGTAAGACTTGGAGGGGAACCTTGCCCTCTTCAAAGTGACCAAGCACAAAGGGACTGAGAGGAGCCCTTCATTGTAAGGGCGGCAGGCCATGTTTTTTCTGTTTCTCCTCCGACTGGCTGAGCTCCCAGGCCATGCTACAGAACTGAGCCCTAGGGGTCTTACTTTTAACCTGCAAAGCAGGCACTGGGGGTTCATATTAAGAAATATCTTGGAGAATTTTCTCCAATTCTTCCCCTGTGACTCTATAATAAATTTAGATTTTCTTAAGAACTAAGATGCTCCTGGTCAGAATGGTGTAGATTGCAAGACATTTCAAGCTAGAAGAGGCTTGGAGACCTTTCATTTTATAGATGAGTTAGGGAGACCTGGAAAGGTCATATTTGCCCAGGTGTCATAGTTGCCCACTTTGCCTTAAGTGGCAAAAGTGGCCCCAGATTTCTCTCCCGAATCCTTCAACCATGAGCCAGCCACTAAATACATGTTGCTTTCAGGATAGAGAACATGGCTCGGCCTCTGCAAACCAAGGCGTTTATAGCTGGGACGCCTGCAACAGAACCCAGACTCCAAGGACTCTGGTTGATTGTTGGACACAGTGCTGCAATTTCAAAACAATCAAGAAGCAAACAGACTAAAATCTTATAACGATCAATCCCATTACCCTCCTTTTAGACACCCCCCCTTATTTTCTGCTGGGGTTATTTTTGAGATTATTTCAGGAATGCGCTTTGGTTTTAATGGCACCATAAACTGTGATCTGGGATGGAAGGATGGGATTAGTGGGCTTGTTTTACCGTAAAAGGTACTAAGCTCTTCTGACTTTGCACCTGGTACCACTTTGCAGTGATATTTAGGTTTAAAAGGGCACTATTGTGGGCTTTCCTGGTGGCTCAGAGGTTAAAGCGTCTCCCTCCAATGCGGAGACCTGGGTTCAATCCCTGGGTCAGGAAGATACCCTGGAGAAGGAAATGGCAACCCACTCCAGTATTCTTGCCTGGAGAATCCCATGGACTGAGGAGCCTGGTGGGCTGCAGTCCACGGGGTCACAAAGAGTTGGACATGACTGAGTGACTTTACTTACTTACTTACTTATTGAGGCTAACAAGTTTACTGTTAGAACCAATCTCAGGAACAAGAAGTGGCTAGAGACTGCCTTCAGGAGGGATGAGCTACCCAAAGTTTGAAGGAGAAGTGACTTTTCTAATGATAGGGTTAGTTTGTTGCTGGTTTTTCATTCTCTGTGGTTACCCACACCCTTAGGGCTTCCCTGGTGGCTCAGTTGGTAAAGAATCTGCCTTCACTGAGGGAGCCCTGGGTTCGATCCCTGGGTCAGGAAGATCCCCTGAAGAAGGGAATGGCAACCTACTCCAGTATTCTTGCCTGGAAAACTCCATGGACAGAGGAGCCTGGCAGCCTATAGTCCATATGGTCGCAAAGAGTTGGACACGACTCAACAACTAACACTTTACTTTTAACCCACACTCTTAGGAAGTGGACATGGGATAATATAAGCTACATTTTTTATTAACTGAGCTCCAGGCATTCTTTTCTAATCATATGCTTGTTTATTTTTATTTGAACCCACAAACCTCTTTCTGTATGCTGCGAATTGCCCTTTGTCACACTCTTGCTACACTTATATACATTTAGAATCCTCTTGGCTTCCCTGGTTGCTCAACTGGTAAAGAATCCACCTGCAATGTGGGAGACCTGGGTTCAATCCCTGGGTTGAGAAGATCCCCTAGACAAGGGAATGAGGAGAGCACATGTGAGTTTTTGGAAAACAGTAAATTCTCCCTTCTCTATATCCTTGGGTAAAATTGGAAACATGCAGGCTTCTGTGTATCGATTTACAGAAGCTCATGACTCTATTCAGATGCTGTGACATTAGGTCTTTTGGAGACCAGGAGCTGTCTGGCCACAGAGAATGTTTTCAGGTTTGGAGAAAAACTTAACCCTGAAAGTAGATAATGTGACATGTTCTATTTTTAATAAATGTATTTTCCTGGTTCAGGTTAGAGGTGTTGGTTCATCATTTTGATTCTTGACAAAGGATTCTGCTTTGACTCTCAGCTCCCTGGTGGGTTAGGTTTTCACAAAAACATCTGCACTACAGCAAAGGGGCCTGTGCTATCCTTGACAGTGTTCACTAGAAGGTTACCCCATGAATATCTGAAACTGGAAGCAGCCTTGTCAGTCTTTACTTCCAGCTGTAGACAGGTCAGCAACCTGGCTAAGGGAAATTCAGAGTTATTTAAAAAGAATCCTTTGCTATCAGTCAGGAACTAAGTGTAGCGGAGCAAATGGGCTGCATCCAATGCTCAGCTATTTCTTCTAGTATCTTCCCCAACATATACTCACTATTGCTAAGCATTGTGGGTACTTAGGGAGCAAATAGACCCAAGATTGGCCTTGGGGGGAGGGGAACATGACTGGAATTCTGATTAAGGGAAAACTTCCTTTTTGACTTATAATTCCTAAAAAATTTATTTCAGAAGAGAATCAATCTTAGATGTTTTTTCCCCCTCATTTCGACTGTCCTTTCTTTTCATTTTCGGCGGCTCTTGCAGGCAAGCAATTACTACGTGGAGGATATGTGTGTACCTCGGTGACCCAAGTTGCTAGGGAGACATCAAGTGTCTCAGGCCAGATCAGTTGGGGGAGATTTAGGGTATCTTCACAGCCCTTGACTTTTCAACTTCAATTATAAATCCATTTGGTCGAGTTGTGGTTTAATCTGTGCGTAGTCCAAGCCACAGGCTTTCAATAAACAGCTGCAGTACACAAGCAGCCTGGCCCTATTTGTTATCATCTCTACTAAGCTGCTGAGATAAATGCATGGGGAGGGTGATTTAGCAAGTGAAAGCCTGTCGAGTATTAGTGTAGGTTCTTAGGTTCATGAAGAAAAATGATGCTTAGCACATGACAGTTTTTTATTTTATAGGGAAAAAACAAAGATGAAAAGACTTTCAGATCTGTTCTCCTAAGTAGCATCAGAAATTTTTTCTTTTCATTTATCTTTGTTCCTTTTCTATGGATTTAGAGCAGTCTTTTGAGGGGGAAATTTGCCCTATTCAGAAAGCAGTAGATCTTGTTTTCCATTCTATATGCATTTTACTATCCATCTATTTTGTTTCAGTGAACATTAAAATCAACCACATTGTGTCAGACCTCTCCACCATGCCCGCCCGTCTTGGGCGGCCCCACAAGGCATGGCTTAGTTTCATTGAGTTAGACAAGGCTGTGGTCCTAGTGTGATTAGATTGACTAGTTTTCTGTGATTACGGTTTCAGTGTGTCTGCCCTCTTGAAACACCTACTGTCTTACTTGGGTTTCTCTTACCTTGGACGTGGGGTATCTCTTCACGGCTGCTCCAGCAAAGCACAGTCGCTGCTGCTTACCTTGGACGAGGCGTAGAGGAAAACAACAGAATGAGAAAGACTAGAGATCTCTTCAAGAAAATTAGAGACACCAATTTCATGAAAAGATGGGCTTAATAAAGGACAGAAATGGTATGGACCTAACAGAAGCAGAAGATATTAAGAAGAGGTGGCAAGAATACACAGAAGAACTATGCAAAAAAGATCTTCATGACCAAGATAATCACGATGGTGTGATCACTCACCTAGAGCCAGACATCCTGGAATGTGAAGTCAAGTGGGCCTTAGAAAGCATCAGTAAGAACAAAGCTAGTGGAGGTGATGGAATTCCAGTTGAGCTATTTCAAAACCTGAAAGATAATGCTGTGAAAGTGCTTCACTCAATATGCCAGCAAATTTGGAAAACTCAGCAGTGGCCACAGGACTGGAAAAGGTCAGTTTTCATTCCAATCCCAAAGAAAGGCAATGCCAAAGAATGCTCAAACTACCGCACAATTGCACTCATCTCACATGCTAGTAAAGTAATGCTCAAAATTCTCCAAGCCAGGCTTCAGCAATACGTGAACCGTGAACTTCCAGATGTTCAAGCTGATTTTAGAAAAGGCAAAGGAACTAGATATCAAAGTGCCAACATTTGCTGGATCATCGAAAAAGCAAGAGAATTCCAGAAAAACGTCTGTTTCTGCTTTATTGACTATTCCAAAGCCTTTGACTGTGCAGATCACAATCAACTGTGGAAAATTCTGAGAGAGATGAGATATACCAGACCACCTGACCTGCCTCTTGAGAAATCTGTATGCAGATCGGGAAGCAACAGTTAGAACTGGACATGGAACAACAGACTGGTTCCAAATAGGAAAAGGAGTACGTCAAGGCTGTATATTGTCACCTTGCTTATTTAAC
>SJYW01053318.1:182733-194420 GCA_006410735.1 Raphicerus campestris | reverse complement strand
TATGCAGATGACACCACCCTTATGGCAGAAAGTGAAGAGGAACTGGGAAGCCTCTTGATGAAAGTGAAAGAGGAGAGTGAAAAAGTTGGGTTAAAGCTCAACATTCAGAAAACGAAGGTCATGGCATCCGGTCCCATCACTTCATGGGAAATAGATGGGGAAACAGTGGAAACAGTGTCAGACTTTATTTTGGGGGGCTCCAAAATCACTGCAGATGGTGACTGCAGCCATGAAATTAAAAGACGCTTACTCCTTGGAAGAAAAGTTATGACCAACTTAGATATTCAAAAGCAGAGACATTACTTTGCCAGCAAAAGTCCATCTAGTCAAGGCTATGGTTTTTCCAAGGGTCATGTATGGATGTGAGATTTGGACTGTGAAGAAAGCTGAGTGCTGAAGAATTGATGCTTTTGAACTGTGGTGTTGGAGACTACTCTTGAGAGTCCCTTGGACTATAAGGAGATCCAACCAGTCCATCCTAAAGGAGATCAGTCCTGGATGTTCATTGGAAGGACTGATGCTAAAGCTGAAACTCCAGTACTTTGGCCACCTCATGCAAAGAGTTGACTCATTGGAGAAGATTCTGATGCTTGGAGGGATTGGGGGCAGGAGGAGAAGGGGACGACCGAGGATGAGATGGCTGGATGGCATCACGGACTCGATGGACATGAGTCTGAGTGAACTGCAGGAGTTGGTGATGGACAGGGAGGCCTGGCGTGCTGTGATTCATGGGGTCGCAAAGAATCGGACACGACTGAGCAACTGAACTGAACTGAAAATCAACTAAACCCTACAATCTAAATTTTGCTTTCTTGATGTAAATGAACACAGTAGTTCTTAGTTGAATTCAAGCAACTTTCACGTAGAAACATTATTATGGCACAAAAGCAGCAGGAAAAATAAAAATCAGACACTGTAGCACAACACATGTTTCACTGGGCCCTTGACAAATATGTTGGCCTGAGAGTAACCAAATTATATTCTCTCAGACTCATTAAATCTTTCAGGCCACTTGCTACTAAGCACTCAGTAACGTGCTGGCTTGAAGCTGTGACTTCAAAGACTATTAGTTTCCTACCAAAGACTGGCTCAGGGTCAGAAAAAGGCAAATTTAGAATACATGCTGCATTTGTTAGGCAAATATTTACTTAGTCTATGCTCTGACCAGTGGTAGGGACTGTCACACGCATGTGCACAACACACATGTAGGCACACACAGCTATGGTAGCGAAATAAGAGTTCATGACAGCATGTGACTGAGGACCAGGGTGAATAATGTGGACCACAGCTGATGCAAAGTAGTTTAGGAAAATAAGTAGGTCATCACTGTGAATTCAGGGAGCCAGAGAAGGGCCACTGGCAAAATGGAGCTTGAACTTGACTAAGAAGAACTGGGAGATCATTGAGTCATGAAATTGCCCAAGTAAGGCAAGTAGTTGTTGAGGGCCTCTTACTTGGTGGATACTAGGGGCAAAGTGAAGAATAAGCCAGGCATTGTCTAGGCTTTCATGAAGCTTAACCTGTAGTCTGAAGATGATTATTTTAGTTGTATTTTACTGGCTGGGCTATTACAAACGTGCAAAGTGCTGTGAATAAGTTAAGAACCCATTTGAACGGCCTGAATAAAAGAAGCAGTCAGACTGGAGGAGTCTGTGAGTGCAATCTGACATGGGTCATGTGACGGGATTCAAGAACAGGAAGGTCAGGAACTCAGATTACTTGTCTCATCATCTTGGGTCAAATAGACACTGACTATGGCTTTTAACATTGTTTCAAGTTCATCTCTTCTCTCTTTTTTCCTACCACACATACACACTCACACACAGAAGTTTTGGTATCTTCTAGTTTCATGCACTTATGGTTATATCAGCCTCAACTTTAAATCTGCTTTCTATTCCAAGTTCAAGAATCCAACAGAGACTGACCAGAATTCCTGTGTTTAATTGCCATGTTATACATTCCAATCCAATCAGCTATGCCTCATGGGGTAAGTCATATAGCTTTGAGAAGAGTGCAGGAGAAATGATTGTTACTTCAGGTACAGACAGTTGTTGGGAGAAAGGAGAAGAGCATGTGCAGAGGATTAATATGTGACCCAAATATGGTGTATTTAATAAACAGTGGGGATCCGGGTATCACTGAGAACCAGGCGCACCATGGTAGGAAGTGGTGCGAATGTAGACCAGAATGGTCAGTAGGTGGGCCTGTGTTTTAGGAGAGCATTTAGGTAAGGAAGAGGAAAGTCCTGGGGTATCATTGGTGTTGAGGTATATTCTGACTGCCCAACTCCTGGAGAAAAGTCTTGCCCTAAATGGGGATTTGGGGGACTGGAATAAGAATTTTCTGAGATTGATTTTCTGGGTTTTTGATTTTGAAGCTGCTTCAGATTCCTCTGTGAGAGGAGCTTTGGTGATTTCTTTCTCTCCTGGGGAGTGAGCTGCCCTCTAGGGGTCAGGAGAATCCTGTGAGATGAGGGCACCCTTGGGTCTGATCTGACTTCCTGAGAGTCCAGTTGTTAAACACCTTCCCAAAAGAAGACTGTGTCCTTCAAAGGCAGAAATGGGGGAGACTGAAAAATCTCTACCTTAGATGAATGTGATATACATGTATAATACACATGCCCCTTTTCTTGGAAGATCTCACGATCCCTACCTAGATAGGGTTCATTTTTTAATAATACCTATTATCCAACTTTAAATATTTAAATTATTTATTTACTTTTAAGCAGTTCTAAAATAACCATTTATTAAAATTTAACGTAGAAATTAGAGTCTTTGCATCCTCTGGGAGATTCAGGAAAGTACACAAACTGTCTGTCAGCAATCACCTGAAGAAGATCAAGTTGGCATTTTGTTGCATTCTTTCTAATTTTAAAAATGTACCTAGAGGTTATTTTTTTCTTTTTGAAGAATAAAGTTGATCAAAATTTTATTTCACTTCACCCCAAAGGGATTGTAAGTAAGAAATTTTGTAAGCTCAGCTATCATACATTTCTTTTTTTTTCTTAGTGTGTTTATTGGAGAAGAGTTGATTTACAATGTTGCGTTCATTTCTTCTATACAGCAAAGTGAGTCAGTTATACATGCACATAGATTCTTTAAAAAAAAAAAAAAACACTTATGTGGTGCTAGAAAAGACTCTTGAGAGTCCCTTCGACAGCAAGGTGATCAAACCAGTCAATCCCAAAGGAAGTCAACCCTGAATATTCATTGGAAGGACTGATGTTGAAGCTGAAGCTTCAACACTTTGGCCACCTGATGCGAAGATTCAACTCATTTGAAAAGACCCTGATACTGGGAAGGATTGAAGGCAGGAGGAGAAGGGGACGACAGAGGACAAGATGGTTGGATGGCATCACCAACTCGATGGACATGAGTTTGAGCAAGCTCCAGGAGACACTGAAGGATAGGGAAGCCTGGCATGCTGCAGTCCATGGGGTCGAAAGAGTCAGAAACGACTGTGCAGATGAATAACAGCAACAATAGCTGACTAACAAAAAGTGTTGTGATAGTTTCAGGTTAATAGCAAAGTGATTCAGCCCACATACACTCTTTTTTTTTTAGACTCTATTCCCATATCGGTCATTACAGAGTATTGAATAGAGTTCCCTGTGCTATAAAGCAGTTTCTTATTAGTTATCTATTTTATATATAGAAACAAATGGGCTTCCTGGTGGCTCAGATGGTAAAGAATCTGCCTGCAAAGTGGGAGACCATCCTTAATTGGGAAGATCCCCTAGAGGAGGGCATGGCAACCCACTCCAGTGTTCTTGCCTGGAGAATCCCTATGGACAGAGGAGCCTGGCAGGCTACAGTCCATGGGGTTGTAAAGAGTTGGAAATGACTGAGCAACTAAGCACAGCACACATTTTATATATAGTAGTGTGTATATGTCAATCACAGTCTCCCAGTTTATATGCACACCTATTCCCCCTGGTAACCACAAGTTTTTTTTTTTTCTACATCTATAACTCAACTCCTGTTTTGCAAATGAGTTCATCTGTACCATTTCTTTAGATTCCACATATAAGCAATATCACATATTTGCTGTTCTCTGTCTGACTTATTTCACTCAGTATGCAATCTGTAGGTCCATCCATGTCATGGCAAATGGCATTATTTCATTCTTTTTATGACTCAGTAACATTGGTACATAGAGTTTTGTGTCCGTTTTTTCCCCTTAGCATTATATAATAAACATTTCCTCATATCACTAAATATTCCTGGTGGTTATGTAGTTATATAGATACGCACTTAAATATTCACTTATTTGGGCAAATTTAATTGTCAGCCTCTCACCTTCCCAAATAACAATGCAAATAAATATCTTTGTGTGTAAGCACTTCACTATCTCTCTTACTCCAGCTTTCAAAAATTGAAATTACTAGGGGAAAGGATGTGAAGGGTCTTGTTACAGAGTTCCAAAGGGTTTGCTAGAAAGAGTACTGGCACATATACCTGCATGGGCAGTACATAAGAGATGTTGACAAGCCTATCCTCTTTGGCACTAAGCAATCGTATGGCTTGTATTCCACACTGGAGAGCTGGAAAGCTCATCCAGGGCCTCACCCTTGACATTAACTTCTTTAATGGTTCTCAATACACATCAGGCACAACACACATGTTTGTTGAATAAGCCGCCACCAACAGGGACAGTGGTAAGATCCATTAGGATGATATGTGATTTGCTCCAGGTCTGTGCGGATGTCAAAAAGAAATTAATTTAAGCCTCTGTAAGAGAAAGTGGTAGAGAGGTAGGATTGAGAATGAAGGGCTAGTGAGCAAGGATGCTGTTAAATGCTTTGGAACTTAAGCATATCATGTTAGGGAGAGCAAGTTGTTAAAAATACAGTATGGTCTACTCCATTCAGCAAAGCACAGGTGACTGCGAAGGAGATTGTCTGTTATTTCAGCGGAAGCATCCATAGGTTAAACCCTGGACCCTGTGGAATAGGTCTGAGGATCCCCAGGCCTAAGATGAAGTAAGAACTGGAGAGGTGACAGGATGATCTGGTTGTAATAATAAAAGTCAGATTTTTGTATTCATTTTTTCCAGTCATCCATTAGCAAGTAGTTTTTGAATTGGCAATATTTTCTTAGTGGGGATGTAGCTATGAATATAGCATTGAATCTTCCATTCTGGTACTTCCTTCAAATGTACTGGGGGAGGAAGCTGGTAAAAGGTTTTCACTCTGGGCCTAAAGCAATCACCTTGGCTTTCTAAGAGGCTGACTGATCAAGGCTCACTCTTCTCTGGCCTCCGTGCTGCTCTTCAAATACATGAGTCATGCTCCCACCTCTGTGCCTTTGCACTGACTGTTCCTTTAGTGTGGCATGAGTCTTTCTCAGATACCCACTGCACCAAATCCTTCATCTCGTTTACATCTTTGCTCATCTCTTACATCATCAATGAGGCCTACATTGACCACCCTATTTAATTTATGACATTTATTATTTATTTTAAACCCCAGCTCTGGCACTCTTACTTCCCCTTACTCTGCTCACATTCCCCCATTTTCATCAAATTGCACTATATTTTTTATTATACTGTAAAAGCATCAGACTCGATTTAGCAACTAACAGTAACAGTAACTTAATTTGTTATTCTGATTGTTGTCNAGAGACAGCCCTTACTCTGCTCACATTCCCCCATTTTCATCAAATTGCACTATATTTTTTATTATACTGTAAAAGCATCAGACTCGATTTAGCAACTAACAGTAACAGTAACTTAATTTGTTATTCTGATTGTTGTCTGCCCCACCCCCTCATTTTTGCAAAAGCAAGAATCTTTGTTTCGGTCCTACTATATCGCTGGAGCCTAAACAGTATCTTGCCCTCAGTAGAAGATCATTATATATTTCTGGAATGAAAACCTGTTTATGTGATTGGCAGCATGACACTGAAGCGAATGTTCACAAAAGCAAGGGAGAACAGTCTGCATCACCTGGGCTCTGGACTCCAGATGGCAGTCTGAAGAAACACTCTACCCCATTCCTTGGGTGGCGGGTAGTGAGATCAGCAGGAGAGACAGAACAAAACATCATGGGGCATATTTGGGGTTAGAGTGCCTTAAGTGACTCTGTCATGGTAACAGTAATGCTGGCCAGCATCTCAGAGCTCTTTAAGTCAAGGACCTCATCCAGATGTTGAAACCAGATTTCCATGGCTACTGCTCCTACTGTTACTGCAGTTTCTGCCCCTCCTTGACTGCCTACCACTGTGATCTGTGGTCTCAGGAAACAGATGCTCACTGCCACTTATCATTTGCAGGACATGTCCCATGGCCCAACTCAGGCCTACCTTCAATGCATGGACAAGGAGGATTAGGGGATAGACTCTTTGGGAGTAGTGCCATAGCCTCAGTATGTACAGGTGTGGGCCTGGGAAATGTGAGGGCATTTCTGAGCAAGTTCAGAATCTTGATTGAATCTCAGGGCTGTTACTCATCCGTTTTATGGTGCCGGTAATAGGCTGCTGGGAGAACCACAGCTGTTTTGTGCTGAGTCATCCACTTGTATTTGTACTTTGCCTTCCATGGAGGAATCCAAGGTTGCTCTACAATGACTTGGTTAAAATTAGCACTGTCAGAGAGCTCCTTAAAGAGTCTTGTGAAAAGTCTTCCAAAATAAATCAACATGGGGTTTAGTCATTCCCCTTGCTCCTTTCTTCAACTGGAAATGATTTTAATGGAAAGATGAGTCTGTAAGATCTTTGTGGCTGCCATTTTTGAAAATATAGGTTGTAATAAGGAAGGGGCATAAGATAGAATGGGTCAGATAGGGGTAGAGAGTCAAAGGTCTGCTGTGTTACGAACTTGCTGTGTGACCTTGCATGAGTTGCATAACCTCTCTGATGTTCCTATGTCCCACATGTAAAAGGTGGGACTAACAACATGTCCTTTGCCAAGAGTTACTAGATACGTAATTAAGTGGAATAATGTATATGAAGTATACTTTTTGGTATATATAGGCCCTGAATAAAAAGGAGCAGAAATGATATTGGTAACTGCTTTCCATATATCCTTCAAATAAGTATGTCCCATATCAAGCTCATCACTCCCTCCCCTACTGTTCTTATTGAGAACTCCTGCTCCTCTATATCCCTATAGTTCTTGGGAACAGCATTTGTCCTGATTCCTTGATGAGTAATCTCTTCCTGTCCATCACTTCTGATACTCTGGCTCTGCCCCTCATCACTTTGTACAGGGACTGTTTTACCCATACTCTCTCTTGATTTCCCCCATCCACTTCCACCACCTGGAAGTTCACCTAGTAGGATGGAACAGCCCTTTGTCTGCTCCCAGCTTGCTGGCACAGGCTGTCACAGAATAGGTGCTCAGTAAAGACTGGCTAGAATTAAAATCTCTGTCAATCTGTGACAAGGTGTCCTGAAGGTGGGTTGAATGACATTTTCACTATCTTTTTTTTTTTTTTTTACTTTATTTTATTTTACAATACTGTATTGGTTTTGCCATACACTGACATGAATCTGCCACGGGTGTATACAAGCTCCCAATCCTGAACCCCCTTCCCACCTCCCATCCCATATTGATTTATTTGTTTGGCTGCACCGGGTCTTAGTTGTGGCATGCAGGATTGTCTGTCTTTGTTGCACCATGCAGACTCTTGGTTTTTGTATGTGAGATTTAGCTCCCTGGCCAAGGATGGAACCCATGCCCTTTGCATTGGGAATATAGCATCTTAGCCCTGGGCCACCAGAGAGGTCTCATCGTCACTATCTGAAATGACTCTGTTTATTTCTTATTTGCACACTTATATGTCCTTGCTCCTTCACAGTTGCCCTTGTTACTCCTGTGACATGTTGGGAAAGGCTCGATGCCCAGATAGTTCATCATTCACCAAGTCATGCCTTCCAGACAGCAAGATCCTTGCCTTTCTTACTATTCACGACTGTGTCCCAAGCCCAGAGCCTAGTGTTCTGTGATCATCTTTTCCAAATGTGAGCAAATCATGCCTGAAAATGAAGGCAACTCACAGAAAAGCAAAGCTAAGAGATGGAGAGGCCAAGCACTGCTCCCATTGTCCAAACCCTCAGATCTTGTCACGCTTAAAGCCGACACATAACCTATGACCTCCCGTTTGTGAGCCAATAAATCCCTATTGTTACTGAAGCTCATTTGACTGAGGCATCTGCCATTTGCTATCAAAAGAGGATTGACTAATACCCTTTCTCTCTGGTACCTCCTACAGCTTCAGGAAAATCAAAAGGAACTTTTCATCAGCAAAAGGTCATAAATTCTGGTATTAAAAGTTTCTTTTTCTGCCTTGATCAATTCAGCAGTGCAGAAATAATGATGCCACTCGAGACAGAACGCTTCTGTAATGGCCTAAGGAGCACCTAAAGTGGTGTTGAGGGTGGGTACCCTCCATAAAGGAAGTGACATTTATGTTGACATCTTAATGAGAAATAGTCAGATATGTGCTTATCTAGAGAAAGAACATTCCAGGTAGAGGAGAGAGCAAATGTGAGGTTGGCCAAAAAGTTTATTAGACTGTATGGGAAAACCTGAACAAACTTTTTGGCCAATCCAATGCATAGTCCCAGAGACAAGAAAGGGCTTACTGTTGGTTTTAGAACTCTCCAGAAGGTCCATGTGGCTAGAGCTTTGTGACACAGAAGACAGATGGGAGATGAAAGGTAGCCAAGTGTCACTGATATCTTTTAGGGGAAGGCATGATGTAGGCAAGAGGAGTAGTCTTGGAATCTCCCTCTGTCTGACACAAGGTCAGAGGAAAAAAAATGGGCAACAGCAAAAACAGTGCAGGCTTGCAGTCATTCAGTCACCTTGCAGGGTGGCTTGCTTGGCTGGCACTGTGTCATTCAGTGTGGCTACAAAAGATGGTACCTGCAAGGCTGTCGGAGGAAAGCCACTGTTCTACTACCAACCTAGAAAAGCCAGTGAATCAGCCCTCTGTTTTGATCATATAGTTAAATATATTCTGCTTGATAGGAAGTTAGCAGAACTGGGAATAAATGGCTCAGGTTTGAGACATAAATTACCCTCTCACATTCACCAAGGCTTAATTTAGCTATTGCTTCCTCGTTGCTCTAGATGGCCCAGCAGTACACCCTATCCGGGAGTCAGCACCTTACTCTCAGAATTTTGCTTGGTTTCCACAGGGGAGCCTCATAAAATATGAACTCATAACATTAATAAATTGGATATTATTAAGCTCATCATGATTCTAACATGCTGGTGATGTAATAGTATGTGAATATTATAGAAGTATATCCTGCTTTCTAAATCTTGGGACAGTATGCTTGTGAAACACAATGAAATCCTGTTTGTTCACTGGCTCTGAAAGCATCCTTAAGTCATTAATGTGCACATGTTTTGTATAAGGAAACTGCCATTTTAAGAGATTGGATAATGCACTTGAATTCATCTCAATTCAACTAACACAGATGCTGTGCTTGTCCGGATTTACAGTCTAGAAAGAAGATTCTGCTCCCATTGTGAACAATGATTGGATGAAGGGGAAGAGATGAAGCAGGGGTTCCTTTTAAGGACATTACTGGTGCACTCTGGGGAAGAAAAGATATGAGAATGAGCTATGAAAGTGACAGAGGGGATGGTACGTGGGCAGATACAGACATCTGGGGGCTACACTATCAGGTCTTGGGGACAGATTCAATGTGGGGAAATAGGGTGATATGCAAATCAAATGTTATGTCTGTGGAATCAACAGACAGGAGCTAACTGACTAGAACAATGTTGGTGCTTCAGATAGAACTGGGAATTCTTGAGGAAATCTAGTTTGGAGTGATGCTGCCCAGTAGATATCTGGAAGGCAGGTCTAGAACTGCACATCAAGTTAAGTCCTAAAGATTTATGATAGTTTTGGAGATTATCCCCCTCCCCCCAAAGATGATTGTGAAAGCCTTGGAAAACCTTATGACTGCCTCCAGTAAGGAAGAGTAGCATAAAAAGAGAATTACCACAGATGGAGGCCTGTAGAGTCCCATGTAAACCACCCTGCAGTCACCCATAATGCCTTTTCCCATTCAGTAATTAGAAGCATTGGGTCCATCTTGATTTGGGATTCAAGCCTTATACTATAGAAAAGAGGGATTTATGGGAACATTCGATTTCTACCACTGGGAGCCTGTTTGATGGTTGGATGGTGGACCTCAAACATTGAGAATACACATTACATCCACTGAGGATTCAGTTACAAATCCCTAATTTAACATATAAACATTTTCAAAAATGAGAAGTGATTTCTTCTTGAGGTTTATGTGAATGCATAGCCAGCAGCAATATCAGCTATTGACACCTGACCTGTAGACCAAGATGAAGCGTAGTTGTGCAGAGGTTTTGTATCTTTTTTAAATTCCATGAGGAGAACCTAGGTGGCTGATTTCATTGACTGTTTCATGTATGTAAATTTTATCTCCCCAGTTTTTAGTTCATTTGAAGCATGGATTCAGCCTCGTAATTTTTGGATCTCCCTACAGTTCCTAAAATAGTGTAGGCCTAGCATAACATGCATTCAAATACTTTTTGTGGAAAAATTACATCACAGCAAGTAGAATTATCAGGCTAGATAGAAAAAGCCCTGAAACATAGTCAAGTCTGTTTACATGCCTGTGTACACTGCTGCAATCAAGTTGTCCCATAAATATTGACTTTCTTCTTATAAATCACAAGCTAGCTTTCTTAGGCTTAGGTACAAAGTCATATGGAGAAACCATTGCTTCAAGGGCTCTTTATGGCTGGAAGTCAGAAATACCAAGGGAACTAGCAGTAATAGAGACAAAAGGAAGCACTGTTGAGACTCACCCTAAGGAACTTGGTAATAGCATTTCTTATAATACATATCCCATCAACACTGTGACTCAAAAGCAGGGCCACTTTGGAGTTAGAATTAATACCATATGAAGTAATAAGTTTGCAAAGAACTTGGTAAATGTCCATAGCATCATCACTTGGGTTCATAGTAAAAACAAGGACTTTAGGAGTTCACAGTGCAGATTGTGCCTGGTAAGAATGATGAGTGGATTTATGTTCTAACCCATTTCACTTTATTATGACCTCTTAATTGCATCAGTAGTTTCTTTCTGATATTGGGTGGTGTTGAATATAGATCTGGCACCATACTAATTGTTTTAACTGAGATTATTTCATTGAATCCTTAAAATAACCCTATGAAGTAGGGTTTTATCTTTTTATCATTAAAATCAGTGCCAGTTCTTTTACACATAGTTGGGTAGAGTTGCACTGAGTTCATGGAACCTTGCCAAGGATTGTTGATACCTTTGTTGATGGCTATGAAATAAAGATGAGAGAAGACCAAAAGAGCTTGAGCATTTTTGCAGCAGCTCTTCTCACCACCTCCTCAAATTCTACCTTTCTCTATGGTTAAAACATTGACCGATAGTCCTAAAACTTGGGCAGACTTGGTAGCACATTGGGTATCCTCGTGTACCTTTTCTGTTATAACATTTTATAGAATTGCCTAAAGAACATTATGATTTGATGTTACTCAAGTCAAGAAGACCTTGAACGGTAAACTTATCCATGTAAGAAAGCTTCCCTAGGTTAAATCAAATCATCTTTGGCTTACTTTGTGGTGACTTGTCCAATTAATTTCAGCTAAGGCTCTAGAAAAAAAGGAACAACCTTATCATCATCATTATGATCATTTCATACCAGCCATTAAT
>SJYW01053318.1:154598-182604 GCA_006410735.1 Raphicerus campestris | reverse complement strand
TAATCACATTCGTATTATGCCAGGCACATTATAGCCATTATTTTAATTAATTTTACAAAAAGAAATCTGTATAAGTCAGAGATTATTGTGCTGACTTTATAAAAGAGGAAACTGATATTCTGAGAGCTAAGCAATTTTCTCATGATTGCATAGCTAGTATGCAATAGATATATGATTTGAAATGAGTTATGCTTTAGCTGGGCTCCCCAGGTGATTCAAGTGGTAAAGAATCTGCCTGCCAACACAGGAGACCAAGGTCCGATCCTCTAGGTCAGAAAGATCCCCTGGAGACAGGAATGGCTACCCATCCCAGTTTGCTTGCCTGAGAAATTCCATGAACAGAGGAGCCTGGCGGGCTACAGTCCATGAGGTCACAAAGAGTCAGAGGAGACTAAGCATGCACGCAACAACAAAAGTGCTTTTGTCACTTTCCACAAGACCTCCCAGGGTCACTCTTTGGCCACATCCATCCCCTCTCCTGAATCTCTGATAACTAACCTGTTTGCTCTTTAACCTGTTTTTTTCTGTTACTGTTATTCTTTATTATGATGATCACAAAAGAATTCCAACATAGAATATTGGGATAGAAAATAATATTACCTCCTCTTCAATGCCTGCCAAAAAGATCAAATAAAAGTTAATATTTTGCCTCATGTCTACCCATACTTTTAATTTAAAAAAAAATTAATTTGAAATAATGGTAGATTCACCAGAGCATGCTGCCCCATCTTTTTCCAGTGTTAACATATTACCCAACTGTAGTGCAATGTCAAAACCATTGACAGTCCTTAGCACTTATTCAGACTTCTCCTGTTGTATGTACACTTGTGTGTTGTTCTATAGAGTTTCATTATGTATACAGCATGTGTAACCACCACCACAGTTAACATACCCCACTGTACACAAGATGTCCCTGATTTACTCCTTTATAGCCAGACCCATCTCCTCTCACCCTTCCTAATCTCTGGCTACTACCTGTTTTCCATTATCCTAATTATTGCAAATTGTTGCATGTAGCATGCTGTATGGTATGGGTGGACCACGGTTTAACCAGTTACCCATTGAAGAACATTTGTATAATTTACAGTTTTTGAAAATACGTCTTCTTTTCTCTGGGATAAATGCCTGAGGGTGCCATTGCTGGGCTTCATGTTATAATACATTTTTAGTTTGGGAAGACACTGCCAAAATATTTCAAGAGAAGCTGTCCCTTTTCCTTCTTGTTAATTTACATTTTCAAGATGATATTTGAGTTAGAACATCTTTTTATATGTTCCTTGACCATTAGATCTTTTACTTGAAATTCCTATCATTTGCTTATTTTTTTCTAATGATCTTTCTGGCCCTTACTGATTTGTTGCAGTTCTTCATTTATTGTTGATTTTAATCCTTTTGTTGGTGAAATATATTGCACATGTTTTCCAGCTTGTGACCTATTGGGTTAATTTGCTTATGATGTCTTTTTTATGCTACATTTAGATTTCTCATGTAGTCACATTCATCATTCTTTCCCTTTATGGTTTGTGGGTTTTGTGGTCTTGAATATGAAATCAGTTTATAGTTTATTCATAGTTAAGACTTCATAGAGACTCAAACAGTCTCTTTGCTCTTAATTTATACCCAATACTACCATTTCTGCTGATCTGATTTTGAGATACTTTGCACACCAGTACGTTGGATTGAGTCAGGGAAATTCTAGAGACAGTTGTTAGTCTCATAGCAGCAAATAATGGTGATTTTCTGCTGATCTCAGTTCGTTGTACTCTCTGCCCACCTCTCATTCACTCCTATTCATCCTTCAGGACCCAACTTCATATCTACACTTCCGGGAGGATTTTGTTGATGATTTACAAGTCTGTTTTCCCAAATCTCACATTACTCTGTTCTCCCCTCATTGTAGTGCTTTTCACACTGCTGTGTACCTGCATGTTTACACCCTAGGTCCCCCACGTGGCTTTGGCTCCATGAGATAAGAGAGGGTTACCAGTTTGTTGAGTGGTTGTATCTCTCCTTGCAGTGTTTGAACCTGTGGTGAGTGACTAGTGACCTTGATGGCATGTGGGGATGTGGGAGATGCATGGAGAATAAGCCAACATCAGACCTTTTGAATCACAGTGACCCAGTTTGTGTGGCGCAGAGGAAATTCTGTTGTTATCCAGAGCTCCCTTCCTCACGGAGAACGTCGACTGCCCAGGGCTCTGTGGGCTGACACTTCGAGTAGAGAATACAGTCCAGGGGTCACAGGCTACAATGTGGGGTTTCATACTCAAGGCTGTGGGAGGAGAGGCTTGGTAGTGGAAGGGATAGGTTCAGCCAAACACAGTGAAGGAAAGTCAAGGGCCACTTCCCTGAAGATCAGGTGTGACCAAGCCTCAAAGTCAAGAATCAAGAGCTACAAGGAAATTACATGAAAGCACAGTAGGTAGAGAGTCTTACATTGTTTTTCCTCCTCTATTTAAGGAAGCAGAGAAGTGTGTCAACTGTTCGGGAAAGCTTTTTGCTCCAAGATGATCAAACTGGTGGTCTCGCTCCTCTCCCTCGTCAGATATAGAAACATGAATATGTGTTCATTCCAAGGGAGATGGGCTAGCCAGCCCTGAAACAATTCCTGGCTGTTCCTTTTTTTCAGAGGAAATTATCATGTACTTTCCTTTTGGACTCAGTGTAGCTCCTGAAAATTGTTCCATGGGCAACTGAGAAGAAAATAGGGCCTCTTTTCCGGCAGCCCCTGCTGCTCCCAGGCTCCGACTGCATTCAGGAAGCAAGAAGTCTCTTTTTAATTAGAGCTGAAAGCCTAATCTTCTGTCAGGGTAACCTGTTGCAGCCAAAATAGACACTCCCGGATGCTGCCTGGAACAAAATCTGCCACAGCCAGGCAACTGAAGAGGAAAAGGGAAAATAAAGAGCAAACTTGGGGAAAGCGTGAAACAGTTTCATCATCTGTACTGAACTGTAAGCAGTTGTCCAAAAGCGAACTATCATTTTGAATGTGGGGTAGGTTAGAGGAAAGGGCATTCCCTTAGGTTAGACTCGCTGCTCACCAGGTTAGATGAAGGGTAGGAGAGGCACACAGGTCAACATGCATTTACCTCAGTCTTCAGCTGCTTCGTTATTCAGGATAATGCCACTCCTTTCAAATTTGCTCTTTAATCTCACCTAATTCATAGTGATCTTTGTGGCCACTACAACATCATACTTAGGATCAGCTTCAAAAAGAACCTTTCATGTTTCCATTTCCCCTCCTCCCCTCTTTCACTCTTGCTCCCACCTTATTATTTTTTTTTTTCTTTTTGGTAATAAAGGGATAGTCTGGTTTGTAAAAAGAGCTTTGGTCCATCAGCCAGGTCCTGTTGCCTGTGGTCATGACTCTAGTACTGAACTTAAGCACATCTCTTCTGCTTTGAAGTGTTCAGTGGGTCCATCTACACAAAGAGAGACTTTAGAGACTCACTGTCAAGTTTCTCCTGTTTCTATTTAGATTGGTCCCATTGAAATATGACCACCACTTGGTTGGATGTTGATGTGAGGCCTGAACAGCCAGCAGTCATGTGATCATTCTCCTAGCTGAAGCAACTTTCTGAAAGCAATCAGTTTGTCAAACAGGAGTGAATGTCTTCTTCCTCCCTCATATTAATATTTCTGTTCATGCTATCTCTGAGCACATCAGAGGTGGGAATTGATAATCAATGTGATTAGCTGAATGCAGCCCTTTTCTGACTTACTGCTGCCCTCTTCTGATGGTGCTCTATCAGAATGTAGATCTTTCCTGTGCATCATAATCAAAACGCCCCTGCAAATTTCACCACCTTCTTTATGAAGGGTGTTTCCTCTGTCATACAGTTTCCCCAGATCAGAGATTTCAAATGTGTTCATCTCCCTTGCCAACTTCAGTCATTTGGTGAAGGATGTCAGGAGTCTGTTCAGACACGTTGTGTGAGCGGTTTGGCCACTGCAGACTTAGAATTGTCAGTTTAGCCAATCTGTTAAGAATTGGCCATCCCAGTGCTGGCATGAGATTTTCAAGTCATCACCTGCTGTCTTCCAATTGACTCACTGGGGATTATAGAGCAGATGTTGCTCTGTGATCATTAGGCCTCTCAAAGCCCTGGAGGCACCCTTTGTGCAACACCAGCAGGACCAATTCAGGAAACATGACCCAAACATCACAGAGCCGCTTGCTGTTCACTTTGCAGCTTCTTATGATCCAGGACAAAAATGTTACTGTAGCAGTACTTGCTATAAAATGGCGAAGTATGATTAGGGATGGTGTTAGAACTAGAAAGAAATTGGAGAAACCAGGACAGCCAGCATGTTACCTTATCTTTTATTTGTTATATGCATACTACATGCCAAGTGTTTTTAAAGGCACTTCACTTCCTATCTAATCCTTAGTGTGATGGAGGTATTGAAGGTTTAAGTAGTTTTCCAAAATTCACATGAGAAGTAATGAATATCTGTACCTCCCTGAAGCCTGGGTGGAAACTGATGAGAGTGATGAAGAGATGGCCATGAACTCATCAATTTAAACCCTTGAAGATCTGGAAGTCTGCATCTGTAGATTCCTTCCAACAGTAGAAGATAATCAATAAACATGAGGCACAGTAGTGAGGTAGATGGAGCGGCAGATGATTCACCTTGATTTGTGATGACGCTGTTTAGAGATCTCAACGTAGGTCCATTGCCAAGCAGACCCGAACATCTTTTTCTTTAAGCCAGCAGCCTGCAAGGGGAAAGAGGGAGCTGAGCTAAATATGCCCAGTTCTTCCTTCCTCCAAGGTCGTAAAATAGACTGGTCACAGCTTCACAGGAATGAGTGAGTGAGCTGGCAGCAAGAGGGCATGTTATAACTGCATTATAGTACAGGCAGCCTCTCCTCGTGGAATCATGAAGGTGCCCAAAGAAATGTGTCCTGAGAGACACAGGAGTGCACTGTTGAATGACTGGGATCAGCCCCAGGGAAGCCTAGTTCTCCAGACCAGAGCCAAGAAGTATAGTCCCTGGTTTGGGAATCTTCTAGAGTGGCCCATCATGTGGATTATGCAAGAAGTCTTACCTATAACTCTTAATTCATGATTTTGAGTAGTAGCTGAAGATGACACCTTCCAATGAGCATCTTGGCCAGCTCCCCAAGCGTCCCTCCTCATCATAAATAGCAACATCCTTGAGATGCTTTAGAAATGCCCTAGGCCCCTCCTCCAGGACTGAGCCATGGCCAGCAAGCATCCCAGCTCCTGCTCTTGTGGATGTAAACTGCACATCCAAACAGTCCTTGGAAAGAGCGCTAGCTTTCACTTAAGGGCAGGAAGGCTGCTGTGCCCAGACCTGTTGGCTTTCCCTCAGAGTCTACTGTGTAGCCGTGGCAGCAGGGCTTGGGGAGAGGTGGTCATGGGACTGAGGATGAGAATGATAGATGTCTTAACTCACTTCTTCCGGAAGTAGACCCTGAGTTAAAACGAGTTCAGGGGAGTTATTTCAGAGGTGCTTCCAGGAAGCACCTTGATAGGTGGAAAGGGGAAGCAAAGACTGTAGGCCAATATATACACAGTACATGATTTAGTAAGTTCCCAGTGTGGGCAGGGCTTCCCTGGTGGCTCAGACGTTAAAGCGTCTGGCTCCAATGCAGGAGACCTGGGTTCAATCCCTGGGTCGGGAAGATCCCCTGGAGAAGGAAATGGCAATCCACTTCAGTATTCTTGCCTGGAGAATCCCATGGACAGAGAAGCCTAGTAGGTTACAGTCCACGGGGTTGCAAAGAGTCGGACACGACTGAGCGACTTCACCTCACCTCACTGTGGGCAACTGGGGTCTAGTCACAGAGTTGGGCAGAACATTCCTTAGACTTGAAAAAAGTGGAGCATTTATTCATGGACCCATGTCTGTTAAGGGACTACTGGAAACGTCAGCTCACTTGTTGCTCAGTCACCAAGTTGTGTCCGACTCTTTGTGACCCCATAGACTGCAGCACACCAGCCTTCCCTGTCCTTCTCTATTTCCCAGAGTTTGCTCAAACCCATGTCCATAGAGTCAGCTCCCTGGAACTTCCTAACTCCCTAGCCTCCCTCATGCCCAGGATGAGGAAGTTCCTCTGGCCTCTGGCAGGCAGAATTACAGATTCTCCCAGTAGAAAGCCCTCCATGTGTCTAGGAACTGGAAGTGCCAAGGGAACATGGGTGGGCTGCAGAGAGTGTGGCACCTGCTATGATGCCTGAAAGCATTTTTTTTAACAAGATGAACTAAGTAAGCCCTTACTTGGAGTAGTTTGCCCTTTCTTCCCCCAAGGAGTTTGCCTCCACACTCTCTCCAGCTGAGCATGAGTTGTGTTGGATTTGGGGGTTGGTTTTTTTTTTGGTCCAGATAAGAAAAATATTTTTTTCCTTCTTTCTTTTATTTTTCTGTTTGCAAGGCAAGAAAGGTCCAAGAGAAGCACAGAAACAGTAGCAAGGTCTTGACTTGACAAAAGCTTTGGAAACCATTAGTGAGTTTCGAAGCTGTCAACGTGCTGTCAGGCAGATAAGTTTTCAAGAAAAAGGGCAGAGATAAGTTATAAATTGTATTCTGAGCCATGGATGCTCTCCAGCCCTGCTTCTAGGGAACTGAGAAGGAAGGCAGGTTGAGGGATGAGGCTGTATTCACTGGGAATTGGAAAAGGAAGAGGCAGAGGCCAGGAAATCAGCCCAGATTGCAGTGTGGTTTAGCTGCAAAATCATGGTAGAAGGAGTCAAGGAAATGAGGTGGGGCTGAAAGGACTGGAAGGGTATTTGTGTGAAAGACAGTGGCTGCTCAGAGGGCAGAAGTGGGGCGAACCCTCGGGTTCAAGGCCCCTTTGCCTGGGTCTGAGTAGTTTCTTGGTCATCAACTGCTTGCTGCCTAGGGGAAGCAATCGGAGGTGCTGGTGGGCAGGTCTCTCTTGAGGAGCCCTAAGATTAGGGTCACAGAGAGAAGTGATGATTGACTTGTAATCAGTGAATGAAGTTTATCAAAGGCATATGTAAATTCTCCTAAGGCTTTTTGTGTTTTCTTTATTTTTAAGGCCCGGAACAGGAAGAATTATCTCAGCGGGCGCCTTGCACTCATTAATGAGGCATTAGCTCACCTGGTTCAAGCACAGTACAAATCATGCTAACAGGAGGGCAGGGAGAGCCTTTCCTCAGGGGTTGGTGTGGATTGAATCCTGGGGTGGAGGCATGTTGTTTCCATTAAGTGCTTTATTCCTGTTTTATCTTCCNACACCTTCCAATGAGCATCTTGGCCAGCTCCCCAAGCGTCCCTCCTCATCATAAATAGCAACATCCTTGAGATGCTTTAGAAATGCCCTAGGCCCCTCCTCCAGGACTGAGCCATGGCCAGCAAGCATCCCAGCTCCTGCTCTTGTGGATGTAAACTGCACATCCAAACAGTCCTTGGAAAGAGCGCTAGCTTTCACTTAAGGGCAGGAAGGCTGCTGTGCCCAGACCTGTTGGCTTTCCCTCAGAGTCTACTGTGTAGCCGTGGCAGCAGGTCTTGGGGAGAGGTGGTCATGGGACTGAGGATGAGAATGATAGATGTCTTAACTCACTTCTTCCGGAAGTAGACCCTGAGTTAAAACGAGTTCAGGGGAGTTATTTCAGAGGTGCTTCCAGGAAGCACCTTGATAGGTGGAAAGGGGAAGCAAAGACTGTAGGCCAATATATACACAGTACATGATTTAGTAAGTTCCCAGTGTGGGCAGGGCTTCCCTGGTGGCTCAGACGTTAAAGCGTCTGGCTCCAATGCAGGAGACCTGGGTTCAATCCCTGGGTCGGGAAGATCCCCTGGAGAAGGAAATGGCAATCCACTTCAGTATTCTTGCCTGGAGAATCCCATGGACAGAGAAGCCTAGTAGGTTACAGTCCACGGGGTTGCAAAGAGTCGGACACGACTGAGCGACTTCACCTCACCTCACTGTGGGCAACTGGGGTCTAGTCACAGAGTTGGGCAGAACATTCCTTAGACTTGAAAAAAGTGGAGCATTTATTCATGGACCCATGTCTGTTAAGGGACTACTGGAAACGTCAGCTCACTTGTTGCTCAGTCACCAAGTTGTGTCCGACTCTTTGTGACCCCATAGACTGCAGCACACCAGCCTTCCCTGTCCTTCTCTATTTCCCAGAGTTTGCTCAAACCCATGTCCATAGAGTCAGCTCCCTGGAACTTCCTAACTCCCTAGCCTCCCTCATGCCCAGGATGAGGAAGTTCCTCTGGCCTCTGGCAGGCAGAATTACAGATTCTCCCAGTAGAAAGCCCTCCATGTGTCTAGGAACTGGAAGTGCCAAGGGAACATGGGTGGGCTGCAGAGAGTGTGGCACCTGCTATGATGCCTGAAAGCATTTTTTTTAACAAGATGAACTAAGTAAGCCCTTACTTGGAGTAGTTTGCCCTTTCTTCCCCCAAGGAGTTTGCCTCCACACTCTCTCCAGCTGAGCATGAGTTGTGTTGGATTTGGGGGTTGGTTTTTTTTTTGGTCCAGATAAGAAAAATATTTTTTTCCTTCTTTCTTTTATTTTTCTGTTTGCAAGGCAAGAAAGGTCCAAGAGAAGCACAGAAACAGTAGCAAGGTCTTGACTTGACAAAAGCTTTGGAAACCATTAGTGAGTTTCGAAGCTGTCAACGTGCTGTCAGGCAGATAAGTTTTCAAGAAAAAGGGCAGAGATAAGTTATAAATTGTATTCTGAGCCATGGATGCTCTCCAGCCCTGCTTCTAGGGAACTGAGAAGGAAGGCAGGTTGAGGGATGAGGCTGTATTCACTGGGAATTGGAAAAGGAAGAGGCAGAGGCCAGGAAATCAGCCCAGATTGCAGTGTGGTTTAGCTGCAAAATCATGGTAGAAGGAGTCAAGGAAATGAGGTGGGGCTGAAAGGACTGGAAGGGTATTTGTGTGAAAGACAGTGGCTGCTCAGAGGGCAGAAGTGGGGCGAACCCTCGGGTTCAAGGCCCCTTTGCCTGGGTCTGAGTAGTTTCTTGGTCATCAACTGCTTGCTGCCTAGGGGAAGCAATCGGAGGTGCTGGTGGGCAGGTCTCTCTTGAGGAGCCCTAAGATTAGGGTCACAGAGAGAAGTGATGATTGACTTGTAATCAGTGAATGAAGTTTATCAAAGGCATATGTAAATTCTCCTAAGGCTTTTTGTGTTTTCTTTATTTTTAAGGCCCGGAACAGGAAGAATTATCTCAGCGGGCGCCTTGCACTCATTAATGAGGCATTAGCTCACCTGGTTCAAGCACAGTACAAATCATGCTAACAGGAGGGCAGGGAGAGCCTTTCCTCAGGGGTTGGTGTGGATTGAATCCTGGGGTGGAGGCATGTTGTTTCCATTAAGTGCTTTATTCCTGTTTTATCTTCCACCAAAACCCCCAAACAAGCTGTTGATTTCTTCCAACCATTAAGGACAGACAAAACCGGTCAAGTCAGATTATTTTTTTTAAGGATGATTTAAAATGCTAGTTGCACAATGTGATGGTTGTTTTCTTGTTGTTTGTTTTCTTTTTCTTTCCTGCTTTGTTTATGGCTGTAACTTGGAATAATTAAATTCATATTTTCACAGGTCTAACAGTACCCCAACTATTTTGGGGGTTTCTAAATGGTAGAGGCTTTTCCTGCCCATGTACACAAGAAGGAAATCAGAACAAAGACCTGTCCCTAAAAGGGAATGATTTTTTTTGGTTACTTTAAGAGTGTTTGCTCTTTATTGCTTTAGAATCATAACCTGGGTTGGAATGAGTTGCCTTTGCCAGGGGCTTCCTTTCTCTTCAGACCAGAATAATAGAGGAGTGAAAAGCACATTCTGAGGAAACATCAGGGCCAAACGTAGGGCTCACCCAAACAGTCTGGACTGTCTCTTCCAGGGACTTGTACAGGCCTATGTGAAGAGTTCATCTTCCCTGGATGCACTGTGACAACTAGCCAGACACTCTCCCAACCCCCACTGCCATTTTAAATAGGGACTTCAGTGGAAGGCCGGACGGAGTCTGGGTGTGAGACTTCAAATCTGACACCTTTCTAGTGGCATAAACCCATGAGATGTAACCATAGCTGCATAATAGCATCATCTGGAATCCTGTTAAGGCAGATTCCTGGGTAGTATTGCCAAGACAGTGTATGTTGTGTGGGGTCTGGGTGTCTGTGATGTTTAATCTGTTCCTTTTGGTCAGTGTGTGTCAATCCCTTACTCTAAATTGATTAAATAATAATATGTTGATAGAAGAGTCTTCTAAGTCTAATTCAGTGACATGTTTCTTCCTTTCCTTTGTATGGGCAGCAGGCTTGTTGATTAATATGCCTATAGAGTCCTGGTCTCCGAAGTCAGTGTTCTATTCTCAAATCTGCCTCTGATTTGAAGGATGACCTTTAGCATCATGATGCTTGAATCTCTCCCTGTCTTCTGTGTGGACCTAACCACTCCTGTTTAGCATGCTGGATACAAAAGGAAAAAGACTGTGAAAAGTTCAAAATGTAAACTGCCATGGAAATATGATAGTGTCAGTAAAGCACATATACTCAGGAAAGGAAGGGAAACATAGATCTGGGGTGAAACTATCCTTTTGTCAGCCTTGCATTAATCAATCTCTGTTATCATTTTAAATAGAGTGATTTCAAAGGAGTTACAGATTTCAGGACTGAATTTGCCTGGCTTCAGTTCAGTTCAGTTGCCTAGTCATGTCTAACTCTTTGTGACCCCATGGACTGCAGCACACCAGGCTTCCCTGTCCATCACCAACTCCCAGAGCTTGCTCAAACTCATGTCCATCGAGTCAGTCATGCCATCCAACTATCTCACCCTCTGTCGTCCCCTTCTCCTCCTGCCTTTAATCATTCCCAGCATCAGGGTCTTTTCAAATGAATCAGTGGACCAAAGTATTGGAGTTTCAGCTTCAGAATCAGTCCTTCCAATGAAATATTCAGGACTGATTTCCTTTAGGATTGACCGGTTTGATCTTGTAGTCCAAAGGACTCTCAAGAGTCTTCTCCAACACCACAGTTCAAAAGCATCAATTCTTCGGTGCTCAAATTTCTTTATAGTCCATCTGTCACATCCATACATGACTACTGGAAAAACCATAGCTTTGACTAGGCAGACATTTGTCAGCAAAATAATGTCTGTGCTTTTTAATATGCTGTCTAGGTTGGCCATAGCTTTTCTTCCAAGGAGCAAGCATCTTTTAATTTCATGGCTGCAATCACAATCTGCAGTGGTTTGGGGGCCCAAGAAAATTAAGTCTGTCACTGTTTCCATTGCTTCTCCATCTATTTTCCATGAAGTGATGGGACCAGATGCCATGATCTTAGTTTTCTGAATGCTGAGATTTAAGGCAACTTTTTACTCTCCTCTTTCACTTTCATCAAGAGGCTCTTTAGTTCTTCTTTGCTTTCTGCCTTAAGGGTGGTGTCATCTGTGTATCTGAGGTTATTGATATTTCTGCCTGCAATCTTGATTCCAGCTTGTGCTTCATCCAGCCCAGCATTTTGCATAATGTACTCTGTGTATAAGTTAAATAAGCGAGGTGACAATATACAGCCTTGATGTACTCTTTCTCTATTTGGAACCAGTCTGTTGTTCCATGTCCAGATCTAACAGTTGCTTCTTGACCTGCATACGGATTTCTCAGGAAGCAAGTCAGGTGGTCTCGTATTCCCATCTCTTTCAGAATTTTCCACAGTTTGTTGTGATCCACACAGTCAAAAGCTTTGGTGTAATCAATAAAGCAAAAGTAGATGTTTTTCTGGAACTCTGTTGCTTTTTCTGTGATCCAACGGATGTTGGCAATTTGATCTTTGGTTCCTCTGTCTTCTAAATCCAGCTTGAACATCTGGAAATTCATGGTTCATGTACTTTTGAAGCCTGGCTTGGAGAATTTTGAGTATTACTTTGCTGGAGTGTGAGATGAGTGCAATCATGTGGTAGTTTGAACATTCTTTGGCATTGCCCTTTTTCGAGATTGGAATAAAAACTGACCTTTTCCAGTCCTGTGGCCACTGCTGAGTTTTCCAGATTTGTTGGCCTATTGAGTGCAGCACTTTAACAACATCATCTTTTAGGATTTGATATAGCTCATCTGGAATTCCATCACCTCCACCAGCTTTGTTTGTAATGATGCTTCCTGAAGCCCCCTTGACTTCGCATTCCAGGATGTCTGGCTCTAGGTGAGTGATCACACCATCATGGTTATCCAGGTCATGAAGATCTTATTTGTATAGTTCTTCTATGTATTCTTGCCACCTCTTCTTAATATCTTCTGCTTCTGTTAGGTCCATACCATTTCTGTCCTTTATTGTGCCCATCTTTGCATAAAATGTTCCGTTGTTGTCTCTAATTTTCTTGAAGAGATCGCTAGTCTTTCCCATTCTATTGTTTTCCTCTATTTCTTTGCACTGATCACTGAGGAAGGCTTTCTTATCTCTCCTTGCTATTCTTTGGAACTGTGCATTCAAATGGGTATATCTTTCCTTTTCTCCTTTGCCTATTGCGTTTCTTTTCTCAGCTATTTGTAAGGCCTCATCAGACAACCTTTTTGCCTTTTTGCTTTTCTTTTTCTTGGGGATGGTCTTGATCACTGCCTTGATCACTTGATCACTGCCTCCTCCCTCCCACCTGGGTTACTATTTTTTTTTATGTGGACTCCACACATTGTTTTAAAATGTTGTCCTGTCACTTTGGGGATATACATGAAGATCAGTCTCTAGGAGAGGAAGGAGCTGTTTGCTCAGGGACCTGGGAGGTTTATTTTTTTCTTCTTTTTCCCAGGAAGGGGAGGAGCTGTGAGGATCTGTGTTAGGAACATACGTTTCCATTCAAGTTGTGGAATGGCTCCTGGGTACCTTGCAGGGACAGGGGTCTTTTTCTGGCTGTTTCTTCTTATTCAGACTGTTTTAGGGCCTGTGAATGTGAGGAATATGGAGCCCCTGCTTTGACCAGTTCATGGCAATGATTGGGGAGTTTAGGATAGAGGTAAATTATTAACTGAGTGGGATACAAGATAAAATATTTACCATGGAGATTCTGAGCATTGTGAGGTCCCAACGTGTTAGAAAAATGAGCAAATACTTCATAGGGGGAAATATGATTTTAGATGACCTTTGAAAAACATGCAGGATTCAACTGGACAAAGACATTCCCACTAAAGGAAAGAGATAAAACAATGACTTGATGGTAGCACAGGCAAGATATGTTTGAAATTGTTGTGGAAAACTCACTGAAAGATTGTTCAGATTGTCCTGGAAAGAGAGTAATTTACCCTTTCTTGGCAAAAGCTGGGTTTTTGTTGTTGTTGTTGTTTTTTAATCAATTCATTTATTGTTGGCTGCCTCAGGTTTTAGCTATGGCACATGGGCTCTTCATTGTGGTGCCTGAGTCTCTCTCTAGTTGTGGCATGAGCTTAGTTGCCCCACAGCATGTGGGATCTTAGTCCCATGACCAAGGATCAAACCTGCATCCCCTGTGGTGGAAGGCAGATTCTTAACCAGTGGACCCCCATGGAAGTGCCTGGGGATTCTTTTTACTATTTAATCTGTCAGGGATTTTATAGACACCCTGACATTGCAACCCTCCTCTTATATATAACAGGCCTAGGATGCCAGGGCTTGTTAGCTATGGGAATACAGGGCCAAACAGCTGTATCCCTTTAGACCTGGAGGCCAACTGCGGGACCCTGCTTAGGATCCAGCTCTGGGACATGTTACTGAAAGAGGTCAAGAGGCTTAGGAAAGACAAGCAACCTGCCTCATTTATGGGTCAATGAAGAAACCTAGGCTTTGGAATCAAATTGACCCGAATTTCAATCCCCATCCTGCTACTTCCTTGCCAGCGTTATCATAGGCAATCAATAAATGTAACTGGCACAGTGTCCCTGTTGCAGCTGGTACATTGTAAATGGTCAGTAAATAAACTCCCTGAGTCCCGTGTGCAGAGGTCAAGTTTTAAAGAAGGATGGTAAGTGCTCATCTACATTTCCATAGGGTCCCTGCTTCTGTTTTATAACCTATTATATCTCCTTCACATCTTAACTATTCACTTGGCTTTAGACATGGTTAAGTTTGCTCTATGAAGTATTCACCATTTGGCAGAAAGAAACACTATTCCTATAGGATTGGCAATGGCTTCCTCATTTGAGGATTCATTCAGCTAATTCTCCCATCTTGCTTTGCTCTGATACTCTGCCTCTACATGAACTTTTTAATCTTGCTGGCTTTGTCCTATCTGCCTCGGACCATGACCAAATCCCACTGAGGTAACAATGTCACCACTAGACTTCGCTTCCTTAATGCCTTCTCACGTGGACTCCAGTCTTTGTCTGGGGCACGTATTGCCAGCCAGTCTTATGGATTTCTGTGGGTGGTCAAAGCTTACCAACTTTGTCATGACTGGTAGCCTTGGGCACAAGCTTGGGACCAGCCTGAGTGCTTGAACTGGCCTCTTCAACCCTGGCCTTCCCTAAAAGATGATGCCCCTTAGGCAACGGATGGAGGACCTGGGAGTCATAGCTCAATCTTGGTGCTACATCCTCTGGAAAAGCTGGTGGTCCATAGTGGTTCCCTTGCGCCAGCCTGGGCCTGCTCTGAACTGTCCATGGGGCTTCTGAGCAGCTTCTAGACTCCATGATAAGTTGGGAAGTTGGTGGTGTAAGAGCTATAAATATAATACCTTAGCTTTATTTAACCTAATGTTTACCCAGATTGTAAGATCACGGTTCACTGTGCTCAGGTACACCCCGAGTCATGTACAAACCCACCAAACACCTATGAACATACCTAGAAAATATTTATAGTTTCTTTACACTACGGGAAAATGTCCTACTTTAGTCTTCATAAACATACTATAAGATCGACTTATTATGTTCACTTTATTGATGCAGAAAATGAAGTATTAGAGATCCAAAGACTTGTCTGGTGTCACCTAGTGAACCAGTTGTAGAGCTGCTCACACCCATTGCTCCCATTGCACACACAGCCCTGCTGTTGGCTCTTGGGATAGAAACGTCATGTGAACACAACACTGAGAAAGCATCCCCTTGCAGAGGTTGCCCATGTCCATCACAAGCCCATGTTCATGCCCTACATTGTAGACATTGGATTGGCTCTACTTGTAGAGAGAGTTGAACGGGAACCATAAAACAAGGTTGGGAAGCATGTTGCTCAGTGTTACCCCAGGGGCTTTCCATGGGGCCTACTGTCATCTTCACCTCTCCCCAGGCTTGGAGGAATCCTGAAATGGAAGGAGCACTGATCACGGCATAATTACCACCTGCTCTACTTGAGGACATTGCCAGCATCTTCCACACCCACTCCTGAGCCTCGAGTTCCTGGTGGGAGGGATGGTAGAGGCTTTTGCAGTGCCAGTTGTTCTCTTCATGGCCTGGGGACCAGGGAAACAGCACAACTACAACAACAGCAGAATCCTTCTTGCTAGAGGATGTGATTGTCCTGAGTCACAAAGAAAACCAGATAGAGACAACTAGAAGCTCAGTGATGAACCCCAATCCCCAGCAAACCCTTACCCACTTTTTGGGGGAGATAAAATTCCTAGAATGGTATTTAACATGGCTGAGCAGACAGGGGTTCAGGTGTTGGTACACTCTATGTGTTTCTTGGAACCTGTTTCATCATCCATAAGCAGGGCATAATTAATACTAATACTGTCCCAGTTTACCAAGGTGGTTTGCAGGATTAAATGAGATAATTGATGTGCTTTGTTATCTATGTTTCTGAGGAACACTCAGAAGCAGGATCTGAAATAAAGAAATGGCTTCAGCCGAAGGCAGATGTTATGAATAGTTTGTTATTAATCCCACACTTCAAGATCAAGATCAGGAAGACTGTGAGTCACAAGCAAATGCAGAAAAATACTCACACCTGCTCGCTCTCGGGCTGAGTGTCATTACCCTGCAGAGAGGATTCACTCCACAGCACAAGACAACTTTGGTCAGGGTGACTTGAAATAGTGGTCATGTCCCAGCTCTTTAAAGTGCCTAAATGTACTAGGATTAAAAAATAAATGTGTTTGCAGCACTGAGTGTTAGAACTACCGTCTCCTCCTCCTTCCCCTGCCTCTCTTCACAGATGGGAAAGCAAAAGACCTAAAGAAGAGACTGTACCTGGTTCCAAAGTGACAAATCATAAGAATGAGATTCTAACGCTGATCTTTTATCTTCTGTGACGTCGGTGTTCTGATTTGTCTTATTAGATAAAATTTGAAAAGTAGGGAAAATGATAAAGAAGGAAGAGACCGCCTGTGCAGATAACTCCACTCTGACCATTTTGGTGTATTTCCTTCCTGTCTTCTCTCGGCACATTTTCTTCCATTTACCTAGAGACATGGTAAAACCCAGGGCTTCTAAGCTCACACTCAACGCTGTTGCTAGCATAGCAGGCCACCTTTCTAAGCATTATTGTTATTTGATATATGATCAATAAAAGTTACATTTTTAATTCTCAAAGCAAAGGAAAGCTTCCCATGACCCCCAGATGTATGTGGCTCATTAAGAAAACGGGTGTAATAATGACATCAGATCATCAGGATGGCCCACAATAGGAAGCCAAGATTTGTTTTGCTTTTTAATTTATTTGACTGTCCTGGGATCTTTGTTCATGTGCAGGATCTAGTTCCCTGACCAAGGATCGAACATCGGGCCCCCTGGGTTGGGAGCATAGAGCTTTGACCACTGGACCACCAGGGAAGTTCCCAGGAAGCCACCTTGGTGCTAGACTTTCAGGGGACTCCCCTGAGCCCCTCACTACCATCCTCACGCTACCCAGAGTGCCCTCCCTGGTGTGGCCCTTGTCAGAACCAGGTGCACTCAGCCTGTGTTCACCCAAGCTAGAATCAGAGCCAAAAATGAAGAGGTTGCATGAGATGCTTCCCACAGTCCTGTTCCCTTTAGGAATGCAATGCCTGAGCCACGGGGCATTTTGACTCAGCTTCTGTGCTCTGTGCCAAGGCTGAATGACTAGAATTCCAGCTGCAGCCTGCACTATAAAGCTCCGTTCTTGTCCCAACCCACAATCTTGTTATCCAGGCTGTCAGAGGAGGGGGAGGAGGAGCTGGGGGAGATGTGACTCAGGAGGCCTGAGACATGTCAGAATGCCCTTCCAGTTGATCTGCTTTCATGAAAGTGACGTGGAATCATCCTGTGCCCTGAGAGAGTGTAGGAGAATCCACCCCCCAACACTCCTCTCATGCCCTCTGAGTTCAGCTGAGAAGCTCCCCAAGGCTTTTCCTAACAGCATCATCCGTATCCTGTGCACCTGGCCATCTGCCCACAATTCCTTGGGGAGACAGGAGCTCACTCTTGTCCTGGCAGACTCGAATAATAGGAAGATGTGGATCAGAGCTGGGCAGCATCTTTGTTACACAGCACCTTACTGAAGTAGCCAGGTATATTTAGAAGAAGAGGGGGAAAGGTAGCAGCTTGGCCTTTAGGGATGGACAGGAGTAACAATCTGGCAAACCTGAACATTCAAGTTTTTGCAGCTCGGCTGCAAATGAGCCTTTCTTCCCTGCCTCCTTGCAATGCCATCAGTGACATCACATGTCCCTGGGCAGGCCACACATGAATGCTTCAAACAGGAGACGGGAACAGAGGGCCAAGGGAGTCTGCTCCACTGAGTACCTGGGTAATAGAACTGACAAACAAAATAAGGTGCCCCAGTCACTGAGAGGATTGAAACATCCGGTCTCTGCTCTGGTGTCACCCTCACTGAGGTCTCCCTGTAAGTCTTATCTCAAGGAGGCCCTGACACCGACACTCCCTTTTAGCCTGTGTTATTGTTCTTCCCTGAACACATCACTACCTGATATTATGCCCTGTTTATTCCTTTGTTTATTCCTTTATTATGCTCTGTTTATTCCTTTTTCCATCATCTGTCTTACTTGGTAGAATGTAAGGTCCAAGAGAACTTGGAGTTGGGTTTTCTCACTGCTGTGTCCCCAGGGCCTTGAACAGGGCCTGGCCAATGGCAGAACACCAGGAAATAGATATGAAATAAACCAGTGTATTGCTGGAATGTATGAACCTGGTATGAACCAGGCAAGGAGCAGACCAATTCCCACAAGGACAACAACAGTTGATGTCTTGAAGGCTGTGATGAACTCCCTGAATGTGCTCAGCAGTTCTGCATTCTCCATGCTGTCCTTAACCCCATTTTGCAGTGAAGGAAAACTAGACTTTAGGGGTTAACAGGTGACTTGCTTCTGTGACCCTGAGGTCACCATGCTAATAAATGGCAGAACCAAGATTTGATCTCCAGCCTGGGGGCTGTCTTTTCAGACATATCAGACTAAGCATTTACTTGATAATCTTGAATTGAGTTAGTTGGAGCTTCTTTCCATGATTCTTACCCAGCTCGATCAAGCAGTTGCTTCACGAAAATGACTGCATGAGGTGGATGTGTCATTTGCATGTACTAAACCTATGAGATCCTTGAATTTGTCATCATAAACCCAAAGTAGCAGAGCATTCTTTGTCACAGTGATGGCTCAGTAGTGAAGCCATACCATACAGGTAGTTGGAGTGCCTTTCCTTGACAATTTGGAAGTAAAGATGAACTGCCATTCTGACATGTCCCATTTGTTGAGTTTCACTTGCTGAAAACATGTGGCTAGGAAAACACTATTTATTGACAAAGTATTTTACAAAGCCAGAGCATGTTAGAGCCTCTTAGTTACTTTTTTCAATAGCTTTTTAAAATGAAATTGCTTGCCCTCCCTCCCAGAAGAAAATGAAACAAAAATGTCAGACAAAAACACCACATTAAGGACCAGCAGCCTACTGGGCTCCTCAAGACTAGGGTATATTTCTTTGTGTACCCCACAGTCCTCAAAGCCCTTGCAGAGGCTCATTTCCTTCTGGGGGCTCCAAGGTAGCATCAAGGCACTGACTCAGGGTGTGCCTAGAGTGTCATTTTTCTCCTGAGCATGGCTTATCCACATCAGAGCACCTTTATATTCCATTGTCACATCTTGTGTCTATGAAAACTCAGGTCTCTGTCATATTTGTATTATAATCAGCCAATTAAAGAGTCCTATTAATTCCTTTTTGAGGAGGCCTCCATATGAGTGAGTGGGAGACTCTGTGTTTCTATGGAAGATTCAAGAGATCCCTTCTTTTTTCCAAGGCAAGCTTCAGCACCATTGACTTTGTGGATTCTGTGTTCAGTCACTACCCCTATCCCAAGAATCCCAGGGTTTATGGAAAATCTGGGCCACCCAACCCCATCTGGACCTAGGTTCCTTTTTAATGTTCAAACTACTAACAGATTTCCTGAGCCATTCTAATTTCTTTCCTTCTAGGTGAGTCACACTTGTACTTAGGTCTATTAGGAATTCACTGAGATTTTAAAGTATTAATATTTTTCAATATTTCATATTGATTTGTAGCAAATGAGTAAATCCCTAATAGGAGTGCAGATTCCTGGTACTTGGATTTCTAACACATTAGAGAACAATCTATTTTCCAGCCAAGTTTCACTTTTTAATTTATGCCGTCAGCTCGAGTCATCAATTGTCAAGGGAGAAAAGTTGCCCATGTGATTTGTTCTCTTGGGATACACATGTCTCTGCTCCCAACTAGCTCAGGAGTTCGCACCCTGGCTGTATATTAGAATCACCTGGAAGAGTTTCTTAACGTTAAAAATGTTCAGGGCCTACAGTGGGCCATGTAAATCAGAATTTCTGGGCTTAGGGCTGAAGGGATTTCTTATGTACCTAAGATCAAGAACCACAGAATCATATAGCTTATATTAAATGGCTCTGTTTTCCCACTGCCTGACACCAGGTAGAGAAACTTCCAGGTACTACTCACATGTATGTGGAGAGACCATAAAGAAAGCTGAATGCCAAAGAATTGATCCTTTTGAACTGTAGTGCTGGAGAAGACTCTTGAGAGTCCCTTGGACAGCAAGGAGATCAAACTAGTCAATCCTCAAGGAAATCAACCCTGAACATTTATTGGAAGCACAGACGCTGGAAACTCCCAATAATTTGGCTGCTTGATGCAAAGAGCCAACTCGTTCAAAAATACCCTGATGCTGGGAAAGATTTCCATTTTATGAAACGAAGCTACAAACTCTGTGAAAATAGATACTTTAACTACTTGAGGAAAATTCTCAGCCTGACCTGCAAACGGCTCTTCTAAGGCTCCCAGGGGCTGAGTTCTAACCCTTGAAACAGCATCACCAGTAGAAATGGCTTCTCTAGACTAGGCTGATCGCTTTTCAGGTGAAAGAGTCGACTTTTATTGGTCCCTACTCATTTTGCCATTTAAATTTTTTATAGACTTGTCAGTTTTCTTGCCTTCTGTTCTACAATAACATTTTCCAGCAGTATATCAAATCTGACTGTTGGCATATTCAGTAATGGAATCTAGAGAGCCAGTTTTATTGATGTCCTAGAAGCTTGTATGCAAGGGATAGTTGTCTGTGCTTGGTAACTAGTATTTTTAATCCTTTGTTTTCAATTGTTAAGATGCTTTTAAGCTGGTTGGGAATGGCAACTCTTCCACTGGTTTCTAGATCTTTTTTTCTCTTTTTTTTCTTTTCACCATTCCTAGAAACCATACTGGATCTCAGTTTCTCTGAGATTAAACTTCATTTAAACCCTTTTCTTAGTATTACAGATCGTGAAATGTTGACTGTCTAACCCAGATCTCCGGACTCGAATATTTCTCATCAAAAACTACTTTTTTTTTTTGCCCCTGTAAGACTCAACACTTTTTGTCCATTGATTTATTTGATATGAAAGTCGGTGTGTTTTTTGAAACCACGAATTTTTAATCAAATATGGTGATGGGTCCCTCAGAGACAACTATCAAAGATTTTATGGTTTTACTTAAGCTTTTAGGTTATGCTGCATGCAATTTGTGTTTTGCTTTAAATACAGAGGCCATTATCAAATACATGCAGAATTCCTTAATAGATTTCAAAAAGATTTCCTTGTATAAATGTATTTATCATATTTAAATATTTCTACCAAGCTATGTCTTAGATTGGGTTTTCATCTCCTTGATTTTCTAGTCTTCCCCTTCCTGCTTGTTTCTGAACTTACAGACAGATGGGAAAGAATCAGAGCTCTCACTTAAATTTTTTTTCCATTTATTAAAAACTTATAAAGTAAATGGTTAATAGGCTATATGTTCATCCACCTCATTAGAACTTATTCAAATGCATTCCTTTTCATGGCTGAGTAATATTTCACTGTGTGTATGTACCACACTTCCTTATCCATTCATCTATCGATGGACATCTAGGTTGCCTCTTTGTCCTAGCTATTAAAACAGTGCTGCAGTGAACACTGAGATACGTGTGTCTTTTTCAATCCTGGTTTCCTCAGGGTTTATGCCCAGTAGTGGGATTGCTGTGTTGTACAATAGTTTTTTATTCCTAGTTTTGTTTTGTTTTGTTTTGTTTTTTATAAGGAGTCTCCATATTGTTCTCCCTAGTGGTTGCCTCTGGCCAATTCATATTGATGTATGGCAAAAAGCCATCACAATATTGTAAAGTAGTTATCCTCCAATTAAATTAAATATAAAAATTTTAAAAAGAGAAAAAGATGTAAATGGATAGAAGGTCAAAATGATTAGTTACAACAATATTGTGAGAGTATCTGTGGAAAGGAAAAATTGCCATAGTGATGGAATTCTGTTAGAAAAGGAAGTATGGTCTCCTTCAGAAAACAAGGAGAGACCAGCCAAACCTGAGATGGGGTTCCTCACAATAAAAGAAAATGCTGCATTGGCTTTCCAGCAGATTGGCCACCTTAAGAATATTTCTGTGTATAATACACAACAGGTACCCCATTTACCCCTTGGTAAAGCTATCAAAATAATGACTGTCCAGTGCCCTGCTCTAGCAGCCCAACAGAAATATCTAACATCCTTATATCTGCAGCTTGGCAGGCTGAGATAGTTGGATGGCATCCAGACATCAGGGAAAGTACTGAACTGGCCCAAAAGTTCGTTCAGTTTTTTATGTACCATCTTGCCAAAAAACCCAAATGAACTTTTGGGCCAACTCCCTACATTTTAGAGTCTGTAGTACAATGAACACTTGGAACCAAACTCAAACTTTCATTAGTGTCGGTTTCTGATATTTTATTGCTTTTTTCATTGAATGTTAAGAGACTCAGGATTATCTTTACAAATCTTAAACTGTTCGCTTTCTCCCAAGAATTGTAAAGAACCTAAAGTGTTTTATCTTTGATCTCCCAATTACCATGTACTAAATTACTGTCTAGTTGTTTTTAGAACCACCTTGTTTTCACACTCCCTCCATTAGCTATTATTTTCCTTTATTATTTTGTTAGTGTTGATTTAGATTCATTAGCAACTTTTTTGCTTGCCATTTCATTCTTATATTCTACTGCTTTCATTTAGATTCAGTTGCCTTGTTTTCAAACTATAGAATATCCTTGTACTAAAGCAAAACACTCAGTTTTTCTCTGAAGATGTTGAAATTTTGTTTCATTTTTTTCATCAGAGGTTAGCTGGGTAGAGGTGTCTTTGTCCCCACTGCCAAGTATAGCACTTTCAGAACACTTCTCTATTTATTGCCATGGAAAAATGTTGTCAATCCGATTGTCTTTCTTTTGTAGGTAATCTTTTGTTTTTCTTTAGTTGCTTCAAATATATTTTTTTTTATTTTTCTTCCACCCCTACAGTTTCACTAAGCATATGTAGGGTAAGATTTGTTTTTATTTAGCCTTCCTGTAACTAAGTGTGTTTTTTAAACTTGAGGATTCATGTCTTTTTCTGTAATTCTTGGATATGATTGTCATATATCTTAAAATATTTCCTCTCTCCCTTCTTACTTTGGTTGGTATTCCTCATTTCACTTTTCATGTCTGTTAACCTTGTCTTCATCAGTTCCATCTGTTTTTCTCTATGTGTACTGCAGTCTGGATTTCTTTTCTCAGAAAGCTTCCCATTCACCAGTTTTTCAGATCTGTGTGTATCTGCAAGGGATTCAAAATTTCATTTGCATGATTCCTGACACCTTCAAACTAATAGGAAATTCATCCAGAATAAGGAATTCAGCCAGGAGGTCACTCTCCCTGCTTCTGGTATGTGTTTTAAGAGAACAGACACTGACCATTGATTTTTTTCCCCCTCAATAGATGTCTTGTGAAAGTCATTGAATGAATCAATGAACCCATTCCCCTATGGAAATCCAAAAATCCCAGCCAGTGATCTCCTAGATCTTACACTTTAAGAGAGAAGTCATCAATCACATTGCCCTGTCATTAGTTTACATGTTCAAGATATGACTGGAGGCAGAGAAAGGAATGGCAGCTAGGGAAATATTTCAGAGGCAGCTATGCTCATATTGGGCTTTGCAGGACCTTTAAGAGTTTGCCATGGGCACAAGGCATGGAAAGGAGAGAGGAATTACCATGTAGTCAAAGGCTCAGAGATTACCAAGCCCCTAGGACTCTTGGAGATGGGCATATTGATGTCTTCTGATGAGGGAAAAGCCTTGGGCATAAAGGGAACATGTCCCCTCTGCCCTGGCCCCTTCTGCAGGCAGCTCTGCCTCCAGCATGCAGGGCTTGCCATTCTCCCAGCGCAGCTTTCCTGGTGACATACAACAAGGGGACGGGCAGAGTAGCCAGAAGGCTTCAAGCCTGTGGTGGAATAAGCAGGCCCCACCAAGATTCCAGCCAACAGTTCCACCTTCTGTGTCATGATTTAATCAAATATATCAGTCCAGATGCTGAATCTTCAAACTCGGGAGGAAAGAGAAATTACCAACTTCACAAGTGAAATGAGAAGCAAATCTGGCCTGCCTTTCTGCACAGTCACCCTGATTATGTACCAGACGATGTGCTGGGAGTTCGGCAGTGCACAAGCCAAAGTAAAGAGACACGTCATCAACATGTAACCCAATACAGAGCTACTATCATATAGTCATAAATGTGCTGGAGTGAATGGGGAGAGACGAAGCTGGGTGAGAGTTTCTTTAGGTGGTTTTTTTTTTTTTTTTTTTAAGTCAGGTAAGAGAGACCTGAATAATGAGCAATGAGTGGGCAAGCAAAGGGTTGAAGAGTATTCCAGGCAGAGGGCAGAGGAGGTGCAAAGCTGCCAAGACAGGAACGAGTGGATTAGGTCCAAAGGGCAGAAAAGAGCCTTGAAGATGGGGGAGAGTCAGAGGAGATAAAGCCAGGAAGGTGGGCATGAGCCACGTCACCTAGGGCCGGGCAAGGCATCCTGAGGGAGTTGCATTTTCTTGTAAACAACATGAGAAGAAATGCTTTAAGCAGACCAACAGGACTATCAGATTTTGGTTTCTAAGAGATTTCTCTGGAGATTATATGAATAACTCAATGGAAAAGGGCAAGTTTGGGGATTAATTAGGACCCCACTGTGGGAGTAGAGGTGTGTGATGGTTGAGATGATGGGGTGTGGATGGTGAGAGTAATTAAATTGGGGATCCATTTTTGAGGCAGAATCCATTGGACCTGGTGATGGGTTAGAATTCAAGGTGTGGGAAAGAGAGGAAACCCAGGTTTTATACTGAGTTACTAGATGGTGAAGATTGGCAGGAGGAAGTGAGGGGCAGGAATGGATGAGTATCTAGGGTTCAAGTTTTTAAGTGGCTAAGGGGAGTGGCTAAAAATGGCAATATTGTATAAGGACATGTTAGGAAGGAGTTAGGATATGGTCCCCCGCCCCATGTGGAACCCTGAGTGGAGCTTTGGACCATAGTAAATAAGATGATTAGCTTGTGGAATTTTGAATGAAGCTGGGCATCCATTGGGGGTCCTGAAATGTTGACAGATGTATAGCTAAAATGGTTTTGACTCCTATGAACAAAAAGAACCTTAGTGATTTTCCAGGCCCGATGAGATCTATGACCGTGTACAGTCTAAGTTCTTATTCTTTTTCTTTTCTCCCATTTTCTTTCTCTGAAACTTCAACCCTTCCATGATGATAAACCCAGGGCACATGCACATAGACCCACACAGGAGGATACTGACACATTCCTACATATGCATAATTGTGTTATTTCCCAAATTCTTGCAAAGAGTGAGTGACCTCACTTAATGGAGCTGGCCTCACTCTCTGTTTCATGCTTCTAATTGCAGGCAATTTCCTAGGGCTTTGACAGCTTGGTTCAGTTCAGTTGCTCAGCTGTGTCTGCCTCTTTGTGACCCCATGGACTGCAGCACACCAGGCTTCCCTGCCCATCACCAACTCCCAGAGCTTGCTCAAACTCATGTCCATCGAGTCACTGATGCCATCCAACCATCTCATCCTCTGTCGTCCCCTTCTCCTCCTGCCTTCAATCTTTCCCAGCATCAAGGTCTTTTCCAATCAGTTCTTCACATCAGGGGGCCAAAGTATTGGAGTTTCAGGTTCAGCATCAGTCTTTCTAATGATTATTCAGGACTGATTTCCTTTAGGATGGACTGGCTGGATCTCCTTGCAGTCCAAGGGACTGTCAAGAGTCTTCTCTGACACCACAGTTCAAAAGCATGAATTCTTTGGTGCTCAGCTTTGTTTATAGTCCAACTCTCACATCCATACATGACTACTGGAAAAACTGTAGCTTTGCCTAGACAGACCTTTGTTGGCAAAGTAATGTCTCTGCTTTTTAATATGATGTCTAGGTTTGTCATAGCTTTTCTTGCAAGGAGCAAGCGTCTTTTAATTTCTTGGCTGCAGTCACCATTTGCAGTGATTTTGGAGCCCAAGGAAATAATTGCTCATTTATCCAGGAGAATCTTAGAATAAGAGAGAGCATTGCATCTGAGTCTTGATTCAGTGGACCTGACTTTTGGAGTTGTGATGGTGTGGGGAGGGAGGCTGAACACACCAGCATTTAGGCAAACACCAGAAAGATCTTTGCTCAGTGAGAGGAAATGTTCCAGGCTTTTCAGTGGCGCAGTCTCCTCCTGACCCCTCAAAGTGTACATGAGCAAGAAAGCAGAGATGAAGAGAAGAGCACCAGTGAGAAGTCACCAAAGAGATTCACTCAATTATTTCTCTCACAGAAGACAGCTTCTCTCCTTTCTATCTATAAAATTGCTCTGATATTTTATGAAGATGGGAAAGGATTCTCTTTTTTACTCTGAGTCTCCTCCTCCCCAACAAACTTGGGGCATATCATTATCTGTCAGTACATTTTCAACCTTCTATTGAAAAAAAAGCTATGAATGCTTTGAAACAGAAGTAGGACACAGAGGAAACGGGAGTGATCTGACATGTTGACTGAAGGTGACCTAAGTCCTGTGATTCTCCCTCAAAGAAGCGAGGTATGAGGTGGGTGCTGGGTGCTTCAAGGTTAGGAAGTATGATGAAACCATGACTGTAGTTCACCCCATGTGTACTGAGCACTACTAGATACTTCCCAGGTGGTGTTAGTGATAAAGAAGACACCTGCCCATGAAGGAGACATGACAGACTCTGATTTAATCCCTGGGTTGGGAATATCCCCTGGAGAAGGGAATGGAAACTCATTTCAGTATTCCTGCCTGGAGAATCCCCATGGACAGAGGAGCCTGGCAGGCTACAGTTCATAGGGTCGCAAACAGTCAGACATGACTGAAGTGACTTAGCATGCACACTAGATGCTGCTGCTGCTAAGTCGCCTCAGTCGTGTCCGACTCTGCAACCTCATAGATGGCAGCCCACCAGGCTCCCCCATCCCTGGGATTCTCCAGGCAAGAATGCTGGAGTGGGTTGCCATTTCCTTCTCCAATGCATGAAAGTGAGAAGTGAAACTGAAAGTGAAGTCGTGTCTGACTCCTAGCGACTCCATGGACTGCAGCCTACCAGGCTCCTCTGTCTATGGGATTTTCCAGGCAAGAGTACTGGAGTGGGGTGCCATTGCCTTCTCCAGCACACTAGATACTTGGTGTTTAATAAAGTGCCATTGTGCACCCTTAGTGGATCTTCAGGAAATATTTATGGACCAAGTACTTTAAGGTTTGACCCATGAGAGTTGCTGATGATGGAGATGTGAACTAATCAGGTCCTACATGCCCCTAAACAAATGACAGAATTTAGGTTGTTAAAAGGTGTGCAGTAGAATAAACCAGGGCTTGGACTCCTCCCTTATGTCTCCTCTGTCCACAGCTCCACTAGGAAATCTTCATTTGTGTTATTATAGTTAATGTCAGAAGCATTTTTGCACAGCAGCGCAAATATGCCTCTTGTAGCTGGAGAGAGGTCTTGTAGCATTTATTCAGGCAAGTGGGATTTCACTTCAGAGGCAGCTGACGGTGTGGCTGAGGTTTGTACGTGTGGAACAATTTGTCAGCAGGCCTATCTAAAGTCTGAGAGGGTGTTCCCTGATCCTGCGGATGTTTGAAAGAGTCCTGTGAATGTTTGGCCTCATCAAGAAAAAAGAGAACCCAGGGCTCTTGCATTTCTTTATGACAGAGGGAAGGATCCTGGTTCAGATCTCAATTTGGATCAGTGCCCTGGGCCTCAAGTGCATTCAAGTTGCAAGCTGCTCTGGCTGACCTCACCAGCCCTGGATGTGAGGAGAGGGTGGAAACCCATCCACCCAAGTGGTTTGGTGGGGTGAACTCTCTGGGTTCGTATCCAGGTTAAGCAGCAAGTGTGCCCAGCCTCATTGGTTCTCCTGAAAGTCTTCTGGAAGCAGGACAGTGGAAATAGTGCTGACCCAACGAATAGAGGATGAGACTATTGGATGGCATCACGAACTCAATCGACATATGAGTTTGAGCAAACTCTGGGAGATGGTGAAGGACAGGGAAGCCTGGCATGCTGCAGTCCATTGGGTTTCAAAGAGTCGGACATGACTTTAGCAACTGAACAACAGACAGAGATGTGGTGTCTACTGTGGCTTGTTCTGCTGCTTCACTCCTGAGTTTCCCTTCTAGATTTCTGAACAACTGTGCCTTATGTCATGTGGACCTAGCACCTGCTCACATAATTGTTCATTCTAGTTCGTGACCTGTGGAGAAGGAACCATTCCAAGCCTGGAGGATCCAAGTTCACTTGCCAAGCAAGGCTTATCAAACCCCCTTCCTGCCTCCCC
>SJYW01053318.1:142814-154453 GCA_006410735.1 Raphicerus campestris | reverse complement strand
TTTGATTAGATCAAGTTTTTAGATGCTTATCATCATCTACTATTGTTGATATTATCTCATTGTTCTTCCATCCCATCTGCTAATGAAATGCTGTTGGAGGGATATTGTAGGAGTCATTCAGACAGAGATGGCCAAGAAAGGGTTGAGGAAGGCATTCCAGGCAGAGCAAATTCTTAAGGTCACTGAGGCTTACAGGAACTAGGTATCATGCTGAAGTTTACATGTCTAGTGAGTAGCAGAGCAGAGCCCAGATTTAACTCCATGTGTCTAATTAGGTCCAAAACCTGTGCATCTGCACATAAGTGCCTCCTGAAGGCCAGCCTGAGGAGTTTGGCCATATCATGTAAAAAATGGAGTACCTTACAAAGGTTGTGGAGAAGACTTACGTGAAGAAAGCAGTGCTCTAGAAAGATAAATTTAGTGGCCATGTGCTAGCTGGATAAGCAATGTGAGAGGCTAGAGATAGAAGACCAGTTGCAAGACAGTGTAAAACCCTAGTCATAAACAATATAGGACCCATTTACTGTTTGCTGAGCTACTGCTGTTTACTTCCTCTATCATAATTTTGATCAGAGTTGTATTTTTCAAAGTTGGTCTTTGCCTGCTAATCTGTAAGCTTGCTTACGATGGGGACTGTGTCTCTCTTATTCACTGCTTTATCTTCACTGCCCACACAGTCCCAGGCATGTAATAAATACACAATAAATACTCGTTGTTTGGATGAATGAATGTGAATGAAGGACAATGAAACAAGATTTGAAATAGTTTGCCTGAGATAATGTAGATGAACACTGAAAACATTAGCAGAATGATGGTAACAGCTGCCATTTCAGGAGGAGCTCTTGAGCTAAGCAAGTATTTTAACTAAATTTCCTCAATTCATCTTTATAGCCTCTATGGAAAATAGGTCTTGTTATCAATCCTAGTTTATAGCTAAGGAGATTCCCTTTAAGCAGGTGTAGAATGGAGCATGGTGACTGTAATTAACAATAGCCAATGGTATATTTGAATGTCAGTTAGAGAGTAGATGTCAAATGTTCTTGTCAGTCATGCAAAAAAAGGGTAACTGGGAGTCACAGAAACGTTAACTATTCTTATCGTGGCAGTCATTTCACAATATGTATGTGCTTGAAATCATCACATTGAACATCTTAAGCTTACACAGTATTATTCATCAGTGGTATCTCAAGGAAGTTGAAAAAGAAGGCATAGAATGGCTGGCCGCATCACCAGAGAAAACCGAGCCAGCATGCACGTGAATTGAAACCCCGTCCGATTGGTTCAAGAGCACCGTGTTGAGAAACTGGGAGAACATGAAGATTGAAGCTGGGAAGTAAGACAAGGGAGACTCTGCTCTCTCCCTTTTGACTTATTGGTCTGTGATTTGGAAGATTTTGGTTTTAGATGTCTTTTGAGGTACCAGCAGTACAGGCCAGTACAAATGAGATTCCCAGTGGATGATACCGAAATGGGCTTAGATGAGAATTCAGGCTATGGGTAGAAATTCAGCAGCCAGCAGCATGAGGGCAACAAGTCAGACCCAGAGAGCCTTTTCAAGACAGAGAATGTAGAATGTTAAACCCACAGGCCCAAAGCCTCCACCTGGGTTGTTAACCGAACTCAGTAGACTAGCCAATGAAGAGGAGCTGACAAAGGGTGTGTCTTCCCCAAGATCAGGTGCCTTGAGTAGCCTACATGGAAACCCCAGAGCAGTTGGAGGAGAGCCTGGCACGCAGACACTCATCTCTCCCCTGGCTGGGCTTCTGGGTAGGGAGCAGGCCCCACAGTCTTGATTGCCAGGGTTGAATCAAGAGACCCTGGGAGCTTTTTCTCCTAACAGTTCTTCTAAAGGGAAATTCTGTGACAGAGCCACTAACACTTCCGAAATAAATTTTCACATTTGGGAAACCCAGGAGAAGTCTGGAGCATCCATACAGAGCTGAATGGGGATTTCTGTGTTCCCTTCAGACTGTGTATTTACTGGGCTCCTTGAAGGGGCAAGATGAATTGCAGCCTTGGGAGCTCAGTGAGGGGGAGTTGGAAGAAGGAACGGTTTTTAACTGTGTTTCATGTTGCCTAGAGGTCACATGACCTTTGAGTGTCCTGGCAGAAGTCCTGAGAGAGGGACTCACGCATTATCCTTGCTACCATTAGGCATGTATGACATCCTGATGCTATTGCTGCTGAGAGAATTATTGAATCGTGATTTCTCTGCGCTCTTTGTTTTTGGAACTTATAAAAGTGATCTTGCAGTCTTCCTGGATGCTACATCCATCCATCAGAGAACAGAATTTCCCATCCCCACAGCACTGGTGCCTGCCCGGCCATCCACCTGGGCAATATGGCCCTGTGTGCTCACTCTTGGCTCCACTCTTAAGTTTTTTTTGCTTTATGTTTTGAGTAGTTCCTGGGCTTAGATTTTCATGATGAAATTAACTAGAGGGTATCCCTAGAAGAATCACTTCTTCAGTCTGTTTCCTGCAAGCCCCTTAGGACATATAATAGAAGGGATCCAAGAAGTTGATGATCATGCCAGCTGGACCATTACATTCCATAGACTGAGACAGAAATAGATGCTTTCAAGTTGCTAATAGGTTACAAACTGCTTATGTAGCTATATTCATGGTGAGCTCTCCTCGCTGTGGTTCCACTGCCAGGAGGAAGAAGAAAAAGCCCAGGGCTCACTGAAACTCACAGTGGGAAAATAGTAGAGCAGTTCCACACAAATGACCCTTTCACTTTCAAATATGAACGCACCATCTCACTCTGTCCATCTCTGCTCTTCAGTGGTGGGCAATCCAAGGGAACATACTCTTCACTCACCTTAGCCTGCAACACCATCAGTCACCTGGTTGCCTAAAAGCAGAGTCTACCTGGACTTGGGATGTCGGCATTGACAAAGAGTATAGCACCACATTATCTTCTGAGAGGCATATGAGCCATCATGGTTTAGCTTTCCAGCACCTAGTTGTTCTTCCATTGTGACTGAAAAGAATACTGATCCACAGAGCCCAAGAGAAATAGTCCTGTGCTCTTTGTTCCCTGGATCTTTCTGGTTTTACTTCTACCATGTTATGTGTGTGCTAGGTGGCTTCATCTTCTCTGAGGGGTGACAAGTAGATCCAGGGTTCTTAAAAAGAAACAAACATGATATTGGACTAAACACAGATGCACACACAGCTGCTGGAATCTCAGCAGTGGTCAGACGTGAATCTGAGCCAAAGTGGCTCTGGCCATGTTTCCTGCCCAGGAGCCATATTCATTTGACAAAGTGGTGGGAGTGTTTGGAGGCTGTCTGCCATTTTGTGGGTAGGTGCCAGTGTTGTGAAACACTCTGCATTGAGTGGGACATCCTGCTCCACTGGGAAGTATCCAAGCCCTAATCCCATATCGGGAGACTCTAGAGCAGAAACTAGTGAGGGGGTATGGGCAAGTTTTAAGGAATTTTTAAAGTTATGAGAGATTTCAGAGAAGTGGCTAAAGTAGTGCTTCTCAAAGTATAGTTTCTCTCTCATCTGTGTCAGAATTGCCAGGAGTACTTATTAAAAACATTCTCAAACCCACCCAAGACCTGGGAAAACAAGAAGAGGCTGAGGGCTAAACTAATTGACATATAAAGTCATCTAGAAGGTCAGCTATCCCCACTGAGGAAATCACAATTGGAAGTAAGGTTGGACAATAGAAAGAGGTATTTAGGGTAAATTTAGGGAGATAGAAGGGGCTCCCCTCATAGCTAAGTCGGTAAAGAATCTGCCTGCAATGCAGGAGACCTGGGTTCAATCCCTGGGTTGGGAATATCCCCAGCGAAGGAAATGGCAATCCACTCCAGTATTCTTGCCTGGAAAATCCCATGGACAGAGGAGCCAGGCTACAGTTCATGGGGTCAGATACTTAGTGACTAAACCCCACTTCCAGGGAGATAGAAAGAATCCTTATTTATTCTACTTTGAAAATATTTAGAATCTCATTGTTTTTAAAGAAGAGTCTGGTCTCAAAGGCCTTAAAAAGGCAATTTACAAAATACAGTCTACAAAGAGTCAATAACCTATGAGAAGTTCCTTTTCTAGTAATCAAGGAAACTCAAATTAATATCTATTTTATATTTATCATATTGGCAAAGATGATTTCTTCATTTATCTGTATTTTACTGGTAGTACGGGTTTTTGAAGAAAATTATGTAAAGACTGGCATTCAAGTACTTTGCTGTTGGAAATATTCATCCAAATGATCTTTCTAGAAATCACTTTGACCAGATGTATCCAAAGCCTTAAAATGCACATATCCTTTCAAGTTGTAATTCTACATCTAAAACAAAGACTAAGTTATTTACTGTTATTTGTGGTATTTTGTTTACAAATCATGTCTTCTTATTTATTACAACAGAAATGGAAAAATTCTAAATGTTTAACATTAGAAAATAGTTTGAGAGCATATTACATGGTCATTTAAATTTCAATCATATGATAAATTTAACAACATGGATAGAGCCCATTGTAGATTGAGATATCAAAGTTTTAACTATAATCATATGGGGAAAATTAACAATATGTAGAAAAAAGAACTGGAGGGAAGAAAATGCCAAGATCTTAACAATCTTTAATTGACTGGTTTTTATGTAGTTTGTTGCTTCTTTATGCTTTTCCCAATTTCCCACAATGGGCATATGAAACTTTAAAGGGCAGAAGTAAGTTAATTTAAATATATCTGTGGTGAAAGATCCCCTGGAGGAGGGCATGGCAACCCACTCCAGTACTCTTGCTTGGAGAATCTCACGGACAGAGGAGCCTGGCAGGCTACCGTCTTTAGGGTTGCAAAGAGTCAGACAGAAGCAACTCAGCACGTGGTAGAAACTATAGGCAGGAAAGAATGAAAAGTCCTTTCCAATTACCCTTCAGTAGTGTGAGGTGGGATGGGGATCGTAGATTTCATTTAACATAATCTGATCAGCTCTGACCACCAGCTTATACCAATACAGCATTATCTAAAAAGGAAATTTGTTAGTGCTTACTTTCCCTTCTTGGGTACATTCTATTACTGGTTTCATATTGATTTAGCACGTGTCATTCCTGATGGAAAGGTGGTTGGAGTGGAGTATACTTGGGCAGTAGTGGTATTTAGGGCTTTTTTAAATTTTAATTTACATTTCATCAATATAAAATGAATTGACCAGAACGTTTCAGTAAGGCATCACTCTTTTATTTACTTTTTTTTCTGAACATGCCATTTGCATTCTATTCCCTTGAGTTATTTATTGTTTGTAGCCCTCATAGAATTGCTAGATTAAATTTCTCTAGTGCTATTTGTGAATACTGTACAGACGCAATAAAATACTTATGGGGTCATGTTGGCAGGAAGAACTCGATTTCCAATAAAGAAAAAGCAACTAAAAGTATTCAGTAAATTCAAAACCACCAAGACCACATTAATTCCAACTGGAAGTTGAGCTTTAAAATGTGAACCATCAATAGAGAGTACATTTAGAAGACACTGACTGCACATTTATGTAGTATGGCTTTACAAATTCCGAGGAAAATTAGAGTGAGTTTCTGTAAATAACAGGACTTGATACACTAGAGAGTTACCAAAGTAAATAGGCTGTAGGTAGTGTGTCATAACATGTGCTTTACTCATTTCTTTCACTAAAGGGAGTTAGATTCTAATTATTTGTGAAACTGTCACTACATCCTTAATAATAACAACCAGGTCTTCATAATCAAATACCTCTTTGACCCGGCTGTGAACATGGGCCTCATAAGTAGGCTACAGAAGCCCAGATGTGCTTTTCCTTCTTGCTCTTTTTTTTTTAGTGAACTACTGAGTCTGAGGATTAGTCAGAAGGACCTGGAAGAAGATTCTTTCAATCAAATATGTAAAATTACTAAGATGTTTCTATGCTACACTAAATCGAATTTAGAGGGTAATGGGACAACAAGGGCGCCAACTTCAAACACATATTCACTCCCTGATTGTGGTGGAGACTAAACAACAGGCATTGCTGCCTTTGCTTGAGGAAGTGAAAGACACAATTCAGGCTAAACTGACCAGATCACTGTCACAGTCAGTGGCTTACCAGCCTTCCTGCTGGACTGAACTGATAGTCTTTTATTTTGCAATGATGTGACAGTCATTGGCACCACTTAGATTGTCACTGTTATAATACAGTCTCGGCCGTAGCTGCAATTTATGATTATATGATATTCACTTTGATTTTCACAGACCTGTTTTTCTTATGAAATATTCTTGGAATATTCACACCATTTGAAAATTTCTCCTTAGAATAATTATGTAGGGAATATAGTATAGGACCTGAGTCTTTTCTCCATACCCCTTGGGTCCCAGTGCATTTCAGAATATGGAACTGTTTTGGAAAACAAAAGTGAAAGTTGTTCAGTCGTGTCCAACTCTTTGCGACCCCATGTTCTATACAGTCCATGGAATTCTCCAGGCCAGAATACTGGAGTGGGTAGCCTTTCCCTTCTCCAAAGAATCTTCCCAAACCAGGGATCGAACCCAGGTCTCCCACATTGCAGGTGGATTCTTCACCAGCTGAGCCACCAGGGAAGCCCAAGAATAATGGAGTGGGTAGCCTATCTCTTCTCCAGGGGATCTTCCAGACCCAGGAATCAAACCGGGATCTCCTGCATTGCAGGTGGATTCTTTACCAGTTGAGCTACCAGGCAAGCCCAAAACAATAAATATTATATATATATATATATATGAAAATGAAAGGCAATAACTAATATTATGAAATAGAAGCTATTCCTAGCATCCTGACCCCACACCCAACTCAGTCACTTCTTGTGGGTTTCCTATGCCTAGGCCTTTTTATTAGCTCAGGCTGTTCCCTGGTCCAAAATGCTCTCTGTCCTCTGCTTTACTTATTCTTAAGCATTCTTCAGCTCAACTTCTTCCATGAAGCTTTCTCTTATACCTGCTGTTTATAGTGATCCTTGCTCTGCTGACATCCTATAGGTCTTGTCCTCAGTGCCATAAATCCCTACTTATTCTCTGCTACATGTGATACATATATATGTGTGAATATATACATATATATATGTATATATATAAAATACTCTCATGCATTATTTGCTTTTGGATAGGAAGTGTATCTGTACCACTCCAAATTGTCATCTTGCTCATTTTATAAGGTTCAGAGAGGTTAAGTAACATGCCCAAGGCTACATAGTTCATTAGTGGTAAAACTGAGATTGAAACTCACTTCTCATATGAATTCACAGTCTATATTCTTTCAGTTCAGTTCAGTTCAGTTCAGTCGCTCAGTCGTGGCCAACTCTTTGCGACCCCATGAATCGCAGCACACCAGGCCTCCCTGTCCATCACCAACTCCCAGAGTTCACCCAAACTCATGTCCATCGAGTCGGTGATGCCATCAGTCATCTCATCCTCTGTCATCTCCTTCTCCTCCTGCCCCCAATCCCTCCTAGCATCAAAGTCTTTTCCAGTGAGTCAACTCTTAGTCTTTACTCCTACATTATTGGATATTAATCTATGCCTTAAAAGAACTGACACTCTAAATGGGAAAATAAGAGTCTGACATCATGTATCTTCTTTCTTATGGACTGAATATTTGTGGCCTCTGGAAATTCATGTGTCCTAATGGTATTAGGAGGTAAGACCTATCAGTATCTTATATGCCACTTGGCATAGTGCTTGACACATAACAGGCACTACAAAAATATTTGTAGATTGAACAAGTTGTGGACTGACCTCAGACCCTCACTGTGCTGAAATATCTATGTATTGCTAAAATAAATTCCAAAGATAGAGGTTGGATTACCTGTTTTCATCATGTGAAAAATGAGTGGACTACCAATACATACTAATATTCAGTCTCTTCCTCCACTCTGAGCCCCCAAAGCCCAATTTTTGCCTTGGCACCATGGCAGACTTTTCTCTATTCTAGCCTTGATATACAATTATAAACAAGGATACCACCATAATAACTGGCATATGAATGAGAATGATTTTTCCTGGAGTTTTCCATGCTTGCTGCTTGGAATTCTTTTGTCATTTCCTTAATGGGCCTGTTCAAGAGAACTGGGCTGCCGGATATGTTGTGAAAGCCACAGGTATTGTCTTCTCTGTCACCAGGGAGATTGGAAGGGTTTTCCTTTTGTATGGTTCTAAGGAGATGCCCTTCTAATCTTGAAGAGACTGCTTGTTGTTACCCTTGGGATTTGTCACGGTGGCATCAAATCAAAGGGCTTTTGTAGTGTTGGGAGGAAAAACAAACATTCTTGCTGAGAGGCACCTTTGAGACCATCTGGTCAAAATCCCCATCTAAAGGCAGGGACCGTGTTTGCCTTGTTTCAGTTTGTATCCCCAGTGTATAGCCATATGCTTAGCAAAGCGTAGGTATGTGATAGACGTCTACTGATCAAATGAATATTTTGCAAGTGGAAGACTTTAAAAACTTTATGTTGGCCTATTTTGATTTGTGCATTCTCCTCTGTACTCCAGCAAAGAAAGTATTTTCTTTCTACCTGTTCCCCCATCCTGGATTATTCAGCCCTGTTCTCTAGCCCCACACATCCATAATTTTCCCTATTAAAGTACTTGCTATACAGTAATGACTCTCTGGCTTTCTGCCCTTGCTCTCATTCCTGTGGTTCTGTGTTTGTGTTGTATTCTCAAGTGATGAGAATAGAGCTGAGCTGCTGCTTGATGCTCAGAAAATATTAGTTGGATTAATGACTTAAATGCCCATGGTGGACAGCATAAACAATGACAGTGCCATGCATCACATTTTTATAACACAGAGGAGCTTTTGTGGACAGAGACATCTGAAGAATGATGGCATTCATGGGACTGCTACCACGAGAATGATTGGTCATAGACTTTCTCCATTTGTAACATAGGAACAATAATAATAGTGAAATCCCTGGAAGGTTGGAGAAGTTCAGTGGGCATATACTCTACAGGGAGCTAGCCCATGACTTCTGTAGTTGCAGAAGAAATTTACTTCCTCCCCACCCCCATTACTATGCGCAGGCAGAAGGATGGGGAAGAAGGAAACATGGCCCTGCCTTGGGAAGCAAGCACAGCTAACTCCTTCCCTTTCCCTTCCTCTTTCCCTTCTCACCATTTTTGCTAAGCCAAACAATGTGCCAAAAGCCTGCCATCAGCCCAAGATGAAGACCTGCTGAACACAGGCCTTAGAGGGTCAGAACAGTTGAGGACTCAACCAGGTTCCAAGCAAGTTGGAGAAATGAGAGTCAAGGGGCTTGAATGAATGCTAGAGCAGAAGAAATGGTGCGGGTCCAAGGACAGGAAAGCTTATTCTGATTGTGAGGAGGTAGATGGGTGCCCACAGAGGTTGTGTGATGGCTTTCTCAGTTTCCCTATCTAAGAATTTGTTATAGTATATTTTCCAATTAAATAGTAGGGCTTGCAAAGTGATCTTCCTAAGGGCATTGCAATGGACCGATCCACTCAATGGAAATGGTCTTAAACTAACAATGTGAAGGTTCTAGAAAAGAGTCTGACAGAAAGGATTATTTTTACTGCTTCTCATTTGTTCATTTAATCATCTCTTCATTCATCCAACAACTATTTAATAAGCTGTTCATGTGGATTAACAATTGACCAAAGAAGAGGAAATATAGTGGTGTGCATGGAAGATATCGGGCCCTGCCATCGTGGTGTTTACAATCTAATGAGAAGAATTACATCATCAGGCAAGTATAATTAGAGTTCCGTGGAAGACATATGAGAAGGGCTCTAATAGCAGGAGCATTATGAAGAGTCAGAGAAAGGACCTTTTGAGCTGAGAGTTGATGGATGAATAGGTACTAACCAGTAGGGAATAGATGGAGGAAGGGAATCATGAGATATCAGGCAGAGGAAGCCAAGGCAGGCATTGTTCAATGGGTGAAATGGAAGGAAAGGGGAAGGAAAGGATACTATACTGTGAGAGTCACTGCCCAGTTTCCAAACAAACTTGAGACAGAGCTACTGGTATTATCCCTTTGAACACACAGGAAAATTAAACCTCAGACATATTCATGTCTTTAATTGATTTAATGAGTCAGTATCGAAGTCCTACTAGGTTCAAGTCCATGAGCTGGAGCTGAATGAACATTTAGATATGGTTACTTCCCTCCAGGAGCTTGACTTTCTAGTGTAGAAATGGAGTGAATTAGCCTTGATCACAGTTGCTAGTAAGATGGAGGGCTGAAACTTGAGGTCTTTTGATTCCAAGCCCAGCACTCCATGTTGTTATGTTGTGCCTCTAGAAGGAAGAGGCCTTGTCAGTCACATCCATGAAGATTTGGCTCGATAAGGCAACTGAGCTTTTGTTCTAGCAGCTGGGGAAGCCTTCCTTAGTGCTCACTGAGGACACTAGGACCTGGACATGTGAAATATAAAGTTGAAACTAAAACAGAAAAATAGCTCATCTGTGTAACAACCACAGCTGCCCCTTTTGGAGTTAATTCTGTGAGCTGGACATTTTTCACATGTCATGTAGCTCATCCTGACAACAACCCTGTAAATGTGGTTCATACTCACACTCAGTTGCTTGGTTAGTAATTCATGGGTACAGTACACAAAGCCACATGGTCCAGTTCTATAGCCTGTGCTCTTATTCACATTCCATTTAGGCTGCCACAGATCAGCTGCTTCACTCTCAGCCTTAAATGTTTCTCCTCTGACCCAAACAATTGCCCCGCTGTGGAGATCAGACCCCTGCTTCAGTTTCCACCCCCGCTGAGGGCAGGTCCAGTCCTACTAACACTCCTGGTTTTACCCCCAGTTCCTTCATCCTACCGACTTTTGCATGGTTCTATATATTCTTTTCGAGTGGTCAGATACTCTTGTCCACTCTCAGCTCGTGTTCTGCAAGCACATCTGTGTTTGAAGGAGTATTCCTGATGTATCCGTGGAGAGAAATGTACTCCACGTCCACCTGCTCCTCCGCCAGCTTGTTCTCCTGCTAGCCTGTGCTCTTAATGACCAAGCCACCCTGGAGCTATCTGTTGGACTAGAATGGAGTCAGTGACACTATCCCACAGACAATGGGACATCCTGAAATAAAGGCTCTTCCTCGCAGGACTCCTCAGTTCAGTTCAGTTTAATTGCTCAGTTCTATCTGACTCTTTGTGACCCCATGGACTGCAGCACACCAAACTTCCCTGTCCATCACCAACTCTCGGAGCTTACTCAAACTCACGTCCATAGAGTTGGTGATGCCATCCAACCATCTCATCCTCTGTCATCCCTTTCTCCTCCCGCTTTCAGTCTTTCCCAATATCAGAGTCTTTTCCAGTGAGTCAGTTCTTCACATCAGGGGGCCAAAGTATTGGAGTTTCAGCTTCAGCATCAGTCCTTCCAATGAATATTCAGGACTGATTTCCTTTAGGATAGACTGATAGGATCTGCTTGCAGTCCAAGTAACTCTCAAGAGTCTTCTCCAACACCACAGTTCAAAAGCATCAATTCTTTGGCACTCGGCTTTCTTTATAGTCCAACTCTCACATCCATACATGACTACTGGAAAAACCATAGCTTTGACTAGATGGACTTTTGTTGGCAAAGTAATGTCTCTACTTTTTTTTTTTTTGTCTTTTATTTTATTTTAATACTTTATTCTATTTTACAGTACTGTATTGGTTTTGCCA
>SJYW01053318.1:122086-134735 GCA_006410735.1 Raphicerus campestris | reverse complement strand
ATCCCTGTCCTGGGATCTGAACTGAAGACAAGCAGCCTTCAGGAACACAATTCTGGAAAGTTACTCTGCTCTATTTTTGTCCTTAAAACCACAGCTTCTGTCCCCTTTCTCAAGCAGACAGAGGGAATAAAAGGCTACACAGTTAGACAAAAGGTGTCTAAAGCATGGGTGTTTCTCAGGAACAGACATGTCCTATATTCACTCACACATGATTGCCGGGTTGCAGGAAGGAAGTCAATCTGTATTGACTATATTTCCAAATAACTAGAATAAGGCACCTCAAGGGACCCTCCTATGGTTTCACTGCCTGATGTAATCACAAGTCAGTCACTGTAACACAAGCGCATCAAGACCCGAGTGAAAATGCCCTCCTCCACTGAGAAGCAGAACTCAGGCCCAGGTGTCAGGGATGGCACCTCTCCTGCCAGCCTGCTCAGGAACCTCTCTCCTGGCTCCTGAAGGCAGTGGAAGGCAGGGGAGACTGGCTTGAGAAATCTGCCTCACTGTCCAGGCTATGTGGTTCAATAATATATAGCCCCAAGTCGGCCTTTGAGGAGAAAAATTGCATATATTAGTTTGCTTTCATTGTGTTGTTGAAAGTTGGTTGTCTTCAATTTGGTTCCCTGGAAGCAAACCCAGGGCCTGAGATTCTTTGAGGAGAAGGGAAAGGGCAGGGGCGGGTGCCCATCAAGCAAGGCTGTGCTCTCAGCCAGAGTAGCTTTAACCTGACCCTGTGTTTTCTGGCCCCTGTGCTCAGCACTCTCTAACCCCAACAGAGCCAACTGGAGTCCAGCTGGCGTCAGCCGCCCTGTCTCCCTCCTTATTTAATACTACACTATGCAGTTGTTCCCATTCTGCTCATGAAGCAGGAAAGATTCAGAGACTTAAGTGACTTGCCCAAGATCACAAAGCTAATGAGTGCCAGAGTCAGAGATAGACCCCATGTCTTCTAATTGCAGGGGCTTCCCAAGTGGCTCAGTGGTAAGAATCCACCTGCAATGCAGGAGACATAGATTTGATCCCTGGGTTGGTACAATCCAATGGCAACCAACTCCAGTATTCTTGCCTGGAGAATCCCATGGACAGAGGAGCCTGGTGGGCTACAGTCCATGGGGGTGTCAAGAGTCAGATACAACCGAGCACGCACGCACACTGCTTACCTCTGTGTCTTTTGGGTGGTATGAGAAGGCAGTGACTTTTTGTCATTCTGCTTATTAATATGGTCATTCTTTTTACTGGTGAGCTGGAGATGCCATTGTCTTGTACATTTTAAAGCCAGATGTTTGTTTCCTCCAAGTAACGTGGTCTCATGGAAGTCTCCTCTTGGCTGCTGGTTATTCCCATGGAGTGGTTCTTGTAAGCTTCTCGCTTTTGGACTCTAGATTGGCTGGATTGTTTCTGGAGCCTCATTTGACATCACTTTTCATCACTTGGTTCACCACCTGTGCTCTCAGGGATTGCCTCTGCCTATGTAGCTGAGCTCCATCTACCAACCCTCCTCAGTATGTTTGGATCAGCTTGCGTTCAGCTCAACCAGAAGGTCACAGTTTTAGACAGCAGAGGACAAGTGCTGAGGTGAGTGACAGGTACGATGAAACTGGGTCCTGTGGAGAAGATGGTTGGCCCTGCGTTTTGTGGCAGAAAATAGAACTCTCTCGCTAATTCAAACCATCTGGGGTGGACAGGGGGAGGGTCCTCTCTTGCCATTTTTTTCTAAAGTTAGCCAAAGGAAGCAATTCAGTTATCACTGTGGACTGACCCCATATTCTGAGTCTTCTAGGAAACTTCCTGGGGACATTGTTCTGTAGAACATTCATGGGCTGTCTTTGTGGCTGGTAAAGCCCAAGGCAGGGTGAATTCTCGGAAGTGGGGAGTGAGGTTTAACTGCTAGGCTTCAGAGACATTGTATGGCCTCTATTTCTGGCAGTTGTGCTGGCTTCTGTGGAGTCATCTCTCTTCTGTCACTCCATTCTCCTTAGGCCCTGTGGGGGTATCTATGGGTGACATGCTTGACCAGGCAGGGTCTAAAACTCTCACCTCACATTTACCCATGTTGTGTGTGAAGTGGCCAAGCTGAGTCACTACAGGCCCTGAGGTGAAGTGGAGTGTGTGAGAGAAGCCCTACCCACGTCTCCATCGTTTCCAGGGCACCTGCTTGGTTGGCACTAGGCCCCATTCAACAGGAGAAAGGAAGCCAGGCCTGGCCAAAAAAGCTTTTCTAAACCAGTCCTCTGGGCTTGGGCAGTCCTGTAGGGCTGGCTGAGAGGGCCTCCTCCACCCCTCGCACTCCAAATGCCACACCCCAAATGCTATGTGATAGCATTAATACATTGGGTTTATCTACACTTGCTTGTATTTAGATTCATACCAAACTCAGTGGGCACAACTACTTATAATTTTCTTGCCAAAACATGGAAACATTTAGGAGTCTGTGGCCTTTTAATTCAATGAGGAAAGGCACTATGATTTTCTCCAGCAACTGAGTATGAAGAAACGCGACTCCATCTTTGTGTTTATCTCAGGATGTTTTGGGTGGACACCATTGTACTCTTTTTGTTGTTGTTGCTGCTGAATTTCAATTCAGGAAGGACAATTTTAAAAGTTGTCTGGAGTAATTTGCTCCCAAGGGGCCATGCTGGCAACCCTTAATTGAAAAATCCTGCCTTCTCAGGGTTGCTTCTAAGTTCACCACTGGCCCTCAATGGGCCTAGGTTCCCAAGTCTTCAGCTAGTTCATGTTGTGCATGTACGATGCTTAGCATCATGCGTCTCAGAAAGAAAGTCTCTGTTATCAGATCGACACCCCCATTATCATGTCAACATACCCCCCACACTACACCTTCTCTCTCTGGGGAGCTAAGATGAGACCAAAAAAAAAAAAAAAAGCTGAGAGTGATTCATTTATTTATTAACTTCATGTAAACGTTTATTGGTTTGGTCATAGCTATGTGCTTCAGACAGAGTATAGCACAGATCTGATACATAGTAGATGCTGAGTAAATGGATATACTAATGAACTTATGAAATTTATCTGTATGTTAGATGTCAGTTTTAGGATCAGCAGCTTCGTTGTGTTCCTAATTCTGGCATATATTCTCTGGGTAACCTTAAGCAAATAATTCTTGGAGCCTCACCTTCCCTCATTGTAGCAATCAGAGTTGTTAGGAAGGTGAACATTGCACCAAATTAGGGATTATGTGGGAATGTGATTTTTAAAGGGACAACACATCGAGCTGGTAACTGTTCTACTGGTCACACACAGTGTTAAGTTTGTGTCTCCTCTGTATCATGATAACAACCGTCAGTGTTTTTTATTCACTGCATTAAAACATTTTGATAGCACATAAGAGAAATGGTGCTGATCATTGGCAAATTTCATTTAGGATAATCACCTCTGATCAGGGAGAGGTGATCACCTCTGATCAGAATTATATTGAAGTGTTGATTTTAACCTTTTACAGTGTGCATAGACACAGGGATATAAAATATGGATTGAAATAGAAAATAATTTCCCATCAAGCAAAAATTCATTCTGTCACAACACTGAAGGAATTGGAGGAACGATTGTAACTCTGCAGACCAATGTACTTGCCCAGGGCACTTGGGACTCATGCAGAGTGATGGAGAAAACACTGAAACATCTAATAAGCAGTTTTTAGATTCATGGTTGGGCTAGATCAGTTTCCAGTATGGAAAAAGAGGAAGTAAAATAAGTGAGTTATCAATTGCAAGGAAGAAAAAGGACCGGGAGATGAAGATGGGCAGCTCAAGTCCTGCAATCTTCCTCTACTTGTTGTTGTTGTTGTTAAAGCATGAATGGGCTTTTCCAAATCTAGCAGTCTGGCTATACACAGGGCAACACACATTGATAAAAATGATCATATAAGAAGAGTGCCTGGGACCTAGTAAGCATTCACAATAATGTTTGACCAACTACCTAGGCACCCTATGGCTCTATCAAGGTGTCACAGAAAATGAACCATTGCAGTATTCTCCAATAATTGCACATTCTTTTCCCTGACAGGTGGGTTTAATCCAATTATCATGGCAGCAGGACTCAACTAGTTCCTGCTTTACCATGTTTCCTGCAACCATTGGTGGAGCAGATTACAAGTCTGCTCACAGCATTTTAGGCAGCATGCTTCTAGGGAGCTTCTGGAAGAAGAGGTGTAAACTGGACTTGCTTAAGGGCTGAGAGGCAAAGACGAAGCCAAGAGCAGCAACAGGAGGCCTTGCCTGGCTAGAGGTTCCCAACTTGGCATGCCTGGTGCCTCTTCTTCACTTTGCAGTTCCTCCATTCTCCCACTAGTACTCGAAGTATTAGTCTTGTTTGGTGGAATCTTTGACATACTGATAGAGAAAATACATTGAGAGAAGAGAGAGAAGCATGGTGTCAAGGCTCCAGAGAATCGATATCTCAAGAATGTTGTTTTGCAAACTGTCCATTCTCATTTCCATCACTGTCATTAATACTGTCCTGCTGCGTGAATGTTTGCTGGGTACCTATTGGATCCTAGTCTACACAGACGCATTTAGTACAATGAAGTCATGCAGAAGAGGGTTCAGTGTGAGGAGAGGTCTCTCCTATGCTGAGAGAATAAAGTTAGCTCATCCACAATAAATTTTCCCTTTGGGAAGTGTATATTCCACAGAATTACCATTTTCAAAGGGTATCTATATGAGGCAGCATTATTTGCGGCTGCATAGTGTTAGCTGTTAGACATAACTTCTGTTCATAAAGTTTGTATTCCTAGAGTATAGACCCAGAATACAACCACTTCTTCATGCCTACACCACTAAGTCCTAACTGCTTTCAGCCTTTGCGTGGATCATAGCAGTAACCTCCTAACCAGTCTCTCTTCTTCACTCCTGAAGTCTGTTCTCTACATAGCAACAAGAATGAGCTTTGGCTCACATAAGCCAGGTCTGATCACTCTTCTGCCTGATTCCACCCAATGGCTCCCTGCCACTCAGAATTGAAGCCAGAGATACTACAATGGCCTAGTGACTGGATTTCCATTTACTTTTCTGAACTCATCTCCTCCCACTCTCCCCTTCAGTCTCTCACTTCCAACCACATTTTTTTGTCCATCTTCATTTTCTTTAAAAGAAAAAGAAAAAAGACCCAGAACAGCAAGTCCTACTTCTTCCCTCAGGATCTGTGATTTTGATCCCTTTACTGGGCACACTTCTGGATCTCTCTGTGGCACTTCATTCAGTCCTCTGCGCTGTTTTCACCCTGGATTGCTCTAAAGGACAGTTCACTGATGTGTCAGGAGCTTAACTTGTCAGTGTTTATTTCTCAACTATGTGAGTCTTCTGAGGATTTCAAGCACATCCCTTCCTGTGAGTGACTCAGAGACCCTTGGAAGTCTCATCTTCCTAATTTCTTTACTCTCTGTTTACCCCTCAGCTCCACTCCAGAGGTGTAAACTCCATGAGGGCAAGGGTTTTTCTCTACATTTTTTTTTCCTTTCTGCTGTGTACTGTATACATTGAATGGTGCTTGGCATATGGTAGGTTCTCAATAAATAGAAGGCAATGGCAACCCACTCCAGTACTTTCGCCTGGAAAATCTCACGGATGGAGGAGCCTGGTAGGCTGCAGTCCATGGGATCACTAAGGGTCAGACACGATTGAAGCAACTTAGCAGCAGCAATAAATATTTGTTGAAAGAATATGAAAGGTAGTATTAGGGAAGGCAATGGAAAAGCAAAAGGCCAAAGGAAACCGCTTTGTGCGTATGTTTTCTTCTCAGGCTGAAGATAATGAAGGTATGTCAGTTCCACATATTGATATTTGATTACCGTTATTAAAATACCTTTAGAAAACTTAGATATAGAACCTAGTTAGGTTTTCAGCATTTAAACGTTGAATATTTTATTAGTTTTCTGCTGGCCTAACAATATACCACAATCTGGGTAGCTTAATCACTGCAAATTTATTAATCTTGGTGTCTTAAAGGTCAGAAGCAAGTCTTGGCTTGCTTTGGGTGTATTTCTTCCTGGAGGCTCTAGAAAAGGATCCATTCCCTTTTCATGTTGGTTTTTGGCAGGATGCAGTTCCTGGTAGGATGGAGATGCCCATCTTCTTGCTAGCTGTCAACTGAAGGCCGTCCCCAGCTGCCAGAAGCTATGTATATTCCCTGGCTTGAGGCCCCTTTTGAAAGCCAGCAACAACCTGTTGAGTCTTTTCACACTTTTAATCTGACCTGTGTCTTCTTCCTTTTCATCTCTGTGACCAAATCATCTCCCTTTTGATTTCAAGAGTACATAGAAATTACACTGGACCCACCTGGATAATCCTTCTAAATGACAGTTTATGAGCAATCTTAACTACATCTGCAATCTTCAAGTAACATATTCCCAGTTTCCAGGGACTAGGATGTGGGCATGTTTCAGGGGCCATCGTTCTGCCTACCATAGATATATAATTGAGTATACAGTATAACACAGTGAGTGAGCGTATAGGCCCTGGAGACATGAAGTCCTGGGTTTGAATCCCAGCTCTCATCTTGCTTCTGGGTTCCTCTCTGTTATCTCTCTGACATTCATTTAGGTTCCTCTGTGCCAACTAGGGACGGTAATGTCACCTGCCTTATAAGGTTGTTACAGATATTGAAAATGTATAAAAGTGCATTTATACACATGACACTCCACTTTACTCCTTTTAAAAATATAATGTGAGTATCAAATGGGCAAACAAGAAGGTTCTACTGTATAGCACAGGCAGCTATATTCAACATCCTGTGATAAACCATAATGCAATAGAATATCAAAAGAATAACTCTTTGTTCTCCAGCAGAAAGTAACACAACATTATAAATCGACTATACTTCAATAACAAAAGAAAGAAAAATGCAAGTTTGAAATTTTGTAAGAACTGGGAAAAAAAAAAAAGTATTCCCAGTGTCTTAAACCGGAGCACTAAATCTAGCCTTGAGCCCAACTCAGAAGACCTTACCTTTAATAAGATTAAGAGAAAAATAGGATTAAAGAGTGCTCTTTGGCTAAAACCTCACTTAACCAGCTGGATTTGTAGGCAATGAGGGGGAAGTTTAATTTAAATGTTTATGATTCATTTACACCTAAATCATTAAATGCTATTTTAAGGACATTTGATGGCTCGAAGCTTTTCAAACAGTCATAATGCCTCTTTCTTAAACAGAAATGCTGCCAAGAGTAAACAAACTCAAATCCCATTTGCTTTGCAATTTTTCATAAACAAATTTAGAGTGGGTTCTAACCTGGCACACTATATTGTTCCTTATGTCATCCACACAGGGACAGACCTCCTGAGAAGAAACAACAGCTCGATTTGTTTAATGGGGAGTCAGAAACTATGGCGGACCTGAGTGCAGAGACAAGCACTCATGTTACTGAAATATTTCTGTTTGAGAATTCCTTTCTGGATTTCTGCCACTGGATTTGGGAATTTTGTTCTGAAGCTCTCCATTGGCTAAAAAATGTCCCTCTTTTAATTATGTAAGGGCAAGGAATTCTTCTACAGGATATAGGCGAAGACTGCATTTCCTGGAGGTTTTAAAAAACGATTTGAGCTTGTAAATTGATGAATTTGATATTGCAGCCAAATTGAGCTGTCATTAAAAAAATTTATAGTGGAATTTTGTTGATTAACAATGTTGTGTTAGCTTTAGGTGTACAGCACACTGATTCACTTGTGTTGTTGTGTGTTAGTCACTCAGTCATCTGACTCTTTGCGACCCATGGACTGTACCAGCTAGGCTCCTCTGTCCATGGAATTTCCCAGGTAAAAATATTGGAGTGGATAGCTATTCTCTCTTCTCCAGGGCATCTTCCCAAGCCAAGGATTGAACCAGAGTCGCCCGTGTTGCAGGCAGATTTTTACCATCTGATCCACCAGGGAAGCCTGATTCATATATATATATATATATATATATACACACTCCACTCCACTACTCTTGCCTGGAAAATCCCATGGACGGAAGAGCCTGGTGGGCTGCAGTCCATGGGGTCCCTAAGAGTCAGACACGACTGAGCGACTTCACTTTCACTTTTCACTTTCATGCATTGGAGAAGGAAATGGCACCCCACTCCAGTGTTCTTGCCTGGAGCATCCCAGGGATGGGGGAGCCTGGTGGGCTGCCATCTCTGGGGTAGCACAGAGTCGGACAAAACTGAAGTGACTTAGCAGCAGCAGCATACATATACATATATCTATTCTTTTAAAATTTCTTTAACGTTATTACAAAGTATTGAGCAGAGTTCCTTGTGCTATACAGTAGGTCCTTGATGATTATCTATTTTAAATATACCAGTGTGTACATGTCAATCCTAAGCTCCCAGTCTATCCCCCTCCCCACTCCTCTGCTCTAGTAACCATAAATTTGTCCTGTAATTCTGTGAGTCTGTTCTGTTTTGTAAATAAATTCATTTGTATCATTTTGGGGGCTGTGTTTTGATGAGCTTGAGTGCAGCTTGTGACTAACTCAAAATGGAAGGATTTAACCAGTGCATAGTTTAAATGAGACAAGACTTGAGATGACTCACATCTTGATTAACTGAAAGAACCTTTTCTGATGTCTTTTCAGGGGCCTTCTTTCCCCCTTTAGTACTTCTCAATCAACTGGTACAGCCACACTTCACAGAATGCCAGGGAGCACAAAGCCATAATGACATAGGCCTAGTTTATAGTTTTTGAGAAATGCTTTTTATAGATCAGCCCATACCTTGATTTTTGCTTCATGGTTCCTGCCCAAGGGTCAGTCAAGATGAGCTGCTAATGTACTTGAGTGAATTTTCTTCAGTGTTGCTGGGGCTGGAAGGAGACATCTGTAAGTGACAGAAGCACATATGGCCCATAGGACAGTGGCAGGAAGAGGAAGTAAGAGAACTCTGATTGCTTGAAAGGATTGCAATGGGTTGGCCAAAAAGATCATTCAGGTTTTCTTACGCTGTTACGGAAAATGCAAATGAACTTCTTGGAGAACTTGATATTTTATAACTATTTAAATAAAATGAGTTTGCTGCTTACCTTTTGGAGGGATATGGAGAGGTAGAAGTGAGGTTGACAGCACTTGATCATATTTTTATAATATAATTTTCCACTCACTATCACCAGGGCTGAGGAATTTCTGGCTGTTAGCAGAGCCTGTGAGGTGGGGCTCTTGAGACATCTCAGAAGACTTGGGGCAACCATGAGATGTGAATCAGAGATTAGCTTTCAAAGCAGGAGAGAAAAGTATGAAGGAAATAGTAATCATGCATAGTGCAGGCATCCTCTAGCATGCCATGTGAAGAAGTATAGTGACCATGAACACATTTGCTAGTAAAATGAGTGTAATGCTTGAGAGTACACTTTCTAGTATGTAGGTAAGGAAACCTCACTCCTCTGAGATTTAATGTTCTAAAAATAGAAAAAAAATTGATAGGTTCTTTAGCAATGTAGCCTATGATGTTACCAAAAAAAGGTCTTGAGAGCAAAGTCTGAGAAACTATCAGGAGACAAAGTTTCTGTGAGTAACTATGACATCATTTTGTGAGCCTACCCAGAGCTCTTGTACTAATAGTTATTAAAAATAAAGGCATGTCTCTAACCTCAGACACATACATAGACACACTCACACACACTGGGCAGAGCTGGCTGGGACAGCATGCTGTGGGCAGTCCCCTTAGTTGACTGTGTCTGAAGAGAAAGACTCCTTATTAAATGGTGCCAGTGACCTCCATCATTCATGGAGGAAGAGGTAACATTTGGTGGAAAAGCCACACCTAGAATAAATCTATAAGTAATCTTTGAAGACTGCCTAATTGTTTCAGTCCCTAGGACATCATGACCTGATTCGTGCTGTGTCAGAAAACAAAATAAGTGAAAGCAAATAAAATTTTTCAGTGAAGCCAGTTATAATGAAACATATTCAAGAAATTCCAGTTGACAATCTGGAAGAGAGAACCATTTGTCATTCATTTTCTTACTCTGTGAGCAGTATAACATCTTTTTTTCCTACGAGTCCTCTCCCTACTTTGGTTATAAAATTAACATGAGGGTCATGTGAAAGCTTTGTCTGTCCAGCTAGAAAGTAGATGGCTGTTCTTTTTCTTTTTTTCCCTTTGAGAAAGACACTTTCACGTTAAATTGGATTCAGCCTCAGTTAATGTTCGGGGAGTACTTAATACATATGGAGTATCTATCAAGGGCGAGGCATTGTGTTGGACACTTCCACCTAAGCATCTCTTTTACTTTTTAAAACAATCTTGTTAGGAGTTCTATGTTGATATGGTTGGGTCATGTATAAAAGGTAGGAAATTGACACTTGGTTATGCAGTATGAGGCAGAGGTCTCTCAAGTCCTCTGCTTTTTCCTCTACCCTTGGTTGGGTTTCCAGGAATATACATAAAATTGACACCCAAATAGTTGTTTGGACTCAAGGGACAAGGGAGTGAACTAATCCTGAGGGCAGACTCCATGACTATCTGCCAACCCCTGTTCTAGGTACATCTCAGTCTTTAGTATGCATTGCAGTCCCCTTAGAATCTTATGAAAATACAGATTCTGACTCTATTGGACTAGACTAGTCTATTGTCTAGACTCTGTTGGACTAGACAGCATCATGTGTCTAACAAGCTTCCAGGTATTACCCATGATGCTGGTCCAGGATCCTCACTTCCAAATAGCGATCAACCTGTTTGTTGGATTCAGAGGAAACAGAACTTGCTGAATACACTGTTGAGACCACTTCCGGTCTCAGAACTGGAATTTAATTTTCTTTAAAATAGAAGTCTAGTTGATTTACAATGTGTTAATTTCTGCTGTACAGCAAAGTAATTCAGATATATATATATTTCCAAATATATATATTCTTTTTCACATTATTTTCCACTATGGTTTATTCCAGGATATTGAATATAGTTCCCTGTGCTATACAGTAGAACCTTTTTTCTCCATCCTATATATTGGATTAGCCAAAACCTTCATTTGGGATGGTACAAAAAACCCGACTGAGCTTTTTGGCCACCTCAATATAATAGTTTACACCTGCTAATCCCAGTTTATACCTGCTGACTAACTGGAAAAGACCTTGATGCTGGGAAAGATTGAAGGCAGGAGGAGAAGGAGACGACAGAGGATAAGATGGTTGGATGGCATAACCGAATCAATGGACATGAGTTTGAACAAGCTCTGGGAGTTGGTGATGGACAGGGAAGCCTGGCCTGCTACAGTCCATGAGGTCGCTAAGAGTTGGACACAACTGAGTGACTGAACTGAACTGAATCCCAAACAGACTTGCAGTTGCCAAGGGGGAGATACTGGCAAAGGGGAAAACTGGGAGTTGGGGGTTTGAACTGGAATTTGAGGATTGTGGATTGTGGATTGTGAGGGGAGTGGATTGTGAGACCTTTGCCAGTATATTCTTCTTCATTCCCTAAGGCTTTCTCCTTGAGTGAGCCATTTGTATTCCATATTTATTGGAATTTATTTTTCTATATTTATCCAATCATTAAGGGGCTTAGAACTCGAAATTTCCAGTATCTTCTAGAGCGCTTCCTTTCTTGTTCAGGAAAACATCTTTGCAGAAATTGTGCTCACATTTGCAGCTTCAATTTTTCTCTTGCTCCTTTGGTTAGGCACGTTGGTTCACCATCCTAACTGCATCTGAGAACTACCTGGGGACCTTGACTGCCAAGGTCCCTACCCTGCTCCAGGACCAATTAAAGAGACTTTCTGGGGGTGGGGCCCAGGCATGGGTGTGTTATAAAAGATCCCCAAAGTGGTTCTGATTTTGTAGCTAGGGTGGAGAGCCCCTAAATTACAGGGCTCAAGGATGCAATTTATGGAAAATGTATTCCAAACCCCCTTTTGTGATGTCATAAAAGAAGGACTAGTGTATTTACTGGACTGGTCACCAACAAGTTTCCTGATGAATCCTTAGTACCATTTTGTTTCCTGACCATGAGCTAGTGCTGCACTGTGGTTCAAACTGCATCACGTGGAAAGTTTGCAGTGACTCTGTGCAGACCCTGAGGGTGAGGAGTCTATGTGCAGAGCTGATCAGCATGAATCCAGAGTTGTGACATGCAGTGTCACCAGCTGGCTTCAAGGCCAAGACACCTGCTATCACCAGCCCAAGACACTGACCTTGAGGGGTTCTAATAAGCAGAGAGCTTGCTTTGATTCCCTTCAACAAAACTGGCTAGTGAGGAGATTGTCATATTGAAAGACAAGAAGAACCTAGAGTACCATGGGTTAATGCTGTGGTAGAGTTATGCACCAACCACCATGGCTGTTCAGAGTACAATAGACTGGCTGTGGGGAGATAGGAGCTGCTATAGAGTTTAACAAGTGAACAGTACTAGTGCCCAAGAGGACATGGCCACTCTGGCCTGAGGTGTGCAAAGAAATGGAAATACGGTTGATTCTTGATCAACATGAGTTTGAAATACTAGGGTCCACTTACATGCAAGAGTTTTTTTTCAGTAGTTCCTACTACAGGACTGCATGAGCTGTGGTTGAATGAATCCGCAGATGTGGAACCTTGCCAATGTAGGAACTGCAGATAGGGAGGGACCAGTATAAGTTATATGTGGATTGTCAACTGTAAGGAAGCTTGACAACCCCTAACCCTGTGCCTTGTTCAAGGGTCAACTGTAGCAAGATAATCAGAGGCCAGA